>JAFEMH010001009.1:0-559895 GCA_022495995.1 Adenophora triphylla var. japonica
AATTAATGTGTTTGCAAAATGGCAATAAGGGAATCCTAAGAAAAGATGTCATTCGCCGAGTCTTCTTTGGTCTTCTTCCCTCCCTCTACTCGAGCCTTCTTCCTCTTTTTGACTACGATGCTCGGTATCCCTCATTCCGACCTCGGTATCCTCACTCCGGAACCCTCCACTAACCCCGTGTCAATAAGCGCTCTCTATACGAGTCACGAGTCCGCACTTCTCCCTCCTCCGAGCCCGCTCGAGTCACTATAGAGCGAACCTCACAACCTCTTAGACATCGAGCCTCCCATATCTCCCCTCCAAGCTCACCCGACCGGTTATGGCGTAACTCGCCTTAGCCTCGCCCTCCCTCGTGAGTCCCTACTCGAGTCGTGGCGTATCGCCCCCAATAAATGCAGCCTCGACGTCTCCTCCAAGATGACTCCGAGTCGCTCCAGTCTCACTCTCCTCTCGTACTGCACCAAGTGTAGCAATGCTGGTCAAGATGGTGCCTCTTCCCGCTCCCCGAAGATAGCCCCCGGGTGGGAAAGGTGGCAAAAGAGATGTGTCCAAGCCTCGCGAGAGGAAGAAAAAGAGAGAAGCCGGGCCGGATCCCTCTACGCTCCAATGACACCACCCGTAGTCACGGGTCCTGATGTGTCCTCCAGAGTCAGCTTCATCCTCAACGGCTCCCGTAAAGCCCCAAACCGCCTCGGATACCAAGCAGTGGCATATAAAAGCGACGACCAAAGAATCCTCGTACCCTCATGGCCAACATAAGACTCCCGAAATATCTGCAGTGCTCGGCTCGGGTCTCCGCAACTCCAATGAGGTATCCACCCGACCCTGGATGATCCATGGGATAGTAGTCTAGCCATCATCGGCCTCCCGGCTACCACTTGCTCCGCCGCCTAGGCGCTCTCCGAGAAATCACCCAAGGGCACTGTTTGAGCCGGCAAAGCCCCGTGCAAAGCCCCGAGGCCTCTCCCCGTGTAGCTCTTGAAAGTCAACAAAGTAGCCAGGACATAGCCTGACTCCCGGACCTGCATAGAAATGGTCTCCCCCTGAGCCACGTCCTTGCCGATCCCATGAAATGTCTCCTCCCTAAAACCAGCTGACAATATCCTCCTTCTGCACTCTCAGCCTTCGACCGAATTACGTCCAAGCAGGCCACTATGACACCACGCATCCCCGCGGACCTGACCAAACGCAGCGAAATGTAATCGCAGAATACGCAAAAGAATGAAAGCATCCATAGCGCGCCACCGTGGTCACAATGTTTGAGGTCCGGAGACCCAACCCGCCCGAGCAAGTTATCGTAAAGGTACAATCCTATCCTAGGATACTCATCATCCTCTCGATTTTCTCCCTCTCTGCAGGAATCTCGTAAAAGATGCAAGCTTTACCACCACTCGGCACATCTCCGATCGCCGGGAATAGATATAGCCCAGGCCTCTGACCCCAATCAAGGCTCAAGTCTTCGCGTATAGCGGGACTATTTCTATCACGGTAAGAAAAGCAAGTAAACATGTCTCGGACGTCGTGGAACTGTAGTCTAACAACTTTGTCAAGGCTCAAATGTGTCCCACCCAAGCGGAGATCCCTCAATGCCATAAAGACTTGATCTTGAAGGAAGAATCAAGCGTCCCCTTGTGATTTTAGTTATGTCTTGCCTCCAAGATTGAAAACCGGATAGAAAATGGTCTCGCTTCCCCCTTTGCAACCACTGGGCTTCTCCATCGCAAAGTGATCAAAGATGGTGCTTTAAGTCCAAAATATGCTCTGGGGAACAATTGGGACAAGTCTAGAGTGAAAATGAAATGAAATGGCCAAGCCTTGCTTTTATTCAGTAAAATAACCGGGGTTCGTTCGTAACCGTGGAGCCGTACGAAGCCTTCATTTTCGCCCTCAAGGCCATGCGCACCTACTACATTAGCTCCTCGTTAGAAATTATGCAGCAACCAAGAACTAAAGTTGCTGCCCTGGAGGAGTTTTCACCCCACTTTTTCAATCAAAACACCGTACAAAAACATATCCTGTAAGCCATTCAAGCATTTATACACCATTATAAATCATTTTTGACCCAGCTTTCACCTAATTCCAAGCATAAAGAAGTCGCTGAGCCCAAGGCTCGACATGCAAAAATTGAAAAAGCATGAATTAGAAAAGCAAATAAACGTACGTGAATACAATGCTTTTTTTCGCCCCGCCCATCGGCGCCAAATAAAGCAAAAAATAAAACAAAGCATAAAAATTGTAAATTGTTTGTTTTGTTCCAAATCTGGCCTCTAGAGACTTCCTAGCCTCCGATTCTTCTTCTCCCTCCTCGCCATCTTACTCAACTTCCATATGATGCTAGCCTCCTCCTCGAAGTCCTCCCTTGGTCGCTCACGTCGTACGGACAATGGACATTATCGCGCCATCGTGTCTGCATCGCCCAATGCCTGCACGTCGGGCCAGCGTTGGGTCCCCGCCCGAGGCATGGCACCGGGAGTAGGTAGTATTCCGAGGCCGATGAGAGGTAGACGCTGTTTGTGCCCACAGCGTCCCGACGTGCCGTCTCTGGCGGGCTCAGCCCTCAGCTCCAGATGCGCTGCCGCCGCTACAGCCTTCGTAAGAGGCGCAGCCGCCATGTCCTTCCGGAAAGAGACTCCAAGACATTCGTCCTTCGGGAGCCAGCTATTCTCGCCTCACCGCACTTCATCGTAAGCGAGCTAGAACTCCAGAAAAGAAGAGAAAAAATCTCAAAATTGCAAAAAGCCCGAAAATCCTCAAAGTAAGATATGGTCTCTCCAAGTCACGGGCCTCCCGTGAACCGTAGGCCGCAATAGCTGTGAAATCGGCAGGAGTCACTCATCGGGGCCTCTCCTCAAACTCGTGAAAGCTATGGGTACTATCCCACTGTGAACTCGAAAGGGCCTGGACCAAGCCCTTACTCTTAGAGGTGATGTGAACACCCCCGCCGATAGCCTCGACGAACGAATCCAGCTTCGGTAGCTCCTCACCAAATTCTTGGGGTTCACCCCATTCTTCTCAAAATCCGTCATCCTCTCGCCAAAGCTTAACTGCTATCTCCGATGGTCCTCTAGACTTGTTCTCCTCAGACAAGCACAAAGCAAAAAAGAAATGTGTCGGTCCTTCATCTCATTTCAAAATCATGCATATATTCACAAAAGCGCACATGTTTTCAAAAGAAAAGCATTCCACAAAAGTTTTTCTAGCATTATTTGCATCAAAAAAAGCGTCTTTCATCACTTGAAATGCGTCATGTCAAGTCCCATTGCTTTCCTAAAACACAAAATCACAATTTTCACAATTTTTTGCACATAAGCATTATTCTTTCAAAAATGGCATGCATGAATCCTTTTCATCTTCCAAAATCATGTTTTCTCAAAATTTTGACCTAGTTCTAGCACATGCAAGAACTCCGTCTCACTTTAGACATTTCTTTCATTCTTACTTTATTTGCGAGAAAAAAGTGGGTCATTCCCATTATTTTTGTCAAACAAATTGCACATTGCATATTCTTAGCCTTATAGGTTATTCATCAATCTCAAAGTCATTCAAAAATCCTAGAAAATTCCTAGAAATTCGGGTCAAGCCCTAAATCATTCAAAATTCAAGCAAAATCATCGGAATTGAGTAAATTAAGAATGCTTACCCCAACCGATCGCGGTTCGTTGATTTATGCTCCCTTCTTCTCGGGTAAAGCTCCGATGGAGGCGTAAGGAAGTCATACTTCCTCTCCGTCCGAACGAGCTCCTTTCTCCTCCTTCTCGCAGCCGCGGAGATGTTCCTTCTTGCTTGCCTCGGTATGGGATTGCCCTCCGGATCCATCTCAAATCAAAAGGGAAGCAAAAGGGAATTGAAGAATTTTGAAGAAATTCTCTCCTTTCTCTCTCTCTTCCTCGGCAGTTCTTGGGCGGCAATAATGCCCAATGCCCGTTCAAACCTGTTTTAAATAACTCGGAAAAACAGGTCTCTAGCCGTACGGCTCCTTTTTCTCCATCTCATGCCGGGCGGCTTCATTCGCTCTGAGCAGAAATTACAATCCTGCCCCTGGACCTTCCACTTGGGCATGCAATTTCCGTTATCTTTTAACCAAAATAACATCTTTTTCAGAAAATATCCCTTATCTCTTTAGCAATCAAGCTCTATTCCCGCCGCTCCGTTAATTCCGTTATAACGGGATAACGCTAGGTGACAACCTCCGAATTGTCAAAACTCTAAACTGAGCCTACCTCTATCCCGAATAGTGACGTATGCTAAGTTTCTATCAACTTAAGCTACCTCTATCCCGAATAGTGACGTACGCTCAAGTTTCTCTCAACTTAAGCTACCTCTATCCCGAATAGTGACGTATGCTTAAATCATTCAAACTCGCAAACCCATATCTCCGATTCGAAAGAGATTGAGACGTATGCTCGGCAACCCATATCTCCGATTCGAAAGAGATCTGAGACGTATGCTTCTCGGCAACCCATATCTCCGATTCGAAAGAGAGATTGAGACGTAAGCTCCGCAACCCATATCTCCTCGATTCGAAAGAGATTGAGACGTATGCTCCGGCAACCCATATCCGATTCGAAAGAGATTGAGACGTATGCTTAAATCATTCTAGCTTTGGCAACTCATATCTATGATTCGAAAGAGATTGAGACGTATGCTCAAGTTCACCAAACTCTAGCTACCTCTATCCACTCGATAGTGACGTAAGCTCTAGTTTCAATCAATTGTGACCTCCATTAATTGTCAAAATCTCAAGAATCCTGCAGACATCGTTCCTAACTATCTAGTGATGCTTGAACTACGATCAAGGCTTGATTCCTCCGGGATACGTAGGTAGCCTTTTATAAAAGGTCTAGCCATTCGACCACTTTGGTCACCCCCGTTTCTTTGTCACTCCTCATGTGATAAAGCAGCCCCTCATAAAAAGTTCGGATATCCGACCACCTTGGTCACTTCTAGCATATCCCCAGTAGGATCAATTGCTTGACCTCCTAGGTCATTTTCTCTTCTTTTTCCCCAGCAAGAGACCAGTTTCTCTTCTTCCTCCCCCAGCGGATCCAAAGCTTGAACTACGATCAAGGCTTGATTCCTCCGGGATACGTAGGTAGCCTTTAATAAAAGGTCCAGCCATTCGACCACTTTGGTCACCCTGTTTCTTTGTCACTCCTCATGTGATAAAGCAGCCCCTCATAAAAGTTCAGATATCCGACCACCTTGGTCACTTCTAGCATATCCCCAGTAGGATCAATTGCTTGACCTCCTAGGTCAGTTTCTCTTATTTTTCCCCAGCAAGAGACCGGTTTCTCTTCTTCCTCCCCGCGGATCCAAAGTCCGAACTACGGCTGGCTTGATTCCTCCGGATACGTAGGTAGCCTTCCGTTCGCCCACTCGACCACCTTGGTCACCCAATCCGTCTCGGCATTCGCCGAGATCGGATCCTTTTCTATCGACAACCCCACTCCCGCCTTGCAAGTGACGCTTGCCGAGGGCTTCTGTAAGTACCCAAATCTGGCTCATGCCTTAGGTTAAATTTCTGGAGCAATTTCGGTAAGTTTCCCGGTAATTCCCCGGACCTTCCTAGTGTTCCGGAAATGTCCTGGAGAAATCCCAAATTAAAATTAGGGCTGAAGGAAGCCTTCCTAATTAAGAAAACACGTTTTTCTTAATTAGGAAGAAGGTTCTAGAATAATGCCACCTTGCATGGTTCTAGAATGCTGAGTCATTGTGGATAAGCCCGCACGGCTGCATTAGCCCAAGGTCTCTGGCCGCACGGCTTCATTAGCCTTATCCAGACTGCCTATAAATAGAGCCCTCCTCTACCCATTTCAACACACAACAAGAATACACACAATCCATAGCAATACAATCAGTCACTCCCAAGACGTGAAGAATATTGGTGAAGGCTCAAGAAGGTGAAGAAGAAGGCCAAGAAGCTCCCTCCCTCCTCCTTGAAGATCCAAGACCAATCTCTCCTCCTAGCTCCGACCAAAGAAGCAAAGGAAGCAATTGGTAACCTCGCACGCCCTAACCTTGCTTTTAATTGATATACTTGCTCATTGCATTCATATATCTTGCTTGGGACTTGGCATTCATAGTTAAAGATCACATCTTTATCACCCCCTTCCCCTTGTGCATGCATTAAGACCTCATTTGTCATAAAAATGTAGTCTTTTTCATAAAGGTGCATCCTTTGCACCTAAAACCCCCATTTTCAAATAAAATGTCATTTTTATGCATCATTTGCATATAAAAACTCAATCTTTTCAATAAAAATGCATCCTTTGTATTCAAAACCCCTTGTTCAGGCATCATTTGCTTTAAAGACCAAGTCTTTACCATAAACTAGCATCATATGCTTTTCAAAATGCAATCTTTATGCATCATTTGCATAATGAATGCCAATTTCTTCAACAAAAATGCATCATTTGCATAAAAATCAAATCTTTATGCATCATTTGCAATAAAGGTTATTTCTTTAAACTAAGTGCATCATTTGCAACCCAAAAATGTCATCTTTTCATTAAAGTGTCATTTTTCATCATGCATTTCCCCTATCCCCCAACCTAGGAACGGACCGGTGTAAAAGATCCTATCTTTACATCGTTCCTTCCATTAAAGGTTCACGATTTCTTTAGAAAGTGACACCTTGAACCCTATATCTCCGATTATCGCTTAAGAAAGAGTATGAAGCCTCTATACGAGCTCGACCGTCTTAAAGCATAGGATTGATGGGCTAAGGACCCTCCTTTTCTAAATAACCTCATCTTTGACCAAAAGAGAGTCATTCTCTCGATCACGCAAGTCCCGAGGGTCCCGAGGTTTAAAATGCGATGATCACAAGTCATAAGATGAGGACGGGATCATAATCCCAAATACATAAAATTCCAAGGAATCCCGAGCGACAACCAACAAATGGTTTATACGTCCGGAAGACGACTTGGGACATTCCCCTTTTTTTTTAAAACACATGCACACAATAAAGCACGCAAGCAAGCATGATTACTGAAATCTTGGGAGACTTGCTCCGGCAAGGCACCTTGGGTGAACGCCAAACGTTCTTCCCAAGGGGTAACTTAACCTCCGAACCCATAAAACCTTTTTTTCAAAGTTTTGAGGTAATCAAAATGGCGTGGCGACTCCGTTTTTCAAATAACACGGATGTCTTCAAACTCGCGTGAATCCAACACAAAATTTGGGCACACATTCACAGCCGGGTGCTACCACGTGAGCGGTAGTGATTGGAGGTGGAAGGCTTGATATATGTGGATATATGGGGGCCTTTTCTGAACTGTATCGGGGTTTGTCCCCGGTGTTTTGGGATTCGTGTATAGGCAACGGGGTGAACCCGGGAGGGTATTGAAGGATATTTGCATCTGTCTGAGATGGTCCAGCGGTGCGCTGGTGGTATTGAGTGATAGGAGTAGCACTGGCCTGGCCAAATATGACAGGGTTGCCCTGGGAGGTGGTAATGTGAAGCCTAGGTCGGCTGTTTCCTTGGTTAGAAGTCATCCCGTAAGTTGGCGGGGAAGGAACCTGGTTGAAGGTTTGGTGAACTGGTTTCGGGGAATCGTCGTCCTCGACCAGGACGAAAGTACCGTCTGACTGGGGGATAACTGCTATACCACGCTCATTCAAAAGCTGTACCACGAAATTCTGCTGATCTTCTTTCTGCCTCTTGTGAACCTCACAAGCCCGGATGGCTTCTTCCAAAGTCATATCTGTTGCCGAGGTGGGGGTCCTAACCCGTCACGATTTCTCGGTGAGCTAGACATGTCGGAAATTCTGGCTGAGGGAACCGAAGAACTGTCTGACGCTGCCGTAACGGTGATCCTGGCAAGGCGCTGACCCGGAAATCTGAACCACTTTCTGCTCGCTGCAGGGAACGAAAGGAAGGGTTTAGGCTTCGAAAAGGGAGGATTTGGATCAAGGTTTTGGGCTTGTGCAATGTGCAGTTACCTATTAATGTTTACTTAAAGCGCGTTTTCTCAGAGTCCTAATCGGTTGGAAAAGAGCGGGTCTTCTTTTTCGCAACTAATCCTAGAGCTCTAATCAGTGGATCTCGTCACTACTCTTATAAGCCCCTCGTTTCCATTGTAGATCATCTTTATCGGGACGGACTATCCCGAGCGAGGTCCTATAAGGCAAGAGAGTTCCACCGACAAAGGAAAAAGTGAACTTAAGGCTAGCTGATCACGCAAACTTTCAATGTATGTGACGCACGGGCCACAGTCGAAGTCAACGTCCTTAAGTTAAGGCGGGGATCGTGCCAAAATTTCGGCATGACCTCTCCTGACTCGCTTGCGCGAGGGACCTTAGCTTTTGGCGTTGGCCAAGTTGTGGCTGGCACGGTGGATATGGTGAGGGTTTGGTGACACGGCGTCACATTGAACCTTCGGGTATATTTTTCGGCAGAGCTCCGCGTCAAAGTCAAGGCTGAAGAGCTCGAGACTTCGGGTCGGGAACGACCTTCGGTCTCAACCTCTCGAGCTTGACTCGGGGCAGGGCCCGGCGTAAAAAACATACACTTAGGCTTTTATGACACGAACTAAGCCAAAAACCAACCGGGGTCTTGGACAAAGTGTGACACAAAGAGTGCATGGCTTACACGGGCTAGGATGGGATGTTTGGGACGACCCCGTGCGCCCCCGAAAGGCATCTGGCAGGCCAATCGAGGTGCAACTGATAAGGCCATCCTGGGTTACGGGTTGTAGTGTGCAGTGTACCGAGGCAGCAAGTGCGCGTGAAGTGCGGTGTTCCGAGGCATAAAGTGCGCGTAGTGTGCGGTCACTAAAATTCCTTTTTTCTGAGTAAAACAGATATTTTTCACAATGTGTCTTAAAGCATTATGATGCGCAGTTCAAAAGACAGCAATAAAAATCAAACATGAATGGGGATGCACAAACATGGTATGATTTTGAATAGTTGACAATGTAATGCCTTTGAAAAAAACCGTTCGAGGTTTAAAGGAACACACACACGAAAACGAGGAAGGGTAAACGAAAGTTTGACCCACGGAAGGCTTTTTAGAAAACAACGGTAGTTTTGAAAAAAGTATCACTGTCCCCAGCAGAGTCGCCAACTGAAATTACCCGGACCTTTCGCGCGCGGGGCGCGGAAAGGGCGGTTGTCTTTCGCGGGGGGTTGGTGTCTGAGACCTCGCTTTATGGGAAAGAAAATGAGGAGTCGCCACACGGTTTTTTGTATTTTGAGCCCAAACGTTGAGAAATGGCTATTGTGAAAATGGTGTCATTTTTATTGGTAGCAAGAACTTAGGAAAAGGCTTTGAAAACAGGGGATCATTTTTATTGGTAGAAAAAACGAGTAAAAAGCTTTGAGTACCAGAGATTGTTAGGTTCGGAGGTCATGTTACGTTTCGGGAAGAGTATTACGAGATCACCCGAAATGCCTCGTATGACGAGTCTTTCTACCTTTCTCGAAAACGTGTGTGTGTGTGTTTTGAAATGGGGGCTTGAATGACAAGCTTAATCTTGGTTTGAATGTCAAATGTTGATTAGGTGACTTTGTTTGAAAAGACGAGCGTTTGAATGACAAACGTCGGTTTTGAGTTTGAAATGACCGTTTGCGTGGCAAACGTCGATTTTAAGTTTGAAATGAGCGTTTGCGTGGCAAATGTCGATTTTGATCTTTTGAAAGAGAGTTCGAAGGACGAACTCCGATTTTGAACCGGGCGAGTCATTGTTAACGATTTTTACGGGAAAAACGTATTAAATGATTTTATGTGTCAAATGGCGGCTTTTAGTTTGAAAATTGGCGTTTGGAGGCCAAACGTCATTTCACGCGTTTTGAAAGAGAGTTCGAAGGACGAACTCCGGTTTTGAACCGGGCATTACATTGTTAACGATTTTTATGGGAAAAACGCGTATTAAATGACATGCAATCAACGAATCGGGTTGCGACTCGGACTTTGAAAAGTAAATACTATCACGATCCAAACGGGTCGGACTTTGTAAATGACAGTATTTAAAGCAGTATCAACAAAATCAAACGATCCGGAATTGTAAATGACGATCAACGAGCCAAAACGGCTCGGAATTGTAAATGACGATCAACGAGCCAAAACGGCTCGGAATTGTAAATGACAGAAAGTAAGTGACGATCGACGGATCGATCGATTCGGAACGGTAAATGACATAAAAATTAAACGGAACGGGGTCGGAACGTCGTTTTAACCCGTGATTACTTCTCTTACGGGAAGAGAAGAGGATCTAGGGGCTAAAAGGTATCGGACCCCGTTAGACGGAGGCGTCTACATTTCAATAACGTTGTTCGAAACGGTTGTAGCGACTGGCGCGTAAACCGAGACGAAACGAGAGATTTAGAGAGAGGGAGTTATACCTATGGCTAGGGTCGACTCCTTTGGCTCGGGGATCTGTACGGGACACGGAAAGTAGTTTGAAACGGTGTTTCGGAGTGGTGAGGGGCGTATTTGATCGAAATACGGAAGTTTCACGCGAATCGAGACAAACGGGGCTCGGGAGCGGGTGAAACTGCTTAGGGCCGAGGCTGTGGTGATTTTTTGGTGTAAAATCTTCTTCCATTTGGCTTTGACAGCAACCTCTATTTATAGGTGAAAAATGCAGTAAGAGTCCGGACGGACTTAGACTGTTTTCCAGGGTTTTGTGGTATTTTGGAATTTTGAGGGGCTTGCTGGCAATTTCAGAAAATTTGCAGGAGTCCGTGGGACTTTGGCGAAATCCAGGGGTATTTTGGTCTTTTCGGCTTGATTTGTGATTGAAGGGTGATGGGAGGAGTTTGTGGCATGGCTGCCACGTGTCCCATGACTCACCAAAGGTATGGGAGTTCGTTCCCCGGTCCCGGTTTTGTCCGTTTTTAAAATAACAGTCCGGAAAATGTCTGAAACGCCCCCGGAAAGTGCCGAAAAGTGCGTTTTTCAGGGAAAGCCGTACTTTCACGTGCGATGACGTGTGTTAAGTACGTTTCGACGGCGGGAAGCACGGGGCAGTCCCGGGACGTCTTGTTGGCTTGGCAACGGGGAGTTTAACGAGCTCCGGTTAACCTAGAGCGGGCCAGTTAACGGATTTCAGTTAACTTTCTGACGGATTTTGACGATCCGGATTTGGGTACTTACAACTAGTAACAACAAGGACGACGAACACTCTTTGAGTGACGGACCGTATCACCCCTAGACCGACCCCGTAAGGAGTCGGTGTCAAAATTAAAATCTTTTTTCCTCTAAAAGCTGAAAGTAATAGTTCATGTGCTCAAATTGAGGAATGTTAGTGTCTTGATTTATCTGATTCTTTTATGGCTAACATTGATGATCAAGATAGCTCCTCTCATAATTATGTTGAGAAAGATGAGGTGCTTAATGTCCGTGGGACCAAGGCACCAAACGAGTTTGGGGGAGAGGCCCCCATGAAGAAAAAGAAAAAGAAGGCCAAGAAGAAGGCCACTAAAATCCTTTGGGCTCCACCCGAGCTAATAAAAAATGGTACATACATGTGGAAAGCGGTGGGCGTTTGTGCCCGCGAATATACGAGGTGGGCCAAGGGAAGGAAAGCTAAGGCCAAAGAGAATGTAGCCACATCAAATCCCATGTAGTTGGGAGCAACGGTCCGGCTAACGACCTTAACCAAATGCGCTTATTGGGAGGCAACCAAAGTAGGTACATTTTACTTGCTTTATTTATTTGTTTTGTTGTGTTATATCGTCCTTTGAACCCGAGGCATGTTTTGTTCTCTTTGCTATGAGGACATAGCATGTTTTGAGTTTTGGGATAGATATCTCTCTGAAATTGTGGGTTTATAGGGGAGTGTATATAGTGTCACCCTCCAAAAAAATAGAAAATTTTAAAAATCCTATTCTTTTCATATTCTGGGAATTGTTGGCAAGAGTCCATGATGATTTGAGAGTGATTTAATTATAAAATCTTGAGTATTATTGTCAATATGGGGATATAATTTCATTGAAACATGTAAAGTATGATTTTTCCACCTTTCACTTCCATGTTATTTTTCTTGTTCTTTGTTACCAATTTAGGAGACCTTTATAGGATCACTTTGGCATTTTCGGGGTCCCTAGAATATGTTTGCATGACTGTCAATAACACATCAATTAGGCTACTCGGGAAGTGATATTTTGCTATTTTCTTTGAACCCTATTTGTGAGCTTTAACTTTCTCGTCACTTATAAAAAAAAATCCGCTAGAACCCCTTTTGAGCTTGAAAAAGAATGGAATCTCTCACAAAGTGGGAGGTTATCTTAGACCACCATTCGCCTTCATTTGTACCCTCATTGTCCTACCCTTTTAACTTATACACTATTTTCTCACCTTTTCAAGAAAGTGAAACTAGGGAATGAATGAGAATGTTTGGGTGATGTTTGGAAAATCAAAGGGTTGAGTGGAAAATGGTCATAAAAAGAAAGAAAAGGATTATGAATTGTATTGAAAAGAGGGACTTGGGCAAAAGTATTGAATGCACATTCTTCGTGATATATTTGTGTTTGATTCACACTCTGGAGGCTGTTACATATAGTAGGGATCCAATATAACTCCTATATAGTGTTTGATTCACACTCTGGCCATCAGGATCAACATGGAGTTTGGTTGTTGTTGACAGAGGGGTTCTAGCAGGAGAGGAAGTTTGCATATCAAACTTTTTTATCATGTCCCTTGTATATTTAGCTTGGTTAATGAAGATTCCTTCCTTCAATTTCTTGACTTGAAGACCTAAGAAGAATGTGAACTGACCAATCATGCTCATCTCAAACTGATTCTTCATGATTTCCCCAAATTCTGTGCACAAGTCTTTATTTGATGATCCAAAAATAATGTCATCAACATAGACTTGGATGAGTAACTGGTCTTCTCCATATTTCTTGATAAACAGAGTGTTATCAATGTGGCCCTTGGTGAATCCTTTGCCAAGGAGGTATTTAGATAGAGTGTCATACCAAGCTCTAGGTGCTTGTTTAAGCCCATACAAGGCTTTGTCCAGTTTATATACATGGTCTGGAAACTTTGGATGCTCAAAACCAGGAGGTTGAGACACAAATACCTTCTCATTTAGTACTCCATTCAAGAAGGCACTTTTGACTAGGGTTGTTACACGTCGCGAGCCTATTCGTGCTCGGCTCGAAAAAAGATCGAGTTCGAGTGGGCTCGAGTTGAACTCGAGCTCGAGCTCGAACCGATTTTTAAGCTCGTCATTTTTTCGAGCTCGGCTCGTGTTCGCCTCATATGTTCGACGAGCTTTGTTTGAGATCGACTCGTTAAAAGCTCGAATGAATTTTAGTATATATATATAGATATATATATATAAGCTCGTTTAGGATCGAGTTCGATTACAACTCGAATTAGGGCTCGATAAAGCTCGTTTGATTTCAGATTTTTTTCAAAAAATAAGTCGAAGCTCGAGCTCGGCTCATTAATACTAGAGTTCGAGCAGCTCGCGAAAAGCTCGCGAGCCGGCTCGCGAAAAGCTCGAATCTTGATTCGAGCCGAGCTAGAACAGGAATTCTGGGCTCGAGCTCGAGCTCGAGAAAAGCTCGAGCTCGTTTAAAAGTTAACGAGCTCGAGCTCGAAACATCAAAAGATCGGCTCAGCTCGGCTCGTTTACAGCCCTACTTTTGACATCCATTTGGAACACCTTCATCTTCTTGAATGAGGCAAAGGCAAGGAACAGCCTTATAGCTTCCAATCTTGCAACAGGGGCAAAGGTTTCATCATAGTCAATTCCCTCTTCTTGTCTGTACCCTTGAGCAACTAGTCTAGCTTTGTTTCTCACCACAATGCCCTCTTCATTTATTTTATTTCTAAAAACCCATCTTGTCCCAATGACAGTTTGGTTTTTGGGTTTGGGAACAAGCTTCCAAACTTTATTCCTTTCAAATTGCTCCAGTTCTTCTTCCATTGCTTCAATCCAATCAGGGTCTTGAAGGGCTTCATTTATTTTCTTGGGTTCTATTTGGGAGATGAAGGCACTCATTAATGAGTCATAAACATGCATATTTGGAGGAATGTCCATTTTATGAATGGGAAGATCAATATAAATGTTGTTGTTAGGTGGGATGATATGGGTGATAGGTTCAGGTTGAGGAATAGAGTGATTGGTGTTGCAGCAAGGTTGGATAGGGTTATTGACAGAGGTATTTTGTTGGCTTGATGAAGGTAAGCTGTCAGGTGCATCATAGCTGTCAGATGCACCTTTGCTGTTGAGTTGGGATTCTTGGCTGTCAGACACAATATGGTTTGTATTAATGTCTTTAGGCACAATATAGGGAAGGGAAGGTGAATCTTCTTCAGGAATGATGTTTGAGGAGTCATGAACAGGAGACACCTCAGGTAGGTTGTCTGAATTTCCAACAGCTTCATCAAAATCACATAATTTAGTGTGACTTTGATCATTGTTTTCATCAAAGTCAACATGAATTGATTCTTCTACAACAAGTCTCCTTTTGTTGTAAACTCTGTAGGCTTTGCTGGTGTTAGAGTATCCAAGAAATATTCCTTCATCACTTTTGGAATCAAACTTATCAAGATTATTTTTCCCATTGTTATGAATAAAGCATCTGCTTCCAAAGCCATGGAAGTATGAAATGGTTGATGTTCTACCATTCCATAATTCATAGGGAGTCTTGGTGTGGAACTTGTTGATGAGAGTCTTGTTTTGGACATATACAGCTGTGGTGACAGCTTCTCCCCAAAAGTATTTAGGAAGGTTGTTTTCTGACAGAATAGTACTTGCTGCTTCACAGATGGTTCTGTTCTTTCTTTCTGCAACACCATTTTGATGTGGTGTTCTAGGAGCAAAAAAGTTGTGCTCAATTCCTTTCTGATCACAATATTCTTCAACACCAGTATTCTCAAATTCATTACCATGGTCAGATCTAATTTTGATGATAGGTAGACCTTTTTGGTTTTGAATTTTGTTGAACAATTTGACCAGTTGATCTAAGGTTTCTCTTTTGGATTCAAGAAGGATAATCCAAGTGAATCTAGTATAGTCATCAACTACCACTAGTGAGTATCTCTTTCCACCAAGAGATCTGGTTCTAATGGGTCCAAAAAGATCCATGTGGAGTAGTTGAAGGAGTTTTGTAGTATCTAATCTAGTTTTGGCAGTGAAGGAGGTTTTCTTTTGTTTGCCACATTGACAGGCTTTGAACAGCTTGTCCTTTTTTAAGGGAATTTTGGGAAGGCCTTTGACAAGGTTTGAGTTTGCTAATTTGGAGATACTTTTGAGGTTGAGGTGAGCCAGTCTTTTGTGCCATAGCCATGACATATCAGACTGACTATAGGAAAGAAGGCAGTGAGCATTGGAGGATTCCACAACTTCCAGGTTTAGACAGTAGAGATTTCTCTTTCTAGTTCCAGTGAGAATCGATTTGTTGTTGATATCTTTGACAGTGCAGTGGTTTTTGGAACATACAACATAATATCCCTTATAACAAATTTGACTAATGCTAATCAAATTGTGTTTGAGACCTTCTACATAAGACACATTAGTAAAAATGATGTCTTTAGTAACAAGGTTTCCTGATCCTTTGACTTTGGCTTGCGAGTTATCACCAAAAGTTACATTTAGACCATTTTTAGGGACATATTGTTGCAACCACTCTTTATTGAAGGTCATATGTCTGCTGCATCCACTGTCCAAGTACCATATTCCTTTCCTAGGTTCCTACAAAACAGAAAAACAAATTTATGGTACCCTTTTATTCTTTTGGGTCCAAAGGATTAGACTTTCTTTGGTACTCTAGCTTTGTTCATTGCCCTTTTTCCAAAATACTGGTTTAGGGCATTGTAATATTCCATGATCTGCATCATATAAGGTGTGAGAGTAGTAGGTTGGGATTGGTTGAAAAAATGGTTTGGAGAAAAGGATTGGTTTTGGTTATGGTGAAACTGAGTGTGGCTATGAAAGTTGTTTGAATGGGATGATCTTGGTGAGTTGTTTTGACTAGCATGACTCTTTCCATTTGAGTACTGCCAGTTGGGTTTTTGCTGTTTGGAGTATGTGTGATGATTGCAGAATCTTTGCTGTCTTGGTGATCTCTGTTGTCCATCAAATCTTTGCTGTTTGGGGAATCTTGGCTGTCTAGGAGATCTTTGATGTCCAGCAGATTTTTGCTGGTTGTTCTTCACTTGCTCCTTGATTCCTTTTCTTTTCCAGATGTATTTGCCTTTATTTGTTTGTTTTTCCTTCCCTTTAGGTTGACTTGAGCTTGCTTCATAGGTTTTATTGATGTGACTGGAGCTAGCTTCATTGGCTTCATTGATTTCTCCTTGTTTCTTTGAGTCCTCTTTGGTTTGAATGCGATAGACATTTTGTTGGGCTTTGACATAGTTCATGCTTTCAAGAACCATTTTGTCAATTCCCTTTCATCAGTGAGAGGAGTATATGTTTTCAGAGTGGGATTGTGGGCTCCAATCCCTGACTTGTCACTAGGATGTCTCTCGTTGTAGCTGAACAATGACACAGCTTCTCCTGACTTTTTCCAGGACTCAATCTTCTTTCTAAGAGATTCATTTTCTTTCTCAAGGTTGATGGTTTTTTGGTTGTTTTCCAGAGATCTTGAATTCTCAGCTGTCAGCTCACCATTAGCCTTTTCAAGCATAAGGCATTGCTCTTTCAAATTCTTGGTTGGTTCTTTCAAGGTTTTCAATGGTTTTGCTTTGGGATAGGTTATCAGTAAGCAATGAAGCGAAGCTAGTTTGGTGTCTTTTTATTTGAATTAAGAGGGTGCTAACTAATTGTTTAAATTCTTCATTATTTAAAGAGTTAAACTTGGGCACCTGTTTTAATTCTTCAGCAGCAGCTAAGGCTTCAAGGTCTTCTTCACTATCTGATTCTTCATCATCTCCTGCCATTAGGCATATCATTGCTTCTTCTCCTTCACTTTTTGAGTCACTGAAGTCAAATTCCTCATCACTGAACTTTGATGAGTCTGCAATCATTACTTGTTCTTTGTTTTTCTCATTCTTCTTTTTGGTGCAGTTGTAGCAGCTGCATCTTGAACTCTGAATGATCTCCTTTGAGGAGGAGAGTTTCTTACCTGTCTGATTGTCCTTAGGTTTCTTTGGTTCAGGACATTCAGATGAGTAGTGACCAAGTTTTTTACAGTTGAAGCATTCAACTTTCTTTTTGTGGTTCTCTTGCTCAGAAGTGGATGGACTGTAGCTTCTCTCAAATATCTTCTTATGAGCTCTCAGGGTATTTCTGACAGCCATGGATATGAGACTTGGTAGGTCTTCTTGAGAGATGTTGTTTGAGGGGTTGTTTACATTCTGAAGGGAGATGAGAACCATGGAGTCAATATCTTGTTGAGTAATGGGTTTGTGAGGAGTTTCTAGGGCAGCTAAGGCAAGGGTTTGTGAAATAGAAGGAACAGGTTGAAGTATTATCATTCCTTCTAGTTCATATGCCTCAAGCTTCCCAAAGTATTGCTCAATAGTCATGATGCTCCATTCTGCACCTTCTCTTATAGGCAGGGCTACCTTCTCATATTCTTGGGGAAGGTTGGAATATATTTTTAGACATAGATCTTGGTTCTCAAATGTTTTTCCACTGTCAGCAATGGATCTGACCAAATCTTCAAACCTTGTTTTAGCAGCACTTACCTTTTCACCAGGGTAGAACTTAAAATTGTCAAGTTGTCTAAGCTGATTGTACAAGTTTTGGGTTCTAACACTGGTGTGTTTCTAGAATTTGGTATGGATGAGTTCCCAGGCTGATTTTGCAGTTGGTTCTTTAGCAATCTCTTGTGCTAGAGAGTCATTCACACTCTTTTGAAGTATGTTTTTGACTTTAAGATTAGCACTAATTAGTTGCCTTTCTGATTCAGTCCAGGATTCTGGGGAATTCATTTTACTGCCCCCACCATTTGAATCTAGTGTGACAGGGTAGGTGACTTCATTTTCAAGAACATACCAGTTCCAAATACTGTTTACATCAAGGTAGGTTTTGATTTTTGATGCATAGATTTCAAAGGATCCACAGTCATCAATGTGTGGAATGTCTTTCTCATTATTTCTTCTTGGTTGAGGCATGGTGGGTTGAGATTTGATCCTTCACAAGTTGTTAGACTTTTGGTCGTGAAGACAAGCTCTGATACCAATTGAAAGGTCCTATTTGCTTAATCAGTTAAAGAGAGATCAGGCAGTTAAGCTTTGACAGCTGAGATTGATTCTTAGCTGTCAGATATTAACTGATCAAAAAGGCAAGAGTATAATGTGCAGCGGAATAAATAAAGTGAAATAATGTAAAGATAAAGTAATTGGTGTAAGTGTGTGTAGGTGTGTGTGTGTTTGTGTGTGATAATACCAAATGACACAAGAATTTTAAGGTGGTTCAGAGTTCACTCCTCCTACGTCCTCACTGTCAACCTTGACAAGTGAGATCAATCCACTATAATCTAGTTCCCTTTAAGATTAACAATGATTGATTAGGCAAGTTTCTTGAACCTCCTCTTCCTAATTAGTACAGTCAAATAGGGATTTGCTTGTTACGAAGCAAATTATAGAACATACTTAAAGTCAGTCTTAAGTGGTTTACAATGTTGTTTATACACCTAAAGTACAGTCTCAAGTGTCTCAGAATTGTTTGATGATTGGTTGCTGGTTTGCAGGTATGCAAGGGTGAAGGGAAGGTTGCAAAAGCTGTGTGTAGAAGGGAAGTGTCTTCAGTCAAGGAGGTTTCCTAATATAGCCATTGGGGAGACAAGGCAGTAAATTAATGTGGGTGAAACAGTGTTTGCATTTAGGGCCTTGTTGACTGGATGAGAACAGGCTGGAATATGCAACTTTGTGTTGAGGATCTTCATGGAGATGACATGGCAACATTTGTTGAGAGTTTTGGGCAAGGCACTCCTTGGATATCACAGAGACAAATCATTGCTGTTATCTTTGAAGATCATAGCTGTCAGAGGGATAAGACCTCTGCTGTTGAGATTCTTAGCTGTCAGGTTTAGCTGATTGATCTAGATGAGTAGGAGTCAAGGAATGAGGAGGTTGACATGTAATGATCTCTTTGTAATGAAATATATTGATTTATTTTATTGGTCTTTATTTGATCATTGTTGTCAAGATTGGTTTGAGAGTTCAGGTTAAGTCTTGGCATTAAGACTTGGCTGTCCAATGTTTTTTGAGGTATCTTGGTTGTTACTATCAGATAACATTGGATATGTTTCTTTGTCAAAACCATATATAACTATGTATCTACATAGTTAGGTCCTAACAATATTCAAAAGGTTTGTTGGTTAAATTCAAATGTGCTTGTTAATTTATATCCAGAAGACCTTTATATTAATATCCAAAAATCTCTAATATTGATATACAAAAGGTTTGTTGCCTTGTTCAAATGTGTTTGTTAATTTATATTTGGAAGTCTTTGCTATTGATATTGAGAACTTTAAAATTGACATACAAAAGGTTTGTTCGTCGTGATTTTGTACAAATGTGCTTGTTAATTTATATCCATAAGACTTTAATATTGATATCCATAACACTTTGACTTTGATATCCAGAAGACTTGTTGGCATGACCTTGTTGAAATGCACTTGTTAATTGATGTCCATTTGTAGTGGTTTTAGCGCCAATTTTGGTGTTTTTGTGTGCCAATTTTAGTGTTTTTTACTGCGAATCGGAAGGTTTTTATTTCTTAGCATACTGTAAGTACCCAAATCCGGATCGTCCAAATCCGTCAGAAAGTTAACCGAAATCCGTTAACTGGCCCGCTCCAGGTTAACCGGAACTCATTAAACTCCCCGTTGCCGTGCCAACGAGACGTCCCGGGACTGCCCCGTGCATCCCGACGTTGAACCGTACTTAACACGTGTCATCTCACGTAAAAGTATGGCTTTCCCTGAAAAACGCATTTTCCGGCACTTTCCGGGGGCGTTTCGGACATTTTCCGGACTGTTATTTTAAAAAACGGACAAAACCGGGACCGGGGAACAAATTCCCATAAGGCTGGTGACTCAGAGGACATGTGGCAGCCATGCCACCTCCCTCTAGTCACCCTTCAATCACAAATCAAGGCTAAAAGACCAAAATACCCCTGGTTTGCAAGCCTAGTCCGGCCGGACTCCCTGTGCACTTTTCCTGAAATTGCCAGCAAGTCCCCCAGATTTCCAAAATACCCAAAAACCCCCTGGATTCAGTCCAAGTCCGTACGGACTCCTACTGCAATTTTCACCCTATAAATAGAAGTTGCTGTCAAAGGCAAAAGGGACCAAAAATCACTCCAAAAATTCACCACCCCCTCGGCCCAACTGATTTTCACCCCTTCCGAGCTTCCGTTCTGTCTCGATTCGCATGAAACCTTCGTATTTCGATCAAATACACACCCTACTACTTCGAAACAACCTTTCAAATCACTTTCCGTGTCCCGTACACACCTCCCGAGCCAAAGGAGTCGACCCTAGCCATAGGTATAACTCCCTCTCTCTAAATCTCTCGTTCCGTCTCGGTTTACGCGCCAGTCGCTACAACCGTTTCGAACGTCGTTATCGAAATGTAGACGCCTCCGTCTAACGGGGTCCGATACGTTTTAGCCCCTCGATCCTCTTCTCTTTCCGTTTCGTTTACTTTTATTGTCATTTACCAATTCCGGATCGATCGATCCGATGATCGTTACTTAATTTTCGTCATTTACAAATCCGAGCCGTTTGGCCTCGTTGATCGTCATTTACAATTCCGAGCCGATTGGCCTCGTCGATCGTCATTTACGATTCCGGATCGTTTGATTCCGTTGACACTGCTTTAAATACTGTCATTTACAAGTCCGACCCGTTTGGATCGTGATAGTATTTACTTTTCAAAGTCCGAGTCGCAACCCGATTCGTTGATCGCATATCATTTAATACGCATTTTTCCCGTAAAAAATCGTTAACAATGTAATGCCCGGTTCAAAACCGGAGTTCGTCCGTCGAACTCTCTTTCAAAACACGCGAAATGACGTTCGGCCTCCGAATGCTCGTCTTCAAACTAAAAGCCGCCATTTGACACTTAAAATCATTTAATACGCATTTTTCCCGTAAAAATCGTTAACAATGACATTCTCGGTTCAAAAAACCGGAGTTCGACCTCCGAACTCCCTTTCAACTCAAAATCGACGTTTGCCACGCAAACGCTCATTTCAACTTAAAATCGACGTTTGCCACGCAAACGCTCATTTCAAACTCAAAACCGACGTTTGTCATTCAAACGCTCGTCTTTTCAAAAGTCACCTAATCAACGTTTGTCATTCAAACCAAGATTAAGCTTGTCATTCAAGCCCCCATTTCAAAACACACACACACACACACACACACGATTTCGAGAAAGGTAGAAAGACTCGTCATGCGAGGCGTTTCGGGCGATCTCGTAATACTCTACCCGAAACGTAACTTGACCTCCGAACCTAACAATCTCTGGTACTAAAAGCTTTTTACTCGTTTTTGCTACCAATAAAAATGATCCCCTTTTTCAAAGCCTTTTACTAAGTTTTTGCTACCAATAAAAACGACACCATTTTCTAAAGCCGTTTCTCAACGTTTGGGCTCAAAATACAAAAACCGCGTGGCGACTCCTCATTTTTCCTTCCCATGAAGCGAGGTCTCAGACACCAACCCCTCCGCGAAAGACAACCGCGTTTCGCGCCCGCGCGAAATCCCAGGTAATTTCACATACACAAATTTTCATTTATTTACAAAAATGTCACCGTGAATGAAGTTTCACTTATTTACATAAATGTCACCACGAATTTAAAAACACGATTTATAATCATTAGAAAAAATGTGTTTTTCCATATTTTCACTAATTTTAGGACTTAAAAGTAAACCCTAACCACCTACGTCCTCTACATCTCGATCTCAATCTTATCTATCTTTCGTTTCTCTCTTTACCTCCCTCCTTATTTGTATCTTTCTGCTTTTTTAGACCATTTCCAACAGATTAGTAAATTAATTTGAGTTATATTCTTAAATGATGCAATTATCAAAGCAAATATTTCGGGTAAACACATAAATAAATATGCCCCTGAACGTATGTTTTGTATACAAATATGCCCCTAACAACAATAATTCGCATCATTGCCCCAAAACTCATGTAGAATGAGTGTATATTTGTCGTTCAAATTTTGTTCAAAATTTAACGATTTTGAGACGTAACTGAATTAAAACGATGTTGAAGGGGTAAACTGTGAATTAAGGGGTTGAACCTATTTAAAAATAGATCTCTCACTTATTGATATTTTCTCATGTTAGTCACTATCCTTTTTTCACCTTGGCAAAAAAATATTTTTATTATTAAAATTAATATTTTTATTATTATTTAGCATAATCATGATAATATTTAATAGTTTTTTTTTTCAGCATGACTTTTTTGCAGAATATTTTTTAATTATTTTTAATAATTTTAGCAAATATTTAGATAAACTAATGTTTATCTCTTAATAATTATTTTATGAAAACCCTTTATTTTTTATAAATAATTTTACTTAATATAATTATTTTTACTAAATAATATGATTTTCTTTTTAAAATTATTTAGAAAATATTAGAA
The DNA here is from genome assembly GCA_022495995.1 of Adenophora triphylla var. japonica. Taxonomy (NCBI): domain Eukaryota; kingdom Viridiplantae; phylum Streptophyta; class Magnoliopsida; order Asterales; family Campanulaceae; genus Adenophora; species Adenophora triphylla. The sequence goes on from JAFEMH010001009.1 coordinate 22,517, forward strand.
ATTTTTTATATATTTCATATTGATATACGAATATATCATAGGTTACCAATTATTAAAATAAAAATAAAAAGGGAAGGGCCGAACTTAAATAGAAAAGGATGGGAGGGCCGAACTAGAAGAGAAGAGGTGGTCAGGTAAGATGAAAATGATGAATAAAGGGAGGATAAATCTAGACATGTGGGTTTTTTTTTTTTTTTGTATTTGGCAATCTATGATATATTTTTATATCAATATAAAATATATTAATTGTAATATGTAAATTTTGTTTTATTTTCTAAATAATTTTAAAAATATAATTAAATTATCTATTAAAAGTAATTATATTAAGTATAATTAGTTAAAGGAAATAAATGCTTTCATAAAATAATTATTCAGAGATAATCTTTAATTTAAAAAAAAATATTTATTTGTTAATTATTTTATTAAAATAATTATTCTAAAAAGATTCCTACTGAATTTTTTTTATTAAATATTATCATGATTATGCTAAATAATAATTAAAATATTAATTTTAATAATAAAAATATTTTTTGCCAAGGTGAAAAAAGGCTAGTGACTAACATGAGAAAAGATCAACAAGTGAGTGACATATTTTTGAATAAGTTCAACCCCTTAATTTACAGTTTACTCCTTCAACGTCATTTTGATTCATTTAGGCACCAAAATCGTTAAATTTTGGACGAAATTTTAACGAATGACAAATGTACTCTCATTTTTCATGAGTTTAGGGGCAAGGATACCAATTATCGATGTTAGGGGCATATCTACATCCAAAGCCTAAGTTCTGTAGCATATTTATGTATTTATCCCAAATATTTCTCACCACTCCCAACCATCCTTCTTCAAATATTGTACCTAATTAAAAAGTATCTAAAACATTTCTTATTATTATATAAAAATATTATTATTCGATAAATACTTTTATTAATATCTTAAAAGAAAAATTAAATTTTATAAACCAAAAATAAAAAATATATGAATAGAAGATGGTGCAACTTCATTTGGTGCGACAAATTTAGAGCAAGTTTAAGCTCTGCCCCATTTTCCTCCTTCCTCACCCATTTTGCCATTTCATTCTGTCAATTTCTCCCTCTAGTGTTACATTTCGATAATATGTCATCCCAAGTAACCAAACATCGGCATCCAATGTCGTTCCCGCTCTCTATTAACGTTTTTCTCACTATATATCCTCCTTAAAACCATGTTTTCCTATCTTTTGTTACAATGTAGAGTTGATTATTGGTGGTGGATGGAGTGGTGGTAGTGAGGTAGTGGGCGGCCATCGATTGTTATCGAAGAAGGATGGAAAATTGTTGTGGTGGCAGTTATGTTAGTGGTGGCCTAAGATACTGGTGGGTGATTGACAAAGTTGGGGAATTGTGGTTTATGAGTTGTAATTGTCCCTTACCAAGTATACAAGGAAGAGATAACATGAATGCAACATTCATATGTAAAGTAATAAAAGACAAGAACACAAGATTTATTCACCCACTTCATCCCACAATTGGACTACATTAGGGGGCACTACCAAGAAAGGATATTCACTAATATCAATAATCTGCCCAGTGTTAAAAATCAAATCCCATGATCTCCCTCCAGAATTATCACGCTCTCTATATAAACACACACCACCCATACAACCCCTAAACAAAACATAGGCCATCCATGTAATGCCCATAAGAGCACCCCAAAGATCTATCACTTTCTTTAACTCTCTTTGTGGATATCACAGATTCTCTCTGGCTAATTTTTCTAGCACACATGTTTATGGACGTCACTTTGGCTTACATAGGATACTAAATAAAAGCTCTAGAAGAAATCTACTTACCCCATAAGAAATAAATTAAATGTGAATAAGGAAATATATTTGCTCCGGAATTTCGGCCCAGTAATGTTATGCCCGATATGCACGATCGTATCCCTAGCACGCCCGTGCAAATATTGTCGAACATGTTGTCTACTGAAATCAAATATGCACGGTCGTGTGCATTGATGGATGTGGTTTTACCCATCCAAAAGATATATTTCCTAGCTTATTTGGTGCTCGAAACCTTGGAAATTTAATGTATTTTCTAGTATTTTGAAAGTAGAGGGGTTGAAGTGCAACAATGTTGAAAACGTAGGATTGGAGCGTACTTTGGAAGTTTTTGGATCAAATTGCAATTTTGGAAAATTTGGGACAAAACGGAAATTTGGAAGTTCAAGGGACCAAAGTGGAAATATTGAAAATTCAGGGACTAAATGGGAAATATGGAATTTTTGGATGAATTTAATATATAAAAATTCCTGGGTTAAAATGAAAAATAAAATCCTAAAGAGCGAAGTGCAAAAGAAATCATTAGAGTGGTCAAAGTGCGACTGCAAAGTAGCGAGACGAATCGAATACCAAAATGGTACAAAACAAGGCAATTGTGGCATCAAGGCTGGCCGGCCAAATTTACTTCTGTGGTCGAGGGAAGCTGAGGATGTGGCCTAGGATCAAGGGCCAAAGCAGGAAGCATTTGGGGCCATTTGGGGCCACTGCAAGGAAATTGGGCCAAAGCTGTTTGGCCAAAGAAATTTAAGGCAGGCGCACGCCTAGTCCCATTGGGCGCACGCCCGGAAGTATCCAGATTGAGTACAGGCGTACACCCGGTCTCAGTGGGCGCGCGCCCGGTATGTACGGACAGATGCAGCCAGTTTCCTTATTTTGGAAGGATTCTAAAGATTTTCCACAGATTTGCACAGAATCAGCCACGGATTTCGGGAGATTTTCTACTTAGACTAGGATTTTGACCCTAATTTGTTTCCAAAAAGGATTTTCACCTCCCTCCTCCTATATAAACAACCCTAGACTAGTTTTTTTGGAGGATCTTTGGATCTTTTGATTATTATTATTCTCTCTTTATATTTTCTTTCTCCAAAATATATTACAATTCCTTTGTACAAGATTGAAGGTTTTAATTCAAGGTTTGAGGTATTTATTTTAATGGCCCTTCGAGGCTAAATTCCTTAGTTTGCGGATTGGTAGTAACACATATTTGATCTTTATGCTAAAGTTTTAATTCTTCCTATCTCTTTTTCGTTCTTGTTCTTCTCAACATTTTTAATTATTGTCTTGAGATCAATTTGTTGGAAATGGATAACGGAAAGTTAAGTTTAACTTAACGTTGATCTAGTTTCTAACGGAAGTTCGTTTATGTGTTAAACTAAGAGGAACTAGTTACAAATGGTAATCTACATTTGTTGTAGATTATATATAACTCATTTAATGTCTCAAAACCATTTCCGTGTGAATGAGAAATTAATGACAAATGATTTGTAACTTAAATATTGGGTCAAAGTGTGATTTGGGTTGGTCCCAAAATTGGTGTGGACTTGTTGTGGCTAAAGGGCTGACGAGCAGGCTGAAGAAGCTTCTGCACGGCCGTGCGAGTGCCTAGGACACGGCCGTGCACCGTGCCTTGCCTTGCCACTCGGCCGTCTTGAGCCATGAACTCGGCCGTGCATATTGCCTTGCACGGCCGTGCGGTTCATTGGACACGGCCGTCTGCAAGTCTTTATTATACCCGAAAAGTTGTGACTTTTCAAGGGAAAAGCCACCAAACCCTTTGACTCTCTTTATATACTTCCCCTCCGAATTTCAATTCACACAAACAGTCATTTGAGCCTCCCTACCCTCTAGTAAGATAGAAAAACATACCCAAATCATTGCATATTGTTGCATTCAATCCTTCAAAGTCCAAAGTTCAAAACAAAGTGTTGTTCGTTAGAGTAATTGATTTGGAGTGCTCCTATCATTTACTTGTAAGTCGTTTTATCTTACTAGAAGATTGCCATATAAACCGTAAGCACCTGTGCGGGGCAATAACTTCTTACGGAGATTGTATTAAATACAAGACTCGACTTGATTTCTTTTGTTTCCAATCTCCGTTATCATTTTCTGTCAAGTTTTTTTTTTCGTTAAGTTCTTGAGAAGCCTATCAATTGTCCAACAATCGTAAGAAGTTATTTGCGCTTCTTCAAGATCTTCAAGAGATGGCAAATGAGAAAGACGTCTCCTCATCCAGTCAAGGGAATGTTACGCCTCCTTCTCAAGGTGACGCTACATTCAACCATATTGCACCCGCTACTTCTCCATCTCACTCGGTTCATGGTAAGAAACCTCCTTCTGGTGAAACCTCAAGGGTTGCACCTCTTAATGCTCTCCCTCCGTCTCATGTGTTCGTACATGCGGAAAGACCGGGTATTCTTACCGGGATGAACTTTAAGAGGTGGCAACAGAAAATGTTGGTCTATTTGACAACATTAAAATTGGTGCATTTTCTTTGGGAATATCCACCATTGATATCCGACGAGGATGAATCCAAAGAAAAGAATGATTTGGATACATGGAATCACAGCGATTTCTTGTGTCGCAATTATATTCTTAATGGCTTGGATTATGCACAATACAAGGTGTGTTGTGGCATAAAGACCGCGAGAGAACTTTGGGATTTTCTCGAGATGCACAATACTATGTGTATTATGACTAAAAGACCGAAAGTGAACTTGGTGAAAACAAGTATCGGAAACAAGAGAAAGAACACCGGGAAAGTGAAGAGGACCGCCAAGAAGGTCAAAGGTAGTTGTTTTAATTGCGGCAAACCCGGACATATGGCTAGGGAATGTCGACATCCCAGAATCAACAACCAAGATGGAAACCCTCTTCAAGCCAATGTGACTGAAGATCGATATGTTCCATTGGACTTTGATCAACTTAGCCTAGGAGCATAAGCTTGAATTGACCAAATGTGGTTATTGTGTTAGTAAAGGGTACCTTGTTGAAGGACTCCTTAACTTGAATTGTAAATGTTTTATCCGCCTAAGTGCGAAGAATAAAATTTCAAATTTTATTTACTTGGTTTGAAGTGTTCCAATTGTTATGGCGTGTTCAATTAGGTCGCGTAAATTTAAATTTACTAAGTCGACGAGTTAATTTAAAATTACTACCTAAGATGAAGTTTGATTCGCAAATCAATTGTGATTTCTTTTGTAGAAATCAGTTCAAACCAGAGATAGTAAATAGATAGTTCATTACTTCTATTTATGATTGCATTTGATAATGCAAAGTTCATCTTTTGGAAAAGTAAAAGTAAAACCTTAAAGTTTTAAGTAAACAATAAGGTTTGTGATTCATCTTAATTAACAATTAAGAATTTCGTAGTGATAGAGGTGGTTAGTATGTAGTACCGTTTGAAATATAATTGTTGGGACGCTAACAATTATTTATCAAACGAATGCTTCTTACACACTCAAATCAATTGAATCACAGAAAAAAGGAAAGATAGAACTTTTAAAGGAGATAGTGAACTCCTTATTGATAAGTTCCGTCTTATGTGGGTATACCTAGCAAAGGTAGAAATATCAAAACCTAAGGAGGTTAAGATAGGACCCAAAACCATGGATTACGTTTCCATTGGCAATACGGTATTCTTCGAAACAAAATGATTGAAGAGACCAAGGTTGAAGAGACCTCACTTGAACATATTTATGACTATGTTGTCAGGAGATAACATGGTTATTACAATTAAAATGACTTCACATAAAAGGAAAGTATTAAATATGAATTAGGATATTCATAAAATATTTGATATGTGGAGGTACACCTCAAGTGTGGGGGTACAAGCTAAATACATAAGTTATATTGATATGAACTTCTAGTATTAAAGGAAGCTGTTAAACTGTTAACAGTTAAAAGAATGGATCCTTAGAAAGGAAATATTCAATGATGACGAATGATGAAATATTCATAAGCCGTTTTATAAATACCTCAAATGTGGGGTATTTGGCTAAAGTAGAAATACTTAAGCAAGACCACGTTATATTCTTTGAGAATATATTTCCTTGAAATAATAGGAAATTTATAGAAACTATGGTGGTCTTCTTAATAAGAAGAAGAACCAAGATGTAGTTGAAGGACAAAAGTTACTAATTCATTGGTTCTAAATTCTCTAAGATGGAAAATAAATTGAAAGCTGTTAAATAATTGATAACTTGATTAATAATGCATCCTATTCTATTTTGGAAGATGGTTGATCTTCCTATTCGAACCGTTAGGTTGCAAAAACTAGATGTGCCAAGGATGAAACCTTTAAATATAAGACTACAAAGCGGTCCATCTCAAATAGAAGATGAAGGACCTAGGCGTAGTAAAAGGGCAAGAGTGGAAAAGTCTTTTGGTCACGATTTTCTATCATTTATGTTGGAAAACGAACCGGCAAGCTGTTATGGAAAGCGTTATACGGTCCGGATAGTTCGATTACGGAAAGAGGCTATTAACAAGGTGAGACAAAATTCATAATGCTTGGGAATTGGTAGATCTCTCCTCCAAGTTGCAAACCATTAGGTTGCAATTGGATTCTTAAAGAAAAGTATAAAGCCTATGGATGCGTTGATAAGTATAAAGCCAGGCTAGTTGTCAAAAGGACATTATGATTCATGCAAGATTATCCAGAATTGACACAACGGAGCGTTCTATGTAGCCATGCTGGAGTGTTGGATCTACTTGTGTATTCATATGGGCTAAAACAAGCAACTAACTAGTGGCATGAGAAGTTCGATAGAACTATGTTATCAAATGGATTCAAGATTAATGAATGTGACAAATGTGTCTACATTAAAGGAACATACGAATCATTTGATACCAAAGACATGTTAAAGAAGAACTTTGACATGAAAGATATGGGATTAGCCGATGTCATATTAGAAATAAAGATTTCTAGAACATCAGAAGGAATAGTCCTATCAAAATCCCATTATCTTGAAAAAGTACTTCGAAAGTTCAAATAGATTCTTGAGAGGTGTACTCTAGTAAGGTAGAATCTTGAGAGGTAATCTACTGTAAAGTAGATTCTGAAAGGTAGACTCTAAGGAGATCAAACCACTTAGAATGCTTGAATACTTGGGAAGTTGAAACAGTCTGAGATAACCACTTGAAGAAGCTGGCCGATAGAAGAATTTGATCACTCGAAGGGACTGATCATTCTAGATAGACTCAAGGTCTAATTGTAATTGTAATCAATCACCGGAATAGTATAATCATAGTACTTGGTGTACTTGAAGATATACTTATGATTAAAGATTACAATTCCTATGTAAGTTGAATGATCTTGGAAGATATTCCTTTGTGGAATAAGTTTGTGTCTACATAACCTAACGCATTGTGACGACAATGAGAAATAGAAAAAGGTGTAGAACATCATGGTAAGTCTAGACATATTCGTCGTAGACACAATACCATTAAACAGTTGATCAAGAATGGCGTTATCACTATTGATTATGTGAAATCTTGTGATAACTTAGCAGGATCCGTTTACCAAAGGTATAAATCAAGATCAACTGTATAAACTGTTAAGGGGAATGGGTCTAAAACCCACAACAAAAGGACTTATAGCTGACACTCAACCTTGAGAAATGGAGATCCCAGGCCCTTGGTTCAATGAGACAACCAAGTTATAAGTTCTAGCAGAGTTACTTGGAAACAACAACTCGGTTTATTAACCCGGAGATGTTGAATACTCATTCCCAGAACATCCAAGTACAAGCACATGCAGCAGTGGTAAGGATAAGTTGAGAAAACTTTTAATGATTTCTATACCTACGGGTGGAGTAGTGCATGATACTCCTTATAGTGAGAATCACCTATATAAGCGAGAGGTAATTAGGCCGCCTCTAATTGAACGCTTATGAATGAGATACGGTCCAGGGCCAAAATGGACAAAACGTGAGAACAACAATTGTTAGAGCTGTTATTATGTGAGTATTATTGTCTTGGTATACACCCGACACAGTACTGGTTCAAAGCGACTCGCTACCAAATGGCTAGTATATCCGATAATATTTCACTAGGGAGGATTCAAGGCCACAAGCTATCTATCCCGATGTAATAATAGTTCGCCGGAACTTTGGACGAAATTGCATACATGCATTAATTGCCATTCATGTGGGGGATTGTTGGAAATGGATAACGGAAAGTTAAGTTTAACTTAACGTTGATCTAGTTTCTAACGGAAGTTCGTTATGTGTTAACGGAACTAGTTACAAATGGTAATCTACATTTGTTGTAGATTATATATAACTCATTTAATGTCTCAAAACCATTTCCGTGTGAATGAGAAATTAATGACAAATGATTTGTAACTTAAATATTGGGTCAAAGTGTGATTTGGGTTGGTCCCAAAATTGGTGTGGACTTGTTGTGGCTAAAGGGCTGACGAGCAGGCTGAAGAAGCTTCTGCACGGCCGTGCGAGTGCCTAGGACACGGCCGTGCACCGTGTCTTGCCTTGCCACTCGGCCGTCTTTGAGCCATGAACTCGACCGTGCATATTGCCTTGCACGGCCGTGCAGTTCATTGGACACGGCCGTGCAAGTGCTGTTATACCCGAAAAGTTGTGACTTTTCAAGGGAAAAGCCACCAAACCCTTTGACTCTCTTTATATACTTCCCCTCCGAATTTCAATTCACACAAACAGTCATTTGAGCCTCCCTACCCTCTAGTAAGATAGAAAAACATACCCAAATCATTGCATATTGTTGCATTCAATCCTTCAAAGTCCAAAGTTCAAAACAAAGTGTTGTTCGTTAGAGTAATTGATTTGGAGTGCTCCTATCATTTACTTGTAAGTCGTTTTATCTTACTAGAAGATTGCCATATAAACCGTAAGCACCTGTGCGGGGCAATAACTTCTTACGGAGATTGTATTAAATATAAGACTCGACTTGATTTCTTTTGTTTCCAATCTCCGTTATCATTTTCTGTCAAGTTTTTTTTTCGTTAAGTTCTTGAGAAGCCTAGCAATTGTCCAACACAATTGTGTTGACCTACCGGAATATACTTTTGACCTCTTGAATTTATTTGGATATGAATTATTGCACTTGCGTGGATGATTTGTAATTTGACCATTGTTGAGAAGAATAGATTCAATTGAGGACCTACCGGAAATCAAACGAATCTAGGTTTCATTGTTCTTAAGTTTTTACTTGAAATTCTTGAATGTTTATATTGACCTACCGGAATATATGAACATCTTAATCCTATAATTTTGTGAACGAACCCAAGAATGAGATTGAATTATTTTTACATGAAATAAATAGCATAAAGTGATAATATGTTGTGAATCCAATCCGTGGACTATTTCGTAATATTTGAATTATTTCCTTGTTTTGTCATTTTATTTGCTTAATTAGTTTTTGTTAATTAGTTTTAATAATAAAAGCAAAACCAAAAACCCCCTTTTGTTTCTTGTCACACTAATTAAACCAATTTGTTCAACACACAAATCTCTGTGGATTCGACCCTTGCTTGTGCATACTACTACAACGGTAGCTAGTTCACTTGCTAGGTATTTTATTACACAGTGGAATTTTCTCCATCAAGTTTTTGGCGCCGTTGCCGGGGATTTGTTGTGATTTGAACAAATTTGTTTAATCGGTGTATGCTTGGTCGGCGTTCTTTGAATCCTACATTGGAGCCATTGAACAACGACATTGATAGGTTAGGTCGGCGTTTGAAAGAACTTGAATTAAAAGAGGGCAATCCCCTCGAAAGTGACCTAAATCCTCCTACCACCGGGGTAGAAGAGGAAGAAGTCGCGATGGCAATCCCACCGGCTCAAACCATGCAAGACTTTTGTCGTCCTAGAGTCGATGCCTCCATATCTTGTATTGTGTTATCGGAGGAGGCAAAGAACTTTGAAGTCAAGGGTCAATATTTTAACATGTTGCCCATGTATCAAGGCCTACCGGCCGAAGACCCTTTGACTTTCTTGCGTGAGTATATGATGATAGTATCTCACTTTCCGGGCAAAATAGGTGTAACCGATGAGCAAATTAGATTAAAGTGCTTCCCCTACACTTTGAAAGGGGCGGCCAAGACTTGGTTTATGATGTTATCACCTAGAAGTATAAGCACGTGGGATCAATTGCATGATGTGTTTTTACAAAAATATTATCCCCATCCCACGTTAGCTAATATGAGGCAAAAGATCATTGGATTTGCCCAAGAAATAGGTGAGCCGTTTCATGAGGCTTGGGACCGATTTAAAATGATGTTAGTGCAATGTCCCCATCACAATTTCCCTTTGCCCTTGCTTAATCAAACTTTTTATGATGGCTTGAATCATGTTAATCAAGCCATGGTTGATAATGCGGCGGGGGGCACTCTAGGAGCCAAAACTCCCCAAGAGACTCATGATTTATTTGAGATGTTGGGTGCTAATTCCCAACAAAAGAGTACAAGGGGAAAGGCTAGGGGAGTACATGAGCTAGAGGGTAATGATAATTTGGCTAAACAAGTATCTCAATTAATTGCCATGTTTAATAAAGGCACCTCTCTTGGTGCTAATGTTGTGCAAGATGCTTGTTCTATTTGTGGTCTCCTCACTCATGCTACTAACTTTTGTCCTAGTGTTGCGCAGTTTATTTCTAATGATGAGCAGGTACATGCACTCAATGGATTCAACCCAAGGCCTCCACAAAATAATCCATATAGCAACACTTACAATCCCGGGTAGAGGAATCACCCTAATTTTTCATGGGGAGGAAACCAAGGTAATCAAAACAAACCCCTACATACTCTACCACCCCAAGGGCAATGTGAGACTAGAAAAGAGCCTTGGGAAGAGGCATTGGAAAGAATGAGGTTGGAGCAACAACAAGAATCAAGGCAACAAAGTTCCGCCATCAAAAAGCTTGAAACTCAAATAGGGCAACTTGCGGAAGCCCTTCAAGGTCACAAGCCCGGAACGTTTCCGAGCCAAGGACATCAAGCAATGGCCATATCCACACTACGGAATGGAAAAGTGGTGAGTCAAGAGGTTTGTTCTCCTTCTTCTTCTTCTCCTCCTCCTCCTCCTCCTATTTCTAATGAAGATGCGGAAAAGAGTACATGTGAATTGGGGGAAAAATTAAAAGACACTTATATACCCCCCAAGCCATATGTACCACCGGTGCCCTTTCCCGGTCGATTGATGAGACATAAGTTAGAGAATCAAATGAAAGAATTGATGGAGATGTTCTCCAAAGTTAGCATAAATCTCCCACTGCTTAATGTGATTAAAAATATTCCGTCCTATGCAAAATTTTTCAAAGAATTAAACTCCAAAAAGCATAGGTATGGAAAGAATGAGATGTTGATCATGGGAGAGAGTGCTAGTGCCATAGTCCGACAAGACCTCCCACCTAAACTAAAGGACCCCGGAAGTTTCACAATTTCTATTACTATTGAGGATTCTAGTGAGGTGAAGGCGATGTTAGACCTTGGTGCTAGCATTAATTTATTACCATACTCCACATACTTGCAATTGGGCTTGTCCGAGTTGAAACCCACCACAATGGCCCTCTATTTAGCAGATCGTTCTATTAGGAGACCAATGGGCATTGTGGAGGATGTATTGGTTCAAGTGGGGACCTTGATAGTTCCCGTCGACTTTGTGGTGATGGATATGGTTAGTGGAGGAAGTACGAATAGAGACCCTATTATTTTGCTAGGACGTCCCTTCATGGCCACAACTAACACAATAATAAATGTGGGGAATGGAAAGTTGTCCATGATGGTAGCGGATGAGAAAATAGAAATTTCAGTTAATGATGTGATGAAACACCCCATGGATGATGATGGGGAAGGTTGTGAGTCCTTAGATGACATAGAGGAGGACAAGTGTGCTAAAGTAGATAAGAGTGACAGTGAGAATTCTAGGGATAAAGCGGACGTTCATGATATGGCTAGTAACAACAAGGCCGACAAACACTCTTTGAGTGACGTACCGTATCACCCCCTAGACCGACCCCGTAAGGAGTCGGTGTCAAAACTAAAATCATTTTTTCCTCTAAAAGCTGAAAGTAATAATTCATATGCTCAAATTGAGGAATGTTACTGTCTTGATTTATCTGATTCTTTTATGGCTAACATTGATGATCAAGATAGCTCCTCTCATAATTATGTTGAGAAAGATGAGGTGCTTGATGTCCGTGAGATCAAGGCACCAAATGAGTTTGGGGGAGAGGCCCCCATGAAGAAAAAGAAAAAGAAGGCCAAGAAGAAGGCCAAGAAGAAGGCCACTAAAATTCCTTGGGCTCCACCCGAGCTAATAAAGAATGGTACATACATATGGAAAGCGGTGGACGTTTGTGCCCGCGAATATGCAAGGTGGGCCAAGGGAAGGAAGGCTAAGGCCAAATAGATGTAATTGGGAGCAACGGTCGGGCTAACAACCTTAACCAAATGCGCTAATTGGGAGGCAACCCAAGTAGGTAGGTTTTATTGCTTTATTTATTTGCTTTGTTGTGTCATATCGTCCTTTGAACCCGAGACATGTTTTTGTTCTCTTTGCTATGAGGACATAGCATGTTTTGAGTTTGGGGGTAGATATCTCTCCGAGTTTGTGGGTTTATAGGGGAGTGTATATAGTGTCACCCTCCAAAAAAATATAAAAATTTAAAAATTTTGTTCTCATTATATGTTTGGAAGTTGGCCAACGTCCGTGATGATTTGAGAGAGTTTTTGATTGAGTTTTGCTAGTTTGTGCCAATTTGAATATGTTAATTAGAATTGCATTAATACATGTAAAACACAATTGCACCACCATTCACTTCCATATCATTTTTCTTGATCATTGTTACCAATTTAGGAGACCTTTATAGGATCACTTTGACATTCTCGGGGTCCCTAGAACATGTTTGCATGACTGTCAATAACACATCAATTAGGCTATTCGGGAAGTGATATGTGGCTATTTTCTTTGAACCCTATTTGTGAGCCTTTAACTTTCTCGTCACTTATACAAAAAATTTCCGCTAGAACCCCTTTTGAGCTTGAAAAAGAATGGAATCTCTCACAGAGTGGGAGGTTATTTTAGACCACCATTCGCCTTCTTTTGTACCCTCATTATCCTACCCTTTTAACATATACACTATTTTCTCACCTTTTCAAGAAAATGAAACTAGGGAATGAATTGGGATATTTGGGGGATATTTGGAAAAATCAAGGGTTGAGTGGAAAGTGGGCATGAAAAGAAAGAAAAGGGTTATGAATTGTTATGTAATGAAAAGAGGGGCTTGTGCAAAAAAAAAAAAAAAAAAAAAAAAAAAAAAAAAAAAAGAAGAAAAAAAAAAAAAAATGAAAGAAAAGAAAAGAAAAGAAAAAAAAAATTGCCTTGCCCTCTCTAATGTTGAAGTGGAAAGCGATCAAAAAGAAAGAAAGGTGATCGAGTACAAGTTTGAAAGTGTACAAAATTATAAGTTTGGGGGTTAAATCAATGGGTTGGCTTGGAGCGGAGTGATTGTGAGGATGTATGACGAAGACTTTCTAGTTTCACTTGCTTGACTTCGTATGTCCTTATCTTCATTTGTAACCGTGAACTTAGCCCGCGTTTATCGCGATACATTACAAACCATAAAGCCATATTTGATCCCTAAAGAGTAGCCGGGTTGACAGTTTTGTTTAAATATGCATATGAGTGTCCCTTGTGCAGAAATTTCATCTTAGTATCATTGATTTAGAGCATGTGGTTAGTGACCCTATAAAATATCTTACTTTGGTGACAATAATCTCCCATATTTCATTCATCATTCAGGCCGAGGTGGAAAATTGTGGGTTAGATGCATTAAGGTGATTGTAATTGCATATTCTTATTGGCACTTGTTTAGCATATTATGTGAGAATCTGAGACTTGTTTGGCCGACAACCTTGTATATAGTGAGAACATATTAAAAATATTTTCTGTTGATTGTTTTTATTTGTTAGGGTAGTTTTGTTTTTGTTTATTTCTTTTGTTTTACTCGAGGACGAGCAAAAGATAAGTTTGGGGGTATTTGATGGATGTGGTTTTACCCATCCAAAAGATATATTTCCTAGCTTATTTGATGCTCGAAACCTTGAGAATTTAATGTATTTTCTAGTATTTTGAAAGTACAGGGGTTGAAGTGCAACAATGTTGAAAACGGAGGATTGGAGCGTACTTTGGAAGTTTTTGGATCAAATTGCAATTTTGGAAAATTTGGGACAAAATGGAAATTTGGAAGTTCAAGGGACCAAAGTGGAAATATTGAAAATTCAGGGACTAAATGGGAAATATGGAATTTTTGGATGAATTTAATATATAAAAATTCCTGGGTTAAAATGAAAAATAAAATCCTAAAGAGCGAAGTGCAAAAGAAATCATTAGAGTGGTCAAAGTGCGACTGCAAAGTAGCGAGACGAATCGAATACCAAAATGGTACAAAACAAGGCAATTGTGGCATCAAGGCTGGCCGGCCAAATTTACTTCTGTGGTCGAGGGAAGCTGAGGATGTGGCCTAGGATCAAGGGCCAAAGCAGGAAGCATTTGGGGCCACTGCAAGGAAATTGGGCCAAAGCTGTTTGGCCAAAGAAATTTAAGGCAGGCGCACGCCTAGTCCCATTGGGCGCACGCCCGGAAGTATCCAGATTGAGTACAGGCGTACACCCGGTCTCAGTGGGCGCGCGCCCGGTATGTACGGACAGATGCAGCCAGTTTCCTTATTTTGGAAGGATTCTAAAGATTTTCCACAGATTTGCACAGAATCAGCCACGGATTTCGGGAGATTTTCTACTTGGACTAGGATTTTGACCCTAATTTATTTCCAAAAAGGATTTCCACCTCCCTCCTCCTATATAAACAACCCTAGACTAGTTTTTTTGGAGGATCTTTGGATCTTTTGATTATTATTATTCTCTCTTTATATTTTCTTTCTCCAAAATATATTACAATTCCTTTGTACAAGATTGAAGGTTTTAATTCAAGGTTTGAGGTATTTATTTTAATGGCCCTTCGAGGCTAAATTCCTTAGTTTGCGGATTGGTAGTAACACATATTTGATCTTTATGCTAAAGTTTTAATTCTTCCTATCTCTTTTTCGTTCTTGTTCTTCTCAACATTTTTAATTATTGTCTTGAGATCAATTGTGTTGACCTACCGGAATATACTTTTGACCTCTTGAATTTATTTGGATATGAATTATTGCACTTGCGTGGATGATTTGTAATTTGACCATTGTTGAGAAGAATAGATTCAATTGAGGACCTACCGGAAATCAAACGAATCTAGGTTTCATTGTTCTTAAGTTTTTACTTGAAATTCTTGAATGTTTATATTGACCTACCGGAATATATGAACATCTTAATCCTATAATTTTGTGAACGAACCCAAGAATGAGATTGAATTATTTTTACATGAAATAAATAGCATAAAGTGATAATATGTTGTGAATCCAATCCGTAGACTATTTCGTAATATTTGAATTATTTCCTTGTTTTGTCATTTTATTTGCTTAATTAGTTTTTGTTAATTAGTTTTAATAATAAAAGCAAAACCAAAAACCCCCTTTTGTTTCTTGTCACACTAATTAAACCAATTTGTTCAACACACAAATCTCTGTGGATTCGACCCTTGCTTGTGCATACTACTACAACGGTAGCTAGTACACTTGCTAGGTATTTTATTACACAGTGGAATTTTCTCCATCATGCATCCTAATGCACAGTCTTGCAAACGCACATAGACCAAAACATCCCTTTTGCACTTCTTCCTCTTCCCTTATCCTAGTAGTTTTTTAGTTTGTCTACAATCTCAACAATCTCCCAACTAAAAACAAATCAAATCTCGTGACTACCTATATCGAACTCCAACCAGGGAATGACATCTCCAAACATTGTCTTCAGTTCCTTTTGTGGCTGCACCAAGCCACCAAGTCGAGTTGAAGTGGACGAGTCTTCAACCTGCTGCCTGGATTCCTTGCATTGTGTCTTCACTCGTGTCTTCACTCGCGTGATCCTTCTTTTAACAATTCTGCTTTGTATTCTTCATACCTACCTTTGAAAAATGCTATAACAACATGCTTAAATGATTTTGGTCCATCCATTTTTTCTAAGAAACTGACCAAATCTCTAGTTTTCGTGGATCCTTTCATGTTGGTGTTGATGGCTTCATGTTCACAAGGTCAAGATTTGAACTCGTCACCCTACAACGAACATACAACTTCGCATCTTAGACTCCTTACCAGATGTTGGATGTGGTTTTACCCATTCAAAAGATATATTTTCTAGCTTATTTGATGCTCGAAACCTTGGAAATTTAATGTATTTTATAGTGTTTTGAAAGTACAGGGGTTAAAGTGCAACTACTGATAAAACGGAGGATTGGAGTGTACTTTGAAATTTTTGGGATCAAATTGCAATTCTGGAAAAAGTGGGACCAAACTGAAATTATGAAGTTCAAGGGATAAAATGTAAATTGTGGAAATTTAAGGACCAAATTGCAAATATGGAAATTAGAAGAAAAATTGGTTAAATAAAGTTCGCGACCAAAGTGAAAATATGAAAGTTCAAGGTCGAAAGTACAAAAGAGGAAATTATAGTGACCAAAGCGCGACTGTGTCATTTGTTGTGAAGCGAATAAAAAATGGTATAAAATCAATGGCTGAAGCAGGCATGGCCGGTCAACTTGAATTCTTGGGTGGTCGCTGTTGATTTCTTGGGCGGCCGCTGAAGTTTTTGATCTTGGCCGAGAAACCTTCTGTTCATATGGGTGCTCGCGTGGGCCGTTATGGGCGACCGCCCACCAATGTTTTGCAACGAATTTAATTCCGTCACAAATTAATAAAAACGAATCAGCAACAGAATCAACACAGAATCAGTGACAGATTTCGACAGATTTTCTATTTTGACTAGGATTTTGACCGGATTTTGATTTCCAAAAAGGATTTTCACCTCCCTCCTCCTATAAAAAGAACCTTAGACTAGTTTTTGATCATCTTTTTAATCTTTTTAATCTTTTGAATATTTGATTTTTATCATTCTTTCTCTATATTTTTAGTTTAGGTTTTTATTTATTTTTGAAGATTCAAGGTTAATTTATTTTAATGGCCATTCAAGGCTAATTTATTTGATTCATGGATTGAGGTAAGTAGCAATTTGATCTTTATGCTAAGGTTTTAACTCTTCCTATCTCTATTTCGTTCTTGTTCTTCTCAAAGGTTTTAATTATTGTTCTTGAGATCAATTGTATTGACCTTGCGAAATACTCCCTCCGTCCCACGTTAGTTGAGACTAACTTTTTGGGCACACCAATTAAGAAAAAGTAAGTGAGAGAAAAAGTGAGAGAAAATGTTGTGAGTATGAAGAATTAAATAGGAGAGAGAATGAGTGGGAGAAATAGTTAGGAGAGAGAATATTGTGAGTGTAAAAGTGAAATAGGAGAGAGAATGAGTGGGGTAAATAGTGAAGATTCCTTTGCCATTTTGGGCAGTCTCAACTAACGTGGGACGGCCCAAAAGGGAAAGAAGTCTCAACTAACGTGGGACGGAGGGAGTATACTTTTGACCTCTTGAATTTATTTGGATACAAACCATTTCACTTGCGTGGATGATTTGTAATTTAACCATTGTTGAGAAGAATAGATTCAATTGAGGACCTATCGGAAATCAAACGAATATAGGTTCCATGGTTCTTAAGTTTTTAATTGAAATTCTTGAATGTTTATATTGACCTACCATAATATATAAACGAGATAGAGTTATTAGGGTTCTAATGTTCTTATTGACCTACCGGAATATATGAACATCTTAACCCTAGGTTTTTGTGAACGAACCCAAGAATGAGATTGAATTATTTTTACGTGAAATAAAAAGCATAAAGTGATAATTGTTATGATCCCCAATCCATGAATCCCTTGTCTCTTGTTATCTTTAATTTATTTATTTTGCTTTCTTAGTTTAATAATTCAACCAATCAAAACCCCATTTTCCTTTGTTACTTTTTACACTAATTAAATTAATTTGTTCAACACACAAATCTCTCTGGATTCGACCCTTTCTTGTGCATACTACTACAACGGTACCTAGCACACTTGCTAGGCATTTTTATTACAAGAGGATTTTTATCCATCAAGTTTTTGGCGCCGTTGCCGGGGATTTGTTGTGATTTGAACAAGTTTGTTTAATCGGTGTATGCTTGTTCGGCGTTCGAAAGATCTGAAATTACAAGAGGAAGAAGCCGCGATGTCAATCCGACCGGTTCAAACCATGCAGGACTTTTGTCGTCCTAGAGTCGATGCCTCCATATCTTGTATTGTGTTATCGGAGGAGGCAAAAAACATTGAAGTCAAGCGTCAATATTTTAACATGTTGCCCATGTATCAAGGCCTACCGACCGAAGACCCTTTGACTTTCTTGCGTGAGTATATGATGCTAGTATCTCACTTTCCGGGCAAAATAGGTGTAACCGATGAGCAAATAAGATTAAAGTGCTTCCCCTACACTTTGAAAGGGGCAGCCAAGACTTGGTTTATGATGTTACCACCTAGAAGTATAAGCACATGGGATCAATTACATGATGTGTTTTTACAAAAATATTATCCCCATCCCACGTTAGCTAATATGAGGCAAAAGAGCATTGGATTTGCCCAAGAAGTAGGTGAGCCATTTCATGAGGCTTGGGACCGATTTAAAATGATGTTAGTACAATGTCCCCATCACAATTTTCCTTTGCCCTTGCTTAATCAAACTTTTTATAACGGCTTGAATCATGTTAATCAAGCCATGGTTGATAATGCGGCGGAGGGCACACTAGGAGCCAAATCTCCCCAAGAGACTCATGATTTATTTGAGATGTTGGGTGCTAATTCCCAACAAAAGAGTACAAGGGGTAAGTCAAGGGGAGTATATGAGTTAGAGGGTAATGATAATTTTGCTAAACAAGTATCTCAATTAATTGCTATGTTGAATTCTAAAGGCACCTCTCTTGGTGCTAATGTTGTGCAAGATGCTTGTTCTATTTGTGGTCTTCTTACTCATGCTACTAACTTTTGTCCTAGTGGTGCGAAATTTATTTCTAATGATGAGCAGGTACACACACTCAATGGATACAACCCAAGGCCTCCACAAAATAATCCATATAGCAACACTTACAATTCGGGGTGGAGGAATCACCCTAATTTTTCATGGGGATGAAACCAAGGTAATCAAAATAAACCCCTACATACTCTACCACCCCAAGGACAATTGGAGACTAGGAAAGAGCCGTGGGAAGAGGCATTGGAAAGAATGAGGTTGGAGCAACAACAAGAATCAAGGCAACAAAGTGCCGCCATCAAAAAGCTTGAAACTCAAATAGGGCAACTTGCTGAAGCCCTTCAAGGTCACAAGCCCGGAACGTTTCCAAGCCAAGGACATCAAGCAATGGCCATATCCACACTACGAAATGGCAAAGTGGTAAGTCAAGAGGTTTGTTCTCCTTCTTCTTCTTCTCCTCCTCCTCCTATTTCTGAAGAAGATGCTGAAAAGTGTACATGTGGATTGGGGGAAAAATCCAAAGACCCTTATATACCCCCCAAGCCATATGTACCACCGATGCCCTTTCCCGGTCGATTGATGAGACATAAGTTAGAACATCAAATTAAAGAATTGATGGAGATGTTCTCCAAAGTTAGCATAAATCTCCCACTGCTTAATGTGATTAAAAGTATTTCGGCCTATGCAAAATTTTTCAAAGAATTAAACTCCAAAAAGCATAGGTATGGAAAGAATGAGATGTTGATCATGGGAGAGAGTGCTAGTGCCATAGTCCGACAAGACCTCCCACCTAAACTAAAGGACCCCGGAAGTTTCACAATTTCTATTACTATTGGGAATTTAAGTGAGGTGAAGGCGATGTTAGACCTTGGTGCTAGCAATAATTTATTACCCTACTCCACATACTTGCAATTAGGCATGTCCGAGTTAAATCCCACCACAATGGCCCTCTATTTAGCGGACCGTTCTATTAGGAGACCAATGAACATTGTGGAGGATGTTTTGGTTCAAGTGGGAACCTTGATAGTGCCCGTTGACTTTGTGATTATGGATATGGTTAATGGAGGAAGTACGAGTAGAGACCCTATTATTTTTCTAGGACGTCCGTTCATGGCCACAACTTACACAATAAATGTGGGGAATGGGAAATTGTCCATGATGGTAGCGGATGAGAGGATAGAAATTTCAGTTAATGATGTGATGAAACACCCCATGAATGATGATGGGGAAGGTTGTGAGTCCTTAGATGACATAGAGGAGGACAAGTGTGCTAAAGTAGATAAGAGTGACGGTGATAATTCTAGGGATAAAGCGGACGTTCATGATATGGCTAGTAACAACAAGGCCGACAAACACTCTTTGAGTGACGGACCGTATCAACCCTAGACCGACCCCGTAAGGAGTCGGTGTCAAAATTAAAATCTTTTTTTCCTCTAAACGCTGAAAGTAATAGTTCATGTGCTCAAATTGAGGAATGTTACTGTCTTGATTTATATGATTCTTTTATGGCTAACATTGATGATCAAGATAGCTCCTCTCATAATTATGTTGAGAAAGATGAGGTGCTTGATGTCCGTGGGACCAAGGCACCAAACGAGTTTGGGAGAGAGGCGCCCATGAAGAAAAAGAAAAAGAAGGCCAAGAAGAAGGCCACTAAAATCCCTTGGGCTCCACCCGAGCTAATAAAAAATGGTACACACATGTGGAAAGCGGTGGGCGTTTGTGCCCACGAATATGCGAGGTGGGCCAAGGGAAGGAAAGCTAAGGCCAAAGAGAATGTGGCCACATCAAATCCCATGTAGTTGGGAGCAACGGTCCGGCTAACGACCTTAACCAAATGCGCTTATTGGGAGGCAACCAAGGTAGGTACGTTTTATTTGCTTTATTTATTTGTTTTGTTGTGTCATATCGTCCTTTGAACCCGAGGCATGTTTTGTTCTCTTTGCTATGAGGACATAGCATGTTTTGAGTTTGGGGGTAGATATCTCTCCGAAATTGTGGGTTTATAGGGGAGTGTATATAGTGTCACCCTCCAAAAAAATAGAAAATTTTAAAAATTTTGTTCTTTTCATATTAAGGAAGTTGGCAAGAGTCCATGATGATTTGAGAGTGAATTAATTTTAAAATCTTGAGTATTATTGTCAATATGGGGATATAATTGCATTGAAACATGTAAAGTATGATTTCTCCACCTTTCACTTCCATGTTATTTTTCTTGTTCTTTGTTACCAATTTAGGAGACCTTTATAGGATCACTTTGACATTCTCGGGGTCCCTAGAACATGTTTTCATGACTGTCAATAACACATCAATTAGGCTACTCGGGAAGTGATATTTGGCTATTTTCTTTGAACCCTGTTTGTGAGCCTTTAACTTTCTCGTCACTTATATAAAAAATTTCGGTAGAACCCTTTTTGAGCTTGAAAAATAATGAAATCTCTCACAAAGTGGGAGGTTATCTTAGACCACCATTCGCCTTCATTTGTACCCTCATTGTCCTACCTTTTAACTTATACACTATTTTCTCACCTTTTCAAGAAAGTGAAACTAGGAAATGAATGAGAATGTTTGGGTGATGTTTGGAAAATCAAAGGGTTGAGCGGAAAGTGGTCATAAAAAGAAATAAAAGGATTATGAATTGTATTGAAAAGAGGGGCTTGGGCAAAAGTATTGAATGCACATTCTTCGTGATATATTTGTGCAAAGCAAAAAATAAAAAAAAACAGAGAAAAAAATGAATGAAAAGAAAAGTTGAGAAAAAAAAAGCCTTGCCCTCTCTAATGTTGAAGTGGAAAGTGACCAAAAAGAAAAAAAGGTGATGAACCCCAAGTTTGAAAGTATACAAAATTATAAGTTTGGGGGTTTAATCAATGGGTTGGCATGAAGCGGAGTGATAAATTTCAATGGAAGGATGTATGATGAAAACTTCTTAGTTTCACTTCCTTGACTTCGTATGTCCTTACCTTCAATTGGAACCGTGAACCTAGCCCGCGTTTTATCGTGATACATTACAAGTCGTTAAGCCATATTTGATCCCTAAAGAGTAGCCGGGTTGACAGTTTTGTTTAAACATGCATATGAGTGTCCTTGTGAAATTTCATCATATTATCATTGATTTAGAGCATGTGGTTAGTGACCCTATAAAATATATTACTTTGGTGACAATGATTTCCCATATTTCATCCATCTTTCATTATGTGGTGGAGAATTATAAGTTAGATGCATCCATATAATTATAGTCCTATGTTCATGATAATTTTTGTAGATTATGTGTGTTATGAGATCTGAGACTTGTTGTGCCAACGACCTATTATATGAATTGAACAAATCCCAAAATATTTTCTTTTGTTTTATTTAGTTAGTTAGTTAGTTTTTATTTTGTTTTAGTTTTGTTTTTCTCGAGGACGAGCAAAAGATAAGTTTGGGGGTATTTGATGGATGTGGTTTTACCCATCCAAAAGATATATTTCCTAGCTTATTTGATCCTCGAAACCTTGAAAATTTAATGTATTTTATAGTGTTTTGAAAGTACAGGGGTTGAAGTGCAACAACTGATAAAACGGAGGATTGGAGTGTACTTTGAAAGTTTTGGGATCAAATTGCAATTCTGGAAAAAGTGGGACCAAACTGAAATTATGAAGTTCAAGGGACAAAATGTAAATTATGGAAATTCAGGGACCAAATAGCAAATATGGAAATTAGAAGAAAAATTGGTTAAATAAAGTCTTGGGCCAAAGTGAATATATGAAAGTTCAAGGTCGAAAGTGCAAAAGAGGAAATTATAGTGACCAAAGCGCGACTGTGTCATTTGTTGCGAAGCGAATAAAAAATGGTACAAAATCAATGGCTGAAGCAGGCATTGCCGGCCAACTTGCTGCACAAAATGGGGCCAAAGTTCTAAGGGTGGCCGGCCAGAAGGAAGGGGCATGGGCCATGGCTGGGCCGAAGCTGGCATGGGCTGCTTAGACTCTTGAATTCTTGGGTGGTCGCTGTTGATTTCTTGGGAAGCCGCTGAAGTTTTTGATCTTGGCCGAGAAACCTTCTGCTCACATTGACGCTCGCGTGGGCCGTTATGGACGACCGCCCACAAATGTTTTGCAACGGATTTAATTCCGTCACAAATTAATAAAAACGAATCAGTAACAGAATCAGTGACGGATTTCGACAGATTTTCTATTTTGACTAGGATTTTGACCAGATTTTGGTTTCTAAAAGGGATTTTCACCTCCCTCCTCCTATAAAAAGAATCCTAGACTAGTTTTTGATCATCTTTTTAATCTTTTTAATCTTTTTAATCTTTGATTTTTATCATTCTCTCTCTATATTTTTAGTTTAGGTTTTTATTTATTTTTTAAGATTCAAGGTTAATTTATTTTAATGGCCATTCAAGACTAATTTATTTGATTCGTGGATTGAGGTGAGTAGCAATTTGATCTTTATACAAAGGTTTTAATTCTTCCTATCTCTATTTCGTTCTTGTTCTTCTCAAAGGTTTTAATTATTGTTCTTGAGATCAATTGTATTGACCTTGCGAAATATACTTTTGACCTCTTGAATTTATTTGGATACAAACCATTTCACTTGCGTGGATGATTTGTAATTTGACGATTGTTGAGAAGAATAGATTCAATTGAGGACCTACCGGAAATCAAACGAATCTAGGTTCCATTGTTCTTAAGTTTTTAATTGAAATTCTTGAATGTTTATATTGACCTATCGGAATATATAAACTAGATAGAGTTATTAGGGTTCTAATGTTCTTATTGACCTACCGAAATATATGAACATCTTAACCCTAGCTTTTTCTGAACGAACCCAAGAATGAGATTGAATAATTTTTACATGAAATAAAAAGCATAAAGTGATAATTGTTATGATCCCCAATCCATGAATTCCTTGTCTCTTGTTATCTTTAATTTATTTATTTTGCTTTCTTAGTTTAATAATTCAACCAATCAAAACCCCCTTTTCCTTTGTTACTTTTACACTAATTAAATCAATTTGTTCCCCACACACATATCTCTGTGAATTCGACCATTGTTTGTGCATACTACTACAAGGGTAGCTAGCACACTTGCTAGGTATTTTTATTACAAGAGGATTTTTATCCATCACCAGATCCCTATGCGGAATGTTATATATGGTGTACAACGACCTACCCCAAGCTACCAAGTTAGCTTCTTGAGTGATCCCCATGTCTCGCAGTCAGTAGGCGAACACCAACCTTCGCTATCCTATAACGCATGGAGACCAAATTTCTATCATACCACTGAATATCCTCTGCATCATGCAATTGCACATGCCATGTATATATCTTTGTTAAACGTACTTTGTATCTCTACTTCACATATTATGCACGAAATTTTCCCTACACAAAATTTATAGCGAAAATACTATGCACGTTGTTGTACGTACTCTGCACACAAGTTGCTGGCGGTCCACACCAATCAAGGCCTAGAAACTTATTTTTTTTTTCTTTTCATGAATTTCATATCTCTAGATTCATTGCCCAAATTTGATCCCATCGAAATTTCAGGTCGATCTATCTCAACCCATCTTCGCTGTCTCCACCAAATCCTCAATAACACCAGATCCACCTAGATCTCATTAGTCCTAACCCCGCATAGATCTTTGAAAACTTGATCTTGAATTTGTGTCCCAATCTTGTTGAATTTTCGCAACCCTGATCTGAATCCTTCAATCTAATTCCATCCAAAATTATGTAATCCTGGTCCTATTTTGATCTTTACAATTGAACCATCTGGATCCAGGAAATCTTGATCTTTGATCCCTGCAGCCCTTGTTCAATCAATTTCAGCCCTTGTTCAATCAATTTCAAGCAACCCTGGTCTTCTAACAGAAGCTCTTGATACCACTTGTTGGGGAATTGTGATCTTCGAGCGTGTTGTTACATACCAAGTGTACAAGAAAGAGATAACATGCATGCAACATTCATATGAAAAGTAATAAAAGACAAGAACACAAGATTTGTTCACCCAATTCATCCCACAAGTGAAACATCAGGGGCACTACCAAGCAAGAATATTCACTAATATCAGTAATTTGTTTTGTTACAATCAAACCACGATCTATCAACGTAATCATCACTCCCTTTATGTAAACACACGCCACCCATATATCCCCTACACATATCATAGTCCATCCATTGAATGCCCATAAGGGCTCCCCAAACACCTACCAATGCGTTTAACTTTCTTTGTGTATCTTATAGATTCTCTCTAGCTAATTTTCCTAGCACACTCATTTATTATCGTCTCTTTGGCTAAAATATGATATAAAACAAGTCAGATAAAAATAAGGATACCAATTTGCTTTAGAATTTCGGCCCAATCAATGTTTTGCATGTTGTGCACGATCGTGTGCAGGCACTGACACGTTCATGCAAACATTGTCGAACATGTTGTCTGCTGAAATCCTATGTGCATGGCTGTGTGCATCCCAATGCACGGTCGTGCAAACGCACATAGGCCAGAAATTCTCTTTTGCACTTCTAGTCTATTAGTTTTCTAATTTGCCTACATTCCCAACTGACAATAGTCGACAACGACAATGGTGGGAGCCATATGTGTTTTTATCCTTTTTCGCCGATTAACTCCATTGAGACACCCATTAAATATGAAGAGTAGGTGCTGGTTATGTGTTATCACAAGATCAAATTCCAATAAATTTCTAACGGGGTGTTTTTCTATAAATGGCACACTTAAGCTGAAGTATTGGGGATACTTAAATATGACGGTTGTGCCTCTCAATTTTAGTCAAATGAGGGATATGTGTTAACATTGATTTCTTATATGAGTAGGTCTGCTGAGAAACGCGTTTCTCCATAAGTTATGGAGAAACGTGTTTTTCCAAATGTTCTGGATATCAGTTTCAAAGGTTCTGGATATTCAGAAACTTACAAAATGATATCCAGAAACTTACAAAATGATATCCAGAAATTACAAAATGATATCCAGAAACTTACAAAATGATATCCAGAAACTTACAAAATGATATCCAGAAATTACAAAATGATATCCAGAAATTACAAAATGATATCCAGAAATTACATAATGATATCCAGAAACTTACAAAATGATATCCAGAAACCTACAAAATGATATCCAGAAACATTTAATAAATTTCTGGATATCCTTTCAAAAGGTTCTGGATATCCAGAAACTTACAAAATGATATCCAGAAACATTTAATAAATTTCTGGATATCCTTTCAAAAGGTTCTGGATATCCTTTCAAAAGGTTCTGGATATCCAGAACCTAATCGAGCCCAAAAGAATTTCGGCTCCAGATCACCAAATTGAGCATGAATCGTCATTACCAAAAGAATTTCATTTCACCAAATCGAGCCCTAACTCATAATTACGAAAAACCAAGCAACACAGAATCAAACCCACATGCCATGATCCAATCTCTTTGACCCGATTAACTGAATCCCATTAACTATCTTCAAAATCTGAACAACGATCCAATCTTGGTAAAAATGAAGCGAGATCGAGAACTCGAGGAAGGACAACAAGCTCAGAGCTCTATTTCAATGGCGGGTGCGGATTCATCATTCGTCGGGAAACAGATGTGGAGCGATGAACCGGATTCAGGCAAAATGGACGAGCTTCTAGAAGCTTTGGGTTACAAAGTTCGGTCGTCGGACATGGCTGACGTTGTACAGAAGCTAGAACAGCTTGAGATGGTGAGATGGTGATGGGGACAACGATGGAGGATGAATTCCACCAAAATACTCCCGTAAAAAGAAAAAACGAAGACGGATTAGAGGAGAAGCCGGAATTGCGTCTAGAGAGAGATTAGAGAGAGAGTGAGCGTTGTGTCTGTTGTGTTGTGTCTGTCTAGACGTAAAGAAATATAGGGAGCGACGGGAACGATAAAAAAAACTCGTTTCTCCATAAATTATAGAGAAACGCGTTTCTCCCTAAATTTTGGCATCTTATACAATTCAATACATGTATATAATAATTACAAGTATCAAAAAGTTCGAATTTAGGGTTTATGAGTGTGTCATTATAAATATCATTCTTATAAAATGAAAATGTTTTAATACTTCTTTATTTAATAATACTCAGACATCTTAATCCTGATGTTCAGAACAAAAAATGTAATTTTTAGTGAAAGAAAGAAAATTTAATTGTATTTATAATAGATAATATAGTAAGACATAATTGCTTTTTTAAAAAAAAAAAAAAAAGTTATGGTTGGGCAGCTGGCCATCTAGTTACTCCGCTTGTGCGTGTTAACACTTATTTTTGTGATGTCATCTTAATGACAAAGCCATGTTAATTAATTACAAATAGTTAGAGACAAAAAGTCGTACCATTATTATTTATTATATCTTATTCATTAAATGATAAGTCCTCAAATTTAATAATCCTAATTATTAATGTCTTATAATATGAGTTCACACCTTTTTTTTTTTTTAATTTAAATTCTTGACCTGGAACATGTTCATTAATTACAAGCATTGGATTCCTTTTTAGTTTCTGAGCCCAAAGAAACAGTCATATTAAAGATATACTTGTAAAATAATTTTAACGATGTAGAAATAAGTAACATTTGGTTTATAAGATATGATCTTTTTTTATCTTAAATTGTTGACTTTTATTAGTAAAAATTCATATATATTCTAGTTATACACTTTAAAATTTCACAAAATATGGGAAGAAACGCGTTTCTCCGTCGCGTATGGAGAAACGGGGCTTGATTTGTCGCGCGACATACTTAGCCACAACAACTGGATATCACTTCCTCAGTTTCTAGATATCCAAAACATTGCATATGGATATCCAGAAGCTTTGAAAAGGATATCCAGAAACCAAAATATTTTTTCTGGATATCCTTTCCAAAGCTTCTGGATATCCATATTCAATGTTCTGGATATCCAGAAGCTTTGAAAAGGATATCCAGAAAAAATATTT
The DNA here is from genome assembly GCA_022495995.1 of Adenophora triphylla var. japonica. Classification (NCBI taxonomy): domain Eukaryota; kingdom Viridiplantae; phylum Streptophyta; class Magnoliopsida; order Asterales; family Campanulaceae; genus Adenophora; species Adenophora triphylla. Next base: position 50,287 of record JAFEMH010001009.1, read on the forward strand.
TAGTTTCTGGATATCCTTTTCAAAGCTTCTGAATATCCATATTCAATGTTCTGGATATCCAGAAACTTTGAATAGGATATCCAGAAACTGGCTATGTATGTCGCGCGACAAACCAAGCCCCGTTTCTCCATAAGGGACGGAGAAACGCGTTTCTCAGCAGACCTACTCTTAAAATTTTTATTTTTGCAGATATAAAATTTTAAAAAATAGTATAATATATTTTCGAATCAAAAAATTATTCCCTCCGTACCAATTGAAACTATACATTTATTCAAATTGAGTGTCCAACTTGATAGTAAAAAAATATTTTTTCTTAACTTTCGTGCCCAATTCAAAATATGTAGTTTGAATCGGCTAAGAGAGAGTATTCATTTTGGGAAAAACATTCAATTTGAGAATTTGAGACGTAGAAATTACTTTGAGAATACACCGGAACTAGGGTTTTTTTTTTTTTTTTTTTTACTTTGAAGGAAGATGTATTTGTCAACTGAGTTTCAAGAAGAGAACTCAAATATCAATTCTAAATTAATACGTAAATATTTAAAAGTGTATTACTGCTCTTGAAATATTGTACAACAAACATCATTTAATTATACCCTCAGTCTACACCAAATCTAACTTATTTTCTATCGACATAATGATTGTGAGAGGTCGTTCGATTGACTTGCCATCAAAAAAAGAAAAGACTATGAACAATCGTTGGTTGGAGTGAATAAGACAAAGTAAGAAAAGAAACAGAAAAGAGAAATAAAACTCAGCAATCAAAGCCAACCATTCGATCAACCAACCATTGCTCTTCCTATTCTCCACTCCTCTCCATCTAATTCAACCAAATGTCTAAATATCAATGATTAATTTGTTCCAATTTTTAATTATTATTTTTAAATATAGTTCTATAATAGCTAAAAAAATATATTTATTTTTACTTAAATAAAAAAAAATTACCAAATTTTATTTTTCATTCTCTATAGATAAATACTAATTTTGAAAAAAAAATCACAAAAAGTTTAGAGATAATTTGATTAAGCACATTTGACAAGAATTCAGTGATAATAATTAAATATGTACTTTTCATTTCATTTCATGTATTGTAATTTTATTTACGACATGTATTTGTTGTAAATTTAGTTTATCTCAAGTTTAATTTCAATGTTGGAAGATATTTTTAATTACAAGTTAATTTTTGTGTGCAATAATTATAATTTAGTAGTTAAATATATTTTTATTAATTTATAGCAAAATTAGAAAAATAATGATATTTAGTATTGATAATATATACTAAATTAAATAAAAATTAATTTAAAGAGATATTGTGAGTTTGTCCGGTTGGGTTGAGTTGTAATGGATGACAAAAAAGCAGAAGTTAGGTTGTAGATGTAAATTGAATAAGTGGAGGATAGAGAAATAATATTTAATTGTTGAGTTGGATTGGGTTAGATTGCTGATAAAAATAGTCTAAAATATCTTAGAATACCCGTAATTATGATTATATATTTTTTAAATTATGTACAATACTACTTTCTACGTTACAAAATAAATAATTTTTTTAAAGATTATTTTTAGTTAAGGGTTTTATTAAAAAATGATTATTTATTTTGAAAGGGAGCATAAAATAAAGATACGGGTATATTAAGAAATTTTACGGGTGTGTTTACATTAATAGAGTCTATACAAAATTGTATTTTGTATTATGCACTAAAGTCAGACTAATGATTTGCAAGCTTATTTTACACCATAATATACTGAATAGAATAACATCCCAACTATAACCAGAAGAAAAAATGGAATATAATATTTAAACATAGAAAATAATGAATTTTATTTCGGTTGGGTGAAATTATAACAAATTTAATTAATATAATTTTTTTAGGAAATTAATAGTTTTTCATAACATGATTTTATTTGACGCGAAAAAATTGACAATTTTGACAAAGCATATTCTTTCTATTGTAGAATCATTGTTTCAGACATCTTCATGAAACATCGAAATTTATTTATTTCTAAAACTAGCTACTAACATAATCTAGAAACAACCTCCAGCAACAAGAGGCCATTTTGACCTAACTAGAAATAGGCATATTCAAACGGTCCCAAGCTGGTGTTTTCCAATGGCAGTGTAGTTCAATTCCTGGCAGTTGGAATGCTTTCTGCCCTCACATCGACCAACATAGGCCATCCATTCAAAAAAAAAAAAAAATTGAAGATAGGACGTTGGATGCAATGGACTGCCTGCAGTCCACTGACACATCTTCTTAGTAAAATTTAATTTGTTGCCGAGCAAAAAAAAATTAAAAATATTCTAAACATAAATCCATCAATGTTCATATGACCATAAAAACTCCTCAGCTTCAATAGGAGAAGGTGGACAGAAAAACTCCGTTACCAAAGGCGCCATGTACTCATCATATCTCAAAAATGGATCCTTCCAACTATCACTTGTCTCAACAAATGGCCCCGATGAAGCCACACTATCGTCCATAATCCAGTCAAAATTTAAGCAATTTGAGGCCGAGGACGAAGAAGTAAAAGAATAGTCGAAATCAGTTCCATAATCTGAGCTCCAAGAAGTTGACTCAGCTCTAGAATTTGATGACTTAAAGGAAGCTTCAGGTGTTGACTTTTTATGATCTTGACTAACATTGATCTTGGGAGTTTCATTACTAGATTCATCCTTTAGGATTACTTGATTTTGTTTAGGGCGGTTTTTCAGATGACTATGCCAGTGATTCTTTATTTCGTTGTCACTTCTTCCCGGTAATTTCTTAGAAATGGCTGACCATCTACAATAGAAAACATATGCAAGATATGAGTTCAATTAATTTGATCTATAAAGGGCTTAATTGAAAATAAACATTGAAATATATTTTCTTAGCTGATTAAACCTACTTGTTTCCAAGTTCTTCATGTAATTTGATAATTAGATCATCTTCTTTTTCGGTGTAGTTTCCGATCTTCACATTCGGTCTAAGATAATTAACCCAACGAAGTCTGCAACTTTTCCCACATCTTGATAGACCTGCAAAAAAATATACTATGATCAGCTGGCGCAAATATTGAGTATAACCATGATAGAAAATAACGTGCGCACACACACACACTCAAATATCACAATTATGATCGTACCAGCATACTTGGGAAGCTCACGCCAATTCCAGTGACCGTATCGTGTAACGTATTTTCTCAATTTGTTATCTTCTTCTTCGCTCCATGCCCCTTTCTTCACTCCATTTTTGTCAATCTTTGGTGTTCTTACCATTTTCCTGATTTTGTTTTTACGTTTCAGATATTTCTTTCTGTTTTCTTTATGGAATTTTGACTTTCCACTCATATGTAAAACTCTTATATATAGGTGACAAATTAAAACATGTGTGAATTAGGGTTTAATTATTCAAAGTGGAAAGAGTGAGTCATCACTTTTGCACCTTCAAGGATGGTCTTTTTTAGAAGCTACCATGAAAGGTACTTATACATGTGTAGAAATTAAAATAAAAGGAGAGAGAGAGAGTAAAAGGGATTAACTAGACATTTCTATTGTCCAACCAAGTGTAGAAACATAACTCTTCCGTTTTAATTTTTTTTTTTATTTTTATCAAAAGCGAATTTGAATATTAATTTTAAAACATTTTTAACATAATAATTTTTAATCAAAAAATTGATAACTGATGTAGAACGAATCCACAAATAGAGAAAACGCAGCGGAATTATTAAAAACCTTGAATCAAGAACTAATCCTCACACGAAGATTAGATGATTCAAGCGATTATTATTAAACCCTCGCATAAGAATTTAATACAATCGAACAACGAATAAAAGGGATATGAATTACTCCTCGCAAAAGGACGTAACCCTCGTAATCAAACGAATAAGATTACGTTTCAAGTCAAGGAATGACTTAGTCTTCTTAGAAAAAGAAGAAAGAACCCTTGAAGAAAATAAATTGTTTATTCTTCAAAAATTGACTAAATAATAATCCTACAAAAGCTTTTATAGTTCCAACCATAATTAAAGTCCTAATCTAAAAAGGAAAAACTAATCCTATTCCAAAACAAATAACAAAGGAAAAGAAAAGGAAAGTAAATCAAAAAGGAAAAACTAATCCTAAAATAAAAAGGAAACCTAAAATAAACAGTAAAAGAAAAGGAAAAACAATCCTAGTTCAAAACAACCACAAGAGGCAAGAAAAAGGAAATCAAGTCTTAAAAGGAAACTAAATCGTGTTGTTGTGTCATTGGGAGCGGACGCTCCCTCTCCAAGGGAGCGGACGCTCCCTTAATCCAGAAACTCAAGGCGGAAATTGCCTACTTGGGAGCAGGCGCTCCCATTTCTTGGAAGCAGGCGCTCCCCCACGGCAGAAACTTGCAACAGCAATTGGCTTCTTGTCAAGACACGCTACATCATGCTCCCCCACTTTAAACGGATTTGTCCTCAAATTCGTGTCCGTATAAAGAGGATCATCAGGAAAAAACTCAGCCAAATCAGATACATTGAACGTAGGAGAAATATTCACTGTTACGGGGTACCCAATAGAAAATTCAAGGGCTTTCGCCCCTTTTTCAGATGCTTGGGCTGCCATCTTCTCTTCTGGTTTTTTAAAACTCAAATGCACAATTGCATTGGTCTTGGCAATAGATATTGATGCTAGCTTCACTTGCTGCCATAGAAATTCCTTTGTTCTTCTACTCTCTATCCTTTCCAGCACATCCTTCCAAACCTTTCCCATATCACTCATGTTTGCCAAGTTAGTCTTCTCTGGAACCTCTTGGCGTATGCAACTTTGACCTGTATCTATGCCTTGGACGAATATATTTGGTTCAGTGATCTGACTTGATGGCACGGCTATATTTCTGGTCAAGACTACGCCAGGGTCATCAGGGACAACAGGAGTAAATAGCATGAGACGACTAACCACAAGGGAGTGGTGGTTATTGTCTTCTCCAATATCACCATTAGGGTCATCCCAAATATCCTCGCAATCATCTTCAGCACCCTCGACATCCCCACCATCATGTGCGACATCCCCATTAACCTCATGCTCGACCAAAGTGACCCTCCGCTGTTGGGGGCAGTTACTAGAGATATGGCATGTTTCCTGGCAGCGGTAACACTTTGTACCGAAAGATTTGGCATAAGGGTTAGAGGCTGATCGCCCGAGAGCGGGGTCCTTCCTTTCCGTCGATGAATTATCACCAGGTGCAGGGAGTGCGCGGACCTCCTGAGCTCCTTTAGGTGCTATAGGCTGTGCTTTGTCATGAGTCGAAGGAGCCCTTGAAACTGCATTACTCGAAGTACCCCCGGAAGAAGAATCACCAAAACGCCTGAAAGAGGATGATTGTTGTCGCTCGACCTTGTGAGCTCTAGAAATAGCATCCGAGAGAGAATGAGAGCTGAAAAGCTCAACTTGATTGCGAATAGGAATGCGAAGGCCATTAATAAACCGTGCAATCTGTTTCTCATTTGTCTCGCGCATGTCCACCCGAGCGGATTGAGAGTAAAAATCCTTAGCATACTCATCGACAGATCGATTCCCTTGCCTAAGAGCCAAAAGTTTCAAGTACAACTGTTGCTCATAATCCTCAGGGAGATATTGCCTCTGCAGCTCGTACTTCATAAGATCCCAACGATCAATGGGCAATCGATTTTCATGTTGCCGTTGTCGATTCAAATTCGTCCACCATGCAGAAGCACCCCCTTTCAACTTATAGGCGATATATGGAACCTTCCTTTCTTCCTCGACTTGCATCAACGTGAAGAACTTTTCTACTTCCGCCAACCAATCGGTGAAATCCTCAATCCCTAACTCGCCCGAAAAATTAGGAATATCCGCCCTTATTTTGGGACGGTGGATAAGCTGCACGATTCTCCTCGCGCCCACGGCTCCCGCGACCGGTTTAACCCTAGCAACTCGTTCGCCTCCGATGTTGTTATTACGACGATTCAAAACCTCCAACAATTGATCATGGCGAGTGTCGCACGTTCATCCATCCGCGCCATAGAAGTGGTCAAAGCCGTCATGTGAGGTGTTTAAATTCGTCATGCTTTGGCGGCGAGGGCGCCTAACGTTGCATGGAGGTCAGCACCGTCGTTAGCCATCGTCCGAGAATCTTCTAGCTACGATACCAACCGATGTAGAACGAATCCACAAATAGAGAAAACGCAATGAATTATTAAAAACCTTGAATCAAGAACTAATCCTCACACGAAGATTAGATGATTCAAGCGATTATTATTAAACCCTCGCAAAAGAATTTAATACAATCGAACAACGAATAAAAGGGATATGAATTACTCCTCGCAAAAGGACGTAACCCTCGTAATCAAACGAATAAAATTACGTTTCAAGCCAAGGAATGACTTAGTCTTCTTAGAAAAAGAAGAAAGAACCCTTGAAGAAAATAAATTGTTTATTCTTCAAAAATTGACTAAATAATAATCCTACAAAAGCTTTTATAGTTTCAACCATAATTAAAGTCCTAATCTAAAAAGGAAAAACTAATCCTATTCCAAAACAAATAACAAAGGAAAAGAAAAGGAAAGTAAATCAAAAAGGAAAAACTAATCCTAAAATAAAAAGGAAACCTAAAATAAACAGTAAAAGAAAAGGAAAAACAATCCTAGTTCAAAACAACCACAAGAGGCAAGAAAAAGGAAACCAAGTCTTAAAAGGAAACTAAATCGTGTTGCTGCGTCATTGGGAGCGGACGCTCCCTCTCCAAGGGAGCGGACGCTCCCTTAATCCAGAAACTCAAGGCGAAAATTGCCTACTTGGGAGCAGGCGCTCCCATTTCTTGGGAGCAGGCGCTCCCCCACGGCAGAAACTTGCAACAGCAATTAGCTTCTTGTCAAGGCACGCTACATCATGATAACATATACTACTACCTCCGTCCCACGTGAATGGAGACCAAAAAATTAAGCAAAAAAATTAAAAAAAAAGTAGGAAAGAGAATTAGTGAGAAGGAGTGTTTTTGAGTATGAAAAATAAAATAGGAGAGAAAATAAGTGTGAGGAATAATAATTTGATTGGTGTTGTTAGTATAAAAGTAAAGCAACAGAGAGATCAATAAGTGAAAGGAATAGTGTATTGCCATTTAAGACAGTCTTCACTCACGTAATTCGAACGAAAAAAGAAATATGCATTCGCTAACATGGACGTAAGGAGTATAATATATATATATATACATATATATATATATATATATATATATATATATATATATATATATATATATATATATATATATATATATATATATATATATATATATATATATATATATATATATATATATATATATATATATATATACACATTACCAATAAAAAAGTGATTTGGGATGGATGAAAAACTCAAAGTGACGTTAGGTACAATAATTGAATAACATTTATAGAATAAAAAGTAAATGTTTAATCAAAGAAATAAGGTCATCCAAAATGGAGGATGACAAAAATAAGGTGATGTAAAGTATCCAGCGAATCCAATATATATATATATACTCCCTCCGTCCCAGAACAATCTTCACACTTTCCCTTTTGGGCGTCCCAAAACTTACTTCACACATTTAAAACTTACCTAAAATGGAAAGGAATCTTTACTATTCCCTCCACTCATTCTCTCTCCTACATTATTTTAATACTCACAACACCATTATAATTTACTATTCCCTCCACTCATTCTCTCTCCTATTTTATTTTCACACTCACAACATTTTCAATATAATACTCCCTCCTTAAAACCCGTGCAAAGGTGTTTGTGAATTAAGCCTACAGGACGGAGGGAGTATATATATATATATATATATATATATATATATATATATATATATATATATATATATTACCAATAAAAAAGTGATTTGGGATGGATGAAAAACTCAAAGTGACGTTAGGTACAATAATTGAATAACATTTATAGATTAAAAAGTAAAAGTTTAATCAAAGAAATAAGGTCATCCAAAATGGAGGATGACAAAAATAAGGTGATGTAAAGTATCCAGCGAATCCAACTTTCACGGAAACCCCAAATTATACTGATAAAGTCAATTATATTGTACCGAATAATTTACTCCTTCCGTTTCGATCTATGCTTCACTATTTTGGTGAAACATGTAAATTAAGAAAGCAATATATTATTCAAAGATAATGGAAGTGGGAGAATGTGAGAGAGAAGAAGTGGGTAGATATGACAAGTGAGACCCATAATTTAAATGTGTAAGAGAGAAAAGTTAGTGGGTATAATAGAATATTAATAAACTTTTTTCATTTTAGAAAATGTGAAGCTTTTGCCCAAATACCCATTTGGGTAAAAGGTGAAGCTTCGGACAGGAGGAAAGAAGTATTTACGGACTTAATCTTCATTTCTTATTTTTTGCCACTTTTTTAATTATTTTTTAGTTAGAACATTTTTTTATAAGTAGATAGTGTTCATATATATATATATATATATATATATAAATATATATATATATATATATATATATATATATATATATATATATATATATGTGTGTGTGTGTGTGTGTGTGTGTGTGTGTATGTGTGTGTGTGTGTGTGTGTGTGTGTGTGTGCGCGCGCGCGCTCAAATGAGAACCATAACAAAATGAGAACCGTGAGAACCACTTGTATACACTTGTTTACAGTAGATACTTAGCTACTGTATACATATACAGTCTACTGTATATGTATACAATAGTTAAGTATCTATTGTATACAAGTGTATAACCACACATATACACTTGTATACAGTAGCTAAGTATCTACTGTATATGTATACAATCTATTATACAGTAGCTAAATATCTACTGTGTACAAGTGATTCTCACGGTTCTCATTTTGAACGGTTCTCATTGGAGCGTGACCATATATATATATATATATATATGTGTGTGTGTGTGTGTGTGTGTGTGTGTGTGTGTGCTCAAATGAGAACCATAACAAAATGAGAACCGTGAGAACCACTTGTATACACTTGTTTACAGTAGATACTTAGCTACTGTATACATATACTGTCTACTGTATATGTATACAATAGTTAAGTATCTATTGTATACAAGTGTATAACCACACGTATACACTTGTATACAGTAGCTAAGTATCTACTGTATATGTATACAATTTATTATACAGTAGCTAAATATCTACTGTATACAAGTGGTTCTCACGGTTCTCATTTTAAACGGTTCTCATTGGAGCGTGACCATATATATATATATATATATATATATATATATATATATATATATATATATGTGTGTGTGTGTGTGTGTGTGTGTGTGTGTGTGTGTGTGTGTGTGTGTGTGTGAACGCTATTTTTCAAAATGATATACTCCCACTGTTAAAAAACAAAGGTTACTAAAATTGAATATGCGAATAAAAGAACAATTATGCGAAATAATTCATATTTGTTCTTGTAACAGCCCAAACATAAAAGTCTCATAATTTCTTTAAAATAAATTCAATGTTTGGTTAATTATCCACAAACCCAAAGGTCACATCTTGGAATCCACTTTAACTAGAGAAAATCAATTTTTCATTCACATTAATACACAATTTTTCAAACAATCCCCCACATGAATAGAAATTGACTCGAGAAAAGTTGGTAATAAAGTCTGGCAGATGAAAACTTGCATACGACAGGTAGAGTTTGCCCTTTAAACCTTCGCTCGTACAAGCATATTTACTCTACTCGCAAGTCGGTAGACGCGATGTGTGGGGACCCCGAACCGGAACCTTAGCTCGTGCCTCGAGCGGCAGGGTCCCCTTACTAAAATAAATCACCTAAATTTTAAAACTTTTACTTAACTTGAAAAGAAAATCAACTTTCATAAACCAACTATATACATCTCCACATGGAGGAAAGTTATAAACAAACTTTGAAAAAAGATAACCTATTTTAGTTACAAAATAACCACAAATATAAAGTTTTACAAAAGTAGTTATATATACAACTCCACAAAGGAGTAACGTCAAAATACTACTTCCAACCACAACCATAAACATACCCTGACAACCCAAAAAGAACGCAGTCCAAACTCCTTCCCGACCTCACTGGTTTGGTCCAATTGCCTCGGCCGCGATGTAAAACAAGAAGGGAGAAAGGGTGAGAATAAATCTCAATAAGATATTATGAATGCAACAAGATGCCATATAAGATGCAACACATAACAAGGTTGTTCATAACACATTGTTAAAGCGGTAAACAGATTACGTTACCTCAGTTTATCTTTTCCGTCTGAACAATAAGTCGTACAACGTGGGAGTAAACTCCCTTCATTTGTGAACTGCTTAAGCATATTCACATCTTATAAGACTCATATTTCAGAGAACGATATAAGATACTAGCTATCTGTAAGGCTTTTGGCTCAATACAGAAGCTATCACCCCAATCTGTAGCCACAGAAGGGGACAGTCAGAGGTATAATGTAATTCGATCACCTTATAAAACATTTTCCATAATTGATCATATTCCATTATACCCCTAAACATTAGCTGATTGAAACACATTCAAGCACATAATAGATACTTGAAAATAAATCCACCATAGGGATATCAAAGCAACAACATGGTATTCGTATTCATGTTCAAACAAATACAATAGTGCAACATATATTTCGTACACTATATGAATAACAAACCATGAATGTATAACCAAGTATGGCACAATGCATCACAAGCAAGCCCTTCATATTCATTACAAAACATTCGGTACCTTTTATAAAGGTACAAGATTGAATTATCAAGTTTTGAACAACTTAGGTTTAATTCCCATCAAGCCTTTCAACCATATTCAATACCATATTTAAACATCTTCTTCTTTTTATTTTTTCAAAAAAATTAATATGCAATATTTCAAAATCTAGAAATCGAAAAATAATTCAAAAACACCGTTTTAATCATATTGTCAATACAAATCAAACAATTACACTCATGATATAATTTAAATTTTAAAAATGAAAATTTCTTTATTTATCACTTTATTTGACCAAAATTCAAGCACAAACGGAGCTAAGTGTATAACAATTCATTAGCGTTAAGATTTTTTTATGACTAATACTATTGCATGCTGACTTTATATAAGATTTAAAGCTAGGGATCCAAAGTACACTTTGGCGGAACTCGTAAGCACCATTTTTTTTTCATAAAAAATAAACAAATACTCCCTCTGTCCCAGATCAAGAGTCCTACTTTTCTTTTTAATCCATTCCAGATCGATCAAGAGTCCCTTTCCTTAAATGGAAAGTTTTTCATATATTCATACCCTTATCATCTCCATATATTTACAAAAAAAATCATTACTATTCCTCCCACTCATTCCCTCTCCTATTAAATATTTTTAACTTTTACATTCTCTCTCCTATTCCCTACCACACATTTAACTTTTTCTCTCTTCTAAAATTTTCTATCCACTTTAAAAAAAATTCTTAAGAAGCGCGAAATCCCCCCCCCTCCCCCGAGAACCCTTGATCTGGGACGGAGGAAGTAAATAAAAATAACTAAAGATGTTCTACTCATATGTCATCCATAATGTTGATGTCATCTTAATGACAAGTAATGACAAAGCCATGCTCATCAAATGGGGTCATTTAAATAGAAAAATAATTAGAGACAAGTTCACACTTGTCTGTGGGAATCTCAATTTTCTTTTCACACCTATTTTTGTAATTTAAATTTTTGACCCGAAAGAAACATGTTCCATTAATTACAAGCATTGAATTCCTTTCATGTAACCCCACTTGTCTGACTAGAAAAATTAGAGTCTATTTTGGAACTATTTTTGCTCTAGTTAAAATATAGGAAAAAATTTTCCTAGGCCCCTCTGCCCAGAATTTTTTTTACTTAAAAAAACTTTTTGAAAATTTCAAATAAAGAGCTTATCCCCAAATTCAAATTCCCCATACACCTCTGGGCTCCCCCGCTCCCCCTCTTGACTTACGTCGTATTATTCCTGTCTTTCTTTGTCTAAAAACACACACAATCTTCTTCTTTTCTCTCTCTCTCTAAAAACTTCTCCTTCTCTCTCTAAAAACACAGACTCTCTCTCTAAACCCACTGTAAATCCGGCCACCGTCCCACCCCCGATCCCATCAACAACCTTCTGGTTTTTTATCTTCTCCGGCCTAATCGCCTTTCACCATCCCACCGATCGACTTTTCCGTTGAGATCTGCGCAAACACTCTCCCCCGGCGTCCAGCTTCTTCGACGAAGCCCATTCTCCGGCGAGGCTCGTTCACCCAGACCTGGCCGGAAAGCTGTGAATCTGACCTCCTCGCATCACCGACAAGAAGATTTACATCATCAAACTGAACTGTGATGTCTAGAGAGAGAGAGAGAGAGAGAGAGAGAGAGAGAGAGAGAGAGATGAAGGTGGGGAATGGAGATTTCTAGTAGGCTCACAACAAATAAAAATGATATTGACGGTGGAGGGTTTGTGTGAATTTATTTGATGGGTTTTTATATGAAAAAATCACTTGATTTTATGGATTATAAAAATGCTTATAGGGGAAATGAACAAAAGCTCAGAGCTCAATTGTTGTCATTTAAATTAGGAGTTTTAATGATTTTTCAAATGTGATTTCAAAATTATTTTTTGGGATTGAGGTGGTTACATCTTAGCTTCCTTGTTGGTTTTTACACGTAAGGTAATGTAATGGCTGAAGATTTCCTTACATGTATACAGCACAGTGGTTTATGCCCCAGCTTCTGGTGAGACCCATGAGTGTCAAGCTGAGGTGGATTTCATTTTAATTTGTATTTGAATGATATTAATTTGGTTTTCTGGGTCTGTTTGGTTGCATACTATGTGGGTAAGTCAATTTTTTTTTTTTGTGTGGGGGGGGGGAGGTTGTAGAATATGTTAATGATTAGAAAGTATATCTATTCATATTCATATGAGTGTTACAAATCTTCTCTTTTGGTTATAAACCCATGAAGATATCTTTTGTTTTGCCAAATTGAATTCAGCTGAAATCTTATATGTACTCATTTTTAATTTTTTTCTTTTTTTTTTTTGCACAAAAATAGGTCTTATAACTACTTATAAGACTTTTTAAAAAGTCTTATATGTTACTTATAAGACTTATTAAAAAGTCTTATAAGTTACTACTTATAAGACTTTTTTACAACACAGTTTTCAATGTTCAAATAGGTCTTATAACTAATTTATAAGACTTTTAAAAAGTCTTATAAGTTTCTTATAAGACTTATTAAAAAGTCTTATAAGTTACTACTTATAAGACTTTTTTACAACACAGTTCCCAATGTTCAAATTGGTTTTATAACTAACTTATAAGACTTTTTAAAAAGTCTTATATGTTATTTATAAGACTTATTAAAAAGTCTTATAAGTTACTACATATAAAACTTTTTTACAACACAATTTTCAATGTTCAAATAGATCTTATAACTAACTTATAAGACTTTTTAAAAAGTCTTATATGTTACTTATAAAAGTCTTATATGTTACTTATAAGACTTTTTAAAAAAGTCTTATAACTTTATAAGTCAATTATAAGAGTAATTCGTTGTTATTATGAGAGTAATTCGTTGTTATTATTGAAAATTTTAATTTTTTTGATTGAAATTTTTTTGATTTTTTTGGTTGAAAAATTTGTATTATAAGTCAATAATGATCCATGATCCTCCTATATGTGAATAAGAACATGAAAAAATAGTGTTAGTAAGTGGAGTTTGATTTCAGACGCACTATTGTATTTTAACCTTTTAACTTTTTACTAACAAGGTCGTTCAATTTGTAAAAAAATTAATCGAAATCTCGTTGACTAAATTATAATATTCAATTTTGGACTTGATTGGTCCAGTGACAAAATGCCTTAGTGCTTAGTGAGCGTGCATGCAAAAAAAAAAAGGGGCATTTATGTCTTTGTGTTACCAAAGGGTTTCTTTGGAATTTGCAAAATATTATTTCTTAAATTAGATTTAAATCTCGCATGAGGGGCCTTAGAGGAAGTGAGCCTAAAATATTCTAGTACCACTTTACTTTTTAGTTTCTGAGCCCAAATAAACAGTCATTAAAAAAAGGGACATCTATCAAAATTTTTTTTTTGAAAAATGAATATTACAAAAAAAAAAAAAAAAATCTCACACAAATTATATATTACAAAAAATTACTTAGTAGATTGAATGGACTAAATTGCCATTCTGCATGACCTCTCTCTTTCTCCTCGCTGTTTACTTTCTCTCTTTCTCCCACATTTCCTTTTCCTTTATTTCTCTCTTTCTTTTTTATTTTTCCAAAAAAAAATTAAGGGGGCGTTTGGTTGGAAGGAAAGTGGGGGAAAGGAATGGAAAACTCCCTCTTTTCCATTCCTTTCCTCTGTTTGGTTCAATCTCTTTTAAAAAAAAATTTTGAAGGAAAGTTGAATTCCTTCAAATGAAGGAATTCAACTTTCCTTCACAAAATTGATGAAAAGTTCAATTCCTTTGGCAATGGAAAAAAAAAAATTTTTTTGACCAAAATACCCCCAAACCCTACCCACCCCTACCCCCTACCCAGCCCCTACCCAGTCCCACCCAGCTCCTATGCCCACCCCCCACCCTACCCCCCACCCCCCCCAATAATTTTTTTTTTTAATTTTTTTTTCTGCCTACCCTCCCCCCCACCCCCCCCCCCCACAAATTTTTTTTTTTATTTTTTTCTCGCCTACCCTCCCCCACCCCCCACCCCCCACCCCCACAAAAATTATTTTGTTTATTTTTTTTTCTCGCCTACTCTCCCCCACCTCCCACCCCCACGAATTTTTTTTTTTTTTATTTTTTTCTCGCCTATCCTCCCCCACCCTACCCCCCACCCCCACGAATTTTTTTTTTTTTTACTCATTTTGCATACCCCCTACCTACCCCCCCCCACCCCCCTCCCAATTTTTTTTTTTTTTAAAAAGGGTAAATTGGTCATTTTATATGCTTTCATTCCATTCCTATAATTTATATTTTCAAACCAAACATGATTTGCCAAGGAATTGAATGACAATTCCATTACATTCCGTGTCAACCAAACGGAGGGGGTTGACCAGTTTTTTTCCATTCCAATTCCTTAAGGAATTCAATTCCATTGACAATTCCATTCCTTCACTTTTTTTCCACCGAACCAAACGCCCCCTAAATTGCAATATCTCAAAATTTAAAAATCGAAACAAAAATTTGAAAACACCGTTTTAAACGTATTGTCAATACGAATCAAACAATCATGATATAATTTAAATTTTAAAAATGAAAATTTCTTTTTTTATCACCTGTTTAACCAAAATTCAATTACAAAAACTGATAAATCCATTCACCAATTGTTTAAATCAAACACTTGTCAAAAAAATTCTTAAAAATAACTGATAAATATAATTTATCAGTTGTTTAACAAAATAACAAGCACAAAAACTTCTTACAAAAACTGATAAACCCATTTATCAGTTGTTTAAGCCAAACAATTGGCAGAAAAATTCTTAAAAATAACTGATAAATGATATTTATCATTTGTTTAACCAAATAACAAGTACAAAAACTCCTTACAAAAATTGATAAACCCATTTATCATTTGTTTATATCAAACACTTAGCAAAAAATCATTAAAAATAACTGATAAATGACATTTATCAGTTGTTTAACTGAATACCAAGTACAAAAACTCTTTAAAAAATTAATAAATTCATTTATCAGTTGTTAAAGACAAACACTTGACACAAAAACTCTTTTTAAAAAGTGAAAAATGTCATTTATCAGTTGTTTAAACCAAATATTTGAAACAAAAATCCTTACAAATATATGATAAATGACATTTATCAGTTGTTTAACCAAATATCAAGCACAATTTTTTTTTAAAAAAAATTGATAAATATCATTTATCAGTTGTTTAAATCAAACAATTAGAAAAAAAAATCCTTAAAAATAATCGATAAATGACATTTATCAGTTGTTTAACAAAATAGTAAGCACAAAAACTCTTTAAGAAACTGATATTATAAAATTAAGTATTTTATTCCTTTTGAAATTAAGAGTTTTTGTGCTTGAAATATGTGATTAATAACTGACAAATGTATTAATTAGTTTTATGTAAGCATTGATTTTGCTTTTACTTGTGTTTTAGTCAACTGTGATGTGAATTTCACTTTTGAGTATACAGATTAAGCTTGAGAAAAGATAGGCTTTTGCCTTGTTCACTCAAAATCAGTGGCATCCTCCTTCTTTTTCTCACTCGAAATCATGTCCGATCGAACCTAATCCCTTGCCAACAAGTCCCTAATTTCTCATCCCCAGTCAACGGCCTTGCCGAATTGGAACCCACATTCTAATTCTCATCCCTGACCATAATAACAAGAGTCAATTTTTTTTCCGATTCAAAATAAATATTACTTTTTTAAATAAATTTCTACCAAAAAACAAAAAATAGATTAAATTTACATGAGGATATTTAGAGAAATACCCATGGAAATGAATTACAAAGCAAATTTTCTAGCAGAACTAATGACCTGAGAATTTGAAAACTTTAAAATCCCAACCCAGATTCAAGAAATTCGAAAATCCAAATACCAAATTAAGCAAATCTGAACCCAAATTCACCAAAAACTCTCAAATTTGGCTGATTTTTAATTTTAGAATTTGGTTTATTTGGATTCCAATCCAAAATCCAAGGCGGAAAGTAGAATTGAAAGGGGGTTTTGATTGGGAGGGTATAGGTTCGGAATGTCATCAGTTTTGTGGGTTTCGTCGGCGGTGGTGGTGATGGAGTAGGTATTCGCCGGAGGTTGGGGAGGTGTTCGCCGGAGGTATGGAAGGTGATCACCGGAGGTGGGTTGGATAGAGAGAGAAAGTAGAGAGAGGAAGTGTGGGTGTGAGTTGTGTGCAATAAGTAGTTTTTAGTAATATCTACGGGAAAAAGTTTTTTGTAAAATCACAACTTACCTTTGTTTTTTTTTTGTAAATTGCATGTTTTTGAGGTAGTTTTTTTTTTTTTTTTTTTTTTTTTTTTTTTTTTTTTTTTTTTTTTTGTTTTAAAATCCTAAAAAGATTCTTATAAAATGATTTTAAAGGTGTAGAAACAAGTAACATTCCGTTTATAAGATTGTTAGATTTTAAATGAGTCAGTTACTCCCTGGGTTCCAAAAATATACTCCCTCCGTCCCACGTAAGTGTGGACCTATTTTTTGGGTGTGGGAATTAAGGAAAAGTAGGAGAGAGAAATAGGTTGAGGAGGTGTTTGTGAGTATGAAAAATTAAATAGGAGAGAGAATGAGTGTGAGGAATAGTTAGGAGAGAGAATGTTGTGAGTGTAAAAGTGAAGTAGAAAAGAGAATGAGTGGGTGTAATAGTGAATATTTTTTGTCATTTTTGACAGTCCACACTGATGTGGGACGTCCCAAAAAGGAATGAAATTCACACTTACGTGGGACAGAGGGAGTATTATGATATTTTCTTAAGTTGTTGACTTTTATCAGTAAAAAATCATAAATATTCTTGTTATCCAATTTATAATTTTAATATTTCAAATACAAAATTTTAAAAAAATAGTATAAAATATTTTGGAAAATATTTTCGAATCAAAAAATTATTTCCTCCTAACCAATTGAAACTATACATTTTATCCAAATTGGGTGTCACATTTGAAACTACAAAAAACATTTTTTCTTATTTTTCGTGCCCGATCCAAAATATATACTCCCTCCGTTTCATTAATAATTTCACTTTTTGCCAAAATGAGTATCCATTTAAAGCTTCACCTTTCCTAAATGACAAAGAATCTTTACTATTCCACCAACTCATTCTCTCTCCTATTTTACTCTTACACTCACAACATTTTTCAAATTTACTATTTTTTCCACTCATTCTCTCTCCTATTTTACTATTATACTCACAACATTTTTTCCATTCACCAATTTTATTAATTTGTGTGCTCATCCCAAAAATGTGAAGCAATTACTTGATGTAAATAGGTTGCAGCGGAATAATAAAATAGATAGGCAAATAATTGAATCAACAACTATTTGACCCAATTCGAATTGAATCAACAATTGAATTAGGGTTTGAAGAGGTAAACACCAAAAGATGAGAACCTTCACAAGGAATTCAAACAACTCCAACAAACAAGCTAAAAGCTTCAAGGTAAAAACCTTCAATTGCAAAGCAATTCAATTTAATTTAATTTAATTATCAAAAACGTATTCTAAAACAAACAATGAAAGAGAGTATTTATACTCTAAACAAAACCCTAAACTACTTGGAAAAGGAAAAGCAAAACAATCCTAATTAAAACACTTCAAAATAGGAAACAAAATCAAATCGGAATTCCAAAACCCGCTTGGAAAAGGAAAAGCAAAACAATCCTAATTAAAATACTTCAAAATAGGAAACAAAATCAAATCGGAATTCCAGTTTCTTCTTGGCTTGCTCCTTTGAGGGATACATCAGATACATCATACACCCCCACTTCAAAAGAATTCGTCTCCGAATTCTGGTCTTTAGAAAAAGAACATGATCTTGAAGTTTTTGACCCTCCTTTGTTGACCTTCCGCCCCAACCTCCCCTTGATCAACATCTGACATCTTCCATCCCAAATAAAGAGATATTTCGAATAAAGCAAATCTTTTCTCGTCCTTGAAAGAAAGAAGAAAACGTGTCCATCCCATTTAAACAAGTATTTGGAATACATATGACGACGAAGCATAAGTAAACGCATGAAAATTTCCTCTGTAAACATAAGACTATCATCCGTATTAATCCCATTATCTCTTGGCCGATCAACCTCCCCATCCTCCACATGAGTAATCATAATAAAGTCACCGACAAAATTATCGCCCAATACAAAATTCGATTTTGCAGCAAACCAATTACTTCGGATTTCATCATTCACCTTGGACTCAATAGGGGCATGAACAGGGTTTATAATAAGGGAAGGAATATTATTATCACAAACATGAATGTCCTCGTCCTTTGCACATAGATTTTCAACAATAGACTCCTTTTCAACAGGATCTTCTTGGGCAGGAAATATATTAATAGCAAGGCGATTTTCTTCCTCGAGACGCTTCAATTCAGCCTCCCGTCGTGCCTCCAAATGCCGAATTCTTTTCGTATAAAAATCGAGTTGGACAAGACATCGTTCAGCTTCTGCCCAAACAACATCCCTCTCCTCTCGATACTTATCTATCAAAGACTGATGCCAGGCCTGAAGTGCGTCGCACCGAATCACGGATTCATAATGAAGCATCGAATCATTCTTATCTTCGGCCTCCTTATCAAGTTTATTAAACCGTATAGAAATTTTCCTTACTTGACAACAATCAAACTCCAGACGCATATCGATCTTCTAAAGAAGGGATTTTTCTTCTCCACCATTGTTGGTCATTTTTTTTTTATTTATTTATTGTTTTTTAGAATTTCTTCCTTGGATCGTCCTTTGTCTGATACCAACTGATGTAAACGGGTTGCAGCGGAATAATAAAACAGATAGGCAAATAATTGAATCAACAACTATTTGACCCAATTCGAATTGAATCAACAATTGAATTAGGGTTTGAAGAGGTAAACACCAAAAGATGAGAACCTTCACAAGGAATTCAAAGAACTCCAACAAACAAGCTAAAAGCTTCAAGGTAAAAACCTTCAATTGCAAAGCAATTTAATTTAATTTAATTTAATTATCAAAAACGTATTCTAAAACAAACAATGAAAGAGAGTATTTATACTCTAAACAAAACCCTAAACTACTTGGAAAAGGAAAAGCAAAACAATCCTAATTAAAACACTTCAAAATAGGAAACAAAATCAAATCGGAATTCCAAAACCCGCTTGGAAAAGGAAAAGCAAAACAATCCTAATTAAAATACTTCAAAATAGGAAACAAAATCAAATCGAAATTTCAGTTTCTTATTGGCTTGCTTCTTTGAAGAATACATCAGATACATCATTACTGAACTGGGGAGTATTTGAATTGGGACAGATAGAGTATTCATTTTGGGAAAAACATTCAATTTGAGAATTTGAGATGTAGTACGTAATTTGAGAATACACCGGCACTAGGTTTTTTTTTTTTTTACTTTATAGGAAGATGTATTAGTCAACTGAGTTTCAAGAAGAGAACTCAAATATCAATTCTAAATTAATACGTAAATATTTAAAAGTGTATTACTGCTCTTGAAATACTCCCTCCGTTCTACACTTACGTGCACATTTTGCCATTTTTGGCGTCCCAAACCTACGTGCACATTTTCTAAAATGGAAAGGAATCTTTACTATTCCCTACACTCATTCTCTCTCCTACATTATTTTAATACTCACAACACCATTATAATTTAATATTCCCACCACTCATTCTCTCTCTTATTTTACTTTTACACTCACAAAACTTTCTCCATTATTCACTTCCTTAATTTACGTGCAAAAGTCAAAGTGTGCACCTAGGTCCGTGTAGGATGGTGGCTCATTCTGCTGGGACGGGCGAGGCGGGCGCCCCACCTAGGTTGAGGCGGGCGCATGGAGAGTCGTAGCTAGGGCCGAGGATTGAAGGCCTGAGGCAGAAGACAACGCCTTGGGATGTCGCCGCCAAGCGGGCGCCTGACTGTGATGAGGCGCACGCCTCAATGCCAGCGGGAGGGTTTTGACAGACGGGCCTTTGGGTTATTTTGTCTTTTGTTTGGGCTAGGATTTGTATCATATAAATATAGATTGTAACCCTATGTAACATATGAGACATTGCTCATAATAATACAAAGGCAAGGTTCAAAACCCCAATCAATTTCATCTCTTTCTCTTTTCGATTTCTCAATTGTTTGTGTGTGTTCTTAGTTATTGTTCATACCTTCCGCTGCGATTGCACAACAACTGGTATAAGAGGACGGCTGTGATGGCTAGGGTTAATTCTATCACCGTGAAGTCCGATGTTCAGAAATTCGATGGTCATGGAAAATTTGCATTGTGGCAAAGGAGGGTGAAGAATTTTCTGGTTTAAGCAGGCTTGGGAAAGGTTCTTCGACATTCGACTAAACTCGCTGATATCGAAGAAGGTCCATGGAAGGAGTTGCAAGAACGGGCTGTATCTTCAATACGGCAGTGCCTTGCGGACGAGGTGGTGTATCATGTGATTGATGAAGAATCATCGACGAAGGTTTGGGAGATTTTGGAGGTCAGGTATATGTCAAAATCTTTGTTGAACAAGTTGCATCTCAAGCAAAGGTTGTATGGGCTTAAGATAGCAGAGGGTTCGGATCTTGAATCTCATATCCACACGTTTAATCAAATTTTCAACGATTTGGTTAGGGTGGAGGTAACGTTTGAGGAGGAGGACAAGGCGTTGATGCTGTTGAATTCGTTGCCGACTTCTTTGACAAACGAAAAACTTATTACTACGTTGATGAACCTGCGGGTGAGGGGTTATTTGTAAAGGAGAATCAGGAACGTGGGAGAGCCCAGTTTCGGGATAATTTCGTAGAGGTAGAATTCCCGTTCGCAATCAAGGAAGAAGTATAAGGAAAATTGTTTCAAGTGTGGGCAGAAGGGGCACAAGAGGCAGAATTGTCCGGAGAAGGGGAACGGTAAAGGCAAAGAAGGATCTTCAAAGTCAGTTATTGTGGTTGAAGATTGCTCAGAGGATGTGGATGGAGATATGCTCACGACTTCATCAGCTGTAGAGCACCCGACAGATGGCTGGATTCTGGATTCGGCATGTTCGTTTCACGTGACAGCGAATCGTGATTGGTTCGATACCTACAGGTCAGTTAATTCTGGTATAGTTACTATGGGTAATGGTGCTACACGTAAAATTGCTGGCATAGGAACTATAAGAATTAAGATGTATGATGGTGTGGTTAGAACGTTATGTGATGTTAGACATGTGCCAGATGTTTCTAAAAATCTGATTTCATTGGGTACCTTGGATGCTAACGGTATGACCTATAAAGGACAAGGTGGAGTATTGAAAGTAGTGAAGGGTGCTATGGTTGTGATGAAGGGTGAGAAGGGCTCTAAGAACATTTACAGGTTGCTAGGGAGCACGGTTGTAGGTGGAGTCACATCCGTTGAGTCTGATGTTGATACTGATGCCCTTCTATGGCATATGAGGCTTGGTCACATGGGTGAAAGGGGGATGCGGGAACTTCATAAACGAAAGTTATTGAAGGGTGTGAAGACTTGTAAACTTGAGTATTGCAAGTATTGTGTTCTTAGAAAGCAAAACAAGGTGCAATTCAAGACGGGTAAACATACAACAAAGGGCATTCTCGATTATGTTCACTTAGATGTGTGGGGGCCGGTTAGAACAAAATCAAGGGATGGACATTATTACTTCGTGACGTTTATTGATGATTTTTCGAAGAAGGTTTGGGTTTACTTCATGAGGCACAAATCAGAAACTTTTTAGAAGTTCAAGGTGTGGAAAGCTGAAGTGGAAAATCAAACGGGGTGAAAAATCAAGTGTTTGAGAAGTGATAATGGGACAGAGTACACAGATGGCGAGTTCAAGAAGTTCTATAGAGAGACTGGAATCAAGAGGCACTACAAGTACGCAAGACACCATAGCAAAATGGTGTGGCTGAAAGGATGAATAGAACCATTGCGGAAAGGGCTAGGTGTCTACGATTCAATGCTGGGTTGGTGAAGAACTTTTGGGCTGATGCGGTGAGTATGGCATATTTCTTGATAAACAGATCACCTAGAGTATCTTTGGATAACAGATTTGCAGAGGAGGTATGGACTGGTAATGAGGTAGACTTTACTGATATCCGGGTGTTTGGGTTTCCATCCTATGTGCATATTCCTGGTGAAGAGAGGTCGAAGCTTGACCCAAAGTCAGAATAGTGTATCTTTCTCGGGTATGAAACAGGTGTGAAAGGATACAAGCTTTGGGATCCCAAGTCAAGCAAGGTGGTGATCAATAGGGATGTATTTTTTGATGAAAAGGCTATGTTGAAGTGTACTCGAGATGATAAGGAGAAGGTGCCAGAAAGCAAAGAGAGCGAGAAGCAAGTTATTGAGGTGGAGCTACGTGAGGATGATACTGATACGGATCCCACTCTTTCGGATTCAGAGGTAACTACACAGGAAGTGGCTAGTACTTCAGTTGGGAGACCTAAGAGGGTAATCAAACCACCGGTCAGGTATGGGTTTGAAGACATGGCTTCATATGTTCTTGTTCTTAGTAGTGGAGACCCAAGTACTTTTAAGGAGGCAATAAACAGTCCGAAAAAGGATAAGTGGGTAACGGCTATGGCGGAGGAGATGGAGTCATTGTACAAGAACAGTGCATGGGATTTGGTGGAGCTTCCTAAAGGGAAGCGTGCTATTGGTTGCAAGTGGATTTTCAAGTGTAAGGAAGCATATCAGAAAAAGAGGGGGAAAAGTTCAAGGCTCGATTGGTAGCAAAGGGGTACTCGCAGCGAGAGGAGGTGAATTATAATGAGATTTTTTCGCCTGTTGTGAGGCACATTTCTATTCGAATTGTGTTGGGTCTTGTAGCTCACTATGATTTGGTGTTGGAGCAGATGGATGTGAAAACTGCGTTTCAACACGGTGAGTTGGATGAGCAGATTTTCACGGAGCCCGGGCAGGAACGTTTGGTTTGTAGATTGAAGAAGTCACTTTATGGGCTGAAGCAGTCTCCGAGGCAGTGGTACACTAGATTTGACTCCTACATGGTACGTATTGGCTATAAGAGGTGTGAGTATGATTGATGCGTATATGTGAAGAGCCTTGATGATGGCTCATATATTTTTCTGTTACTGTATGTGGATGATATGCTTATCGTGTTATTGAGTAAAGAGTTTGACATGAAGGATTTGGGGGAAGCCAAGAAGATTCTTGGGATGGAGATTCCCCGAGACAGGAAACTAGGAGATTGTGGTTGTCTCAAGCCGGCTATGTGAAGAAGGTGTTGGAGAGGTTCAATATGCGGGATGCAAAACCTATGAAGACACCATTAGCGAGTCATTTTAATTTATCTGCCTCAGATTCCCCGAGTTCTACTGAAGAAATTCAGAATATGTCGAAGGTTCCCTATGCAAGCGCAGTGGGATGTCTCATGTATGCTATGGTTTGCACTAGGCCAGATTTGGCGCAAGCTATTAGTGTGGTTAGCAAGTATATGGAGAATCCGGGTAAACAACATTGGGAAGCAGTTAAGTAGGTTCTTAGATACTTGAAGGGCACTATGTATTATGGCATCATATTTGGAGGAAAGAATGAGGAGCTTTCTGTTGTGGGATATGTTGATTCAGATTATGCGGGCGACTTGGATCGGAGGAGGTCGACTACGGGATATGCATTTACTCTTACAGGTGGTCCTATATGTTGGAGGTCTATGATTCAGTCCATCATTGCATTGTCTACAACGGAAGCGGAGTACATGGCAGCGGTTGAAGCTGCGAAGGAAGCCTTATGGCTTCGGGGTTAAGTCAACGAATTGGGTATTCAGCAAGGTGGAGTGAAGTTGTTTTGTGACAGTCAAAGCGCAATTTTTCAAGCAAAGAATCATATTTATCATCAACGGACGAAACATATTGATGTTCGGTTTCACAAGATTCGGGAGTTGATTGATATGTGTGAGGTTGTGTTAGAGAAGGTTCACACCGCAGAGAATGCTGCTGATATGTTGACGAAGCCGGTTACTACTGATAAGTTCAAGCATTGCTTGGATTTGTTGCACATCTCTAGCTGTTAGAGATGGGGTGGTTCGAGCCGGTTCCTTGTATCTTCTGTTGGGTTGGGCGAATGCTCGCCAAGGTGGAGATTGTAGGATGGTGGCTCGATTCTACTGGCAAGGGCGAGGTGGGCGCCCCTAGGTTGAGGCGGGCGCAAGGAGAGCCGTAGCTAGGGGCGAGTATTGAAGGCCTGAGGCGGCCGCATGGAGCGCATGGGGCAGGCGCATCAGAGGCAGAAGACAACGCCTTGGGATGTCGCCGCCAAGCGGGCGCCTGGCTGTGATGAGGCGCACGCCTCAATGCCAGCGGGAGGGTTTTGACAGACGGGCCTTTGGGTTATTTTGTTTGGGCTAGGGTTTGTATCATCTATACTATTCTACTAAAACAATAACCGCTGGTGTCATCATTGGACACTTGACTGCTTCTGGAGAAAAAATTTCCCTCCAAAACACATGTTGACATCATCACTCATTAATTCAATTAATTACTCAGCTTTAATTAATTAATTTAAAATATTTATACATCCATATTAATTATTGTTTCTCATACCAATACTCCCTCTCACTTTACTTAAGTTATTCAATTTAACTAATTTACATGCTCAAATAAATATAATTGCACATTGTATAATTAATTAATTTCAGTTATTTTCTTTTAATTATTCAAGTTAACCAATTTACATACACCTAATAATATTCCATTCTAAAAAAAAATCAATTTTAGAGGTTAATGTGGTGTTCATTAAATATTTAACATTTAAAAATAAAATTTCTCATTTTTAATATTCATGAATAATCTTTTATTTTTTCAATTTGAAAATGCTACTTCTTATATTCTGATTTCACAAAATCTGGAGAGAAACGCGTTTCTCCGTCGCCCATGGAGAAACGGGGCTTGTTTTGTCGTGCGACATACCTAGCCAATAGCCAGAAGCTTTGGAAAGGATATCCAGAAGCTTTGGAAAGGATATCCAGAAACCAAATATTTTTTCTGGATATCCTTTAAAAAGCTTCTGGATATCCATTTCAAAGCTTCTGGATATCCAGAAGCTTTGTAAAGGATATCCAGAAAAAAATACTTGGTTTCTGGATATCCTTTACAAAGCTTCTGGATATCCATTTCAAAGCTTCTGGATATCCAGAAGCTTTGCAAAGGATATCCAGAAACTGGCTACTTATGTCGTGCGACATAACAAGCCCGTTTCTCCAAGAAACGCGTTTCTCCCCAGACGCACTCTTCTGATTTAAACTACATATTTGCCTCACCAAACATTCAAAACTCGCTATTTAACCATCTTTCTATTGGCATCATATTTTTATGTTAAAATAACGTATCCAATATTTTTCTTTTATTACGAAACAAACAAAATTTCATTTTTGTTGTTATATTTACGGTAAGACTTTTTTATATTTGTTCTTAGATATGACTTTTTAATACTCATTCATTCTATATGAACGTGTCTTTATTATTAAAAAATACATGATAATTGCATATTTTTTGAGAAACTAATATATATTACTTTCAAACAACAAGTTCTAATTCATATTTAAATTCAGTATAATAAGATCATAAAAGAATTTAAGTATTTATTTTATTAAAATCACTTAAATGTCCATTAAAATAAATATTTTATATTTCAAATGACAAAATTTAAAAAACCGTGCATCGCACGGGTAGTAGCCTAGTATAAATATAGATTGTAACCCTATGTAACATACGAGACACTGCACATAATAATACAAAGGCAAGGTTCAAAACCCCAATCAATTTCATCTCTTTCTCTTTTCGATTTCTCAATTGCATATGTGTGTTCTTAGTTATTGTTCATAGCTTTTTCGCTGTGATTACACAACTGTTCGGGACGGAGGGAGTATTGTACAACAAACATCATTTAATTATACCCCCAGTCTATACCAAATTGTATTTTGTAGTATGCACTAAAGTCAGACTAATGATTTGCAAGCTTATTTTAGCATAATATACTGAATAGAACATACCAACAGTAACCAGAAGAAAAAATGGGAATATAATATTTAAACTTAGAAAATAATGAATTTTACTTTATAAAACTTTTTTGGTGAAAAAGAAATAGGCCAACAATATTAAAATAACTTTTAAAAGCTTTATACATAACTAAAGATAATTTCATTCACTAGTCACTACAAATTTTAAGAGCATATTTTAAATAAATATATACGTGAAGAGGTTCGGGTTAAACCGTTTGAATTTTGGGGAAATCGCAACCCCCCCCCCCCCCAAATCCTATGAATTTAGAAAAAGCCCTTCTCATTTCCTTACAATTAGGGATAGGTCATTTCGGATTTTAAAATGGTTAGTCATTCGCCTTCCCTACACATGCATGCATTGCTAAGTTAGATTGCTTTCTCTAGCGTCTGGATTAATAGACTTCGAACATGTCCTTTTGAGTTATTTAATACTATTCCCTCAGTTTCAAAATAAAAGATCATAAAAATTTCACATTTGCTCTTGATCGATCGAGAGAAAATTAAAAAAAAAAAATGTCACTCATATTGGGAAAAATATAGTATCATATGTCTTCCCCCTCACATAAACATGTCACCTGATATAGCTTATATTCCTTTTTGTTAACTTTGGTGTATGTAATTTGATTTTCTTCCGAATTCTATGGTGAGTGTTCAGGTGATGTTCAGGCTCTAGCTCTTTGAACTTTTCGAGTAGATATTAGGTTTGACAGTAATGAAGAATACTTATGAATTTTTGAAAATCGCCTCAATTAAATAATCTATCCACGCTCTGTGAAACTGAGCCAATTCAATTACTTGGGTTGATTTTGGTTTTTACAGTACTCCAAACTGATTCTAAGCTTGTTTCTGTTGTGGAAAAGTTTGTCTTTAACTTATGAGATAACAAATGCATTTCAGAGAGAGAAAGAGAGAGTGAGAGAGGGAGTACATGCTGTAGGAAAGTAACAGAAACTAGAGCCCATTGTATACATTAGATTACATTATCATCTTTTCATCCTGAATTATTTCAGACATCTTCATGAAACATCGAAATTTATTGATGTCTAAAACTAGCTACTAACATAAGCTAGAAACCAACTTAAACAACAAGTGGCCATTTTGACCTCACTAGCTAGAAATAGGCATATTCAAACGGTCCCGAGAGCTGTCTGGATTTTCCAATTGCAGTGCAGTTCAAGTCCTGGCAGTAGGAATGCTTTCTGCCCTCACATCGACCAACATAGGCCGTCCATTCAAAAAAAAAAAAAATTGAAGATAGGACGTTGGATGTAATGGACTGCCTGCAGTCCACTGACACATCTTCTTAGTAAAATTTAATTTGTTGCAGAGCAAAAAAAAATTATAAATATTCTAAACATAAATCCATCAATGCATATGACCATAAAAACTCCTCAGCTTCAATAGGAGAGGGTGGACAGAAAAACTCGGTTACCAAAGGCGCCATGTACTCATCATATCTCAAAAATGGATCTTTCCAAAAATTATCACTTGTCTCAACAAATGACCCCGATGAAGCAACATTATCGTCCATAATCCAGTCAAAATTTAAGCAATTTGAGGCCGAGGACGAAGAAGTAAAAGAATAGTCGAAATCAGTTCCATAATCTGAGCTCCAAGAAGTTGACTCAGCTCTAGAATTTGATGACTTAAAGGAAGCTTCAGGTGTTGACTTTTTATGATCTTGACTAACATTGATCTTGGGAGTTTCATTACTAGATTCATCCTTTAGGATTACTTGATTTTGTTTAGGGCGGTTTTCCAGATGACTATGCCAGTGATTCTTTATTTCGTTGTCACTTCTTCCCGGTAATTTCTTAGAAATGGCTGACCATCTACAAAAGGAAACATATGCAAGATAATAGTTCGATTAATTTGATCTATAAAGGGCTTAATTGAAAATTAACATTGAAAGGTATTTTCTTAGCTGATCAAACCTACTTGTTTCCAAGTTCTTCATGTAATTTTATAATCAGATCATCTTCTTTTTCGGTGTAGTTTCCGATCTTCACATTTGGTCTAAGATAATTAACCCAACGAAGTCTGCAACTTTTCCCACATCTTGATAGACCTGCAAAAGAACATACTATGATCAGGATTCTAGCGCAAATATTGAGTATAACCATGATAGAAAATAACGCGCGCGCACACACACACACTCAAATATCACAATTATGATCGTACCAGCATACTTGGGAAGCTCACGCCAATTCCAGTGACCGTATCGTGTAACATATTTTCTCAATTTGTTATCTTCTTCTTCGCTCCATGCCCCTTTCTTCACTCCATTTTTATCAATCGTTGGTGCTCTTACCATTTTCCTGATTTTGTTTTTACCTTTCAGATATCTCTCTCTGTTGTCTTCTTTATGGAATTATGACTTTCCACTCATACGTAAAACTCTTATATATAGGTGACAAATTAAATCAAGTGTGAATTAGGGTTTAATTATTCAAAGTGGAAAGAGTGAGTCATCACTTTTGCACCTTCAAGGATGGTCTTTTTTAGAAGGTTCCATGAAAGGTACTTATACATGGGTAGATTGTCCAACCAAATATATTGTCCAACCAAACGTAGAAACATACCTCTTCCGTCTTACTTTTGATCAAAAGAAATTGAATACTCCTTTCGTCCCTAAAAGTTTGTCTCATTTGACTTTTTTTGTAGAACTTTGACCACAAATTTATGAGAGATTAATCATGTTCATGAAATTCTAAAAGTTGTTATTGATAATATTATTAATGGTGAATCAATAGGAATTTTTAGAATTTCATGAACATAATTAAATTGTCATATATTTATGGTCAAAGTTCAACTAAAAAGTCAAATGGGACAAACATTTAGGGACGGAGGGAGTATTAATTTTGAAACATTTTTAACATAAAAAGTTTTAATCAAATTTTGATAACAAAAATAATATATATATATATATATATATATATATATATATATATATATATATATATATATATATATATATAATTTATTTAATTATTTATTTATTTATTTATAATTTATTTATTTATTTATTTATATATATTACCAATAAAAACGGATGAAAAACTCAAAGTGATGTTAGGTACATTAATTGGATTACATTTGAGTTGTTCTCTTGAAATTGAAAGACGCGTTTTTGTAAATAAGAAAAACTTTGTGCACAGTGACATTTTTGTAAATAAACAAAACTTTGCCTGCGCTAAAAATGAAGGTCATTACTAAGTACATTACTAACAAACTTTCTATTTATCAATCTCAAAGATTTATGGATGTCATTATTAAAAGCTTCTAAATATAAATTAACAAACATTACTACTGTCAATCATTTAACAATTCATAAAAAAATCTTCTGGATATCAAACTATAAAAGGTTTTGGATATCCAGAATATATCCGCTAACATTGATATTCAGAAAGTTTTCTACGCGTTGGGTCCATAACCAACAAATTTTCTGGATATAAAGGTCAAAGGGTTCTGGATTTCCAGAACATTTGAGGTTGATATACAGAAGTTTTATTGGTCATGGTATTGTTCAAATGTGCTTTTTAATTTATAACCAAAAGATTTTAATATTGATATCCAGAAAGCATTAATATTATCCAAAAAGCTTTAATGTTGATATACAGAATGTTTTAATATTGATATCTAGAATACTTTGAGCTAGATACCCTGATGGTTTGTTGGCCATGGACGTCGCAGTGCGCAGCAAACCTTCTGTATATTAATTTTCGTAAAATCTAGAGAGAAACGCGTTTCTCCATAAGTTATGGAGAAACGGGTTACGGGTATCCAGAACCTTTTGAAAGAATATCCAGAAACTTTTTGTATTGGCCATGACCTTGTCCCATGGTTACTTCTGGATATCAGTCTCAAAGGTTCTGGATATCCAGAACCCTTTGAAAGGATATCCAGAAGCTTATGAAAGTGATATCCAGAAACCTTCAAAATGATATCCAGAAACTTTCAAAATGTTTCTGGATATTCATTTGATGGTTTCTGGATATACATTTGAATGTTTCTGGATATCCAGAAACCTTCAAAATAAATATCCAGAAACTTTCAAAATGTTTCTGGATATTCATTTGATGATTTCTGGATATACATTTGAAGGTTTCTGGATATCCAGAAACCTTCAATAAGCAATTTCTGGTCTTGGCCTTGGATTTGGCTTCAAATCTATTTTTTCTGGATATCCGCCCAAAGGCTTCTGGATATCCGTTCCAAAGCTTCTGGATATCCAGAACCCTTTGAGCCTGATATCCAGAAATTTTCTTCTGGTTATCAAACGTATAGCTTCTGGCTATTAAAAACGCGTTTCTCCATAGTTATGGAGAAACGCGTTTCTCAGCAGACCTACTCATTAATTTTAAATGTTTTGGATATTCAAAAGCCTTTGATCTTTATATACAGAAGATTTGTTGATCACGACCCATTGCGTATGAAGTTTTACATATTTAAGAAAATGTTACCGCGTATGAATTTTCACATATTTATATTATTTACAAAACGTCACCGCGCATAGGAAATATGGTCTCTCCATAGATTTTGTGATTAGATTAAAAAATAGATCAAAAACTAATAGTTTAATTAAAGAAATAACGTCATCCAAAATGTAGGATGACAAAAAAAAGGTGATGTAAGGTATCCAGGGAAGCCGACTTTCACGGAAACCCCAAATTACATGTATAAAGTCAATTAGTAGGATAAAAAATTTCATATTGATTGAAGTATTCAGCTTAATATTTATAATCGTAAGAACGTGCTTAGCAATTATTAAGTTGTTCACACTGCAATTACAATGGTATATGAGAGATTGATGAGATTATATGATATATGGTTTTATTAATTTAACATAATAAAATTTAGGCCAATTGATATTTTTAATCCCCGTTCTTCGTTTAAATTCAGTTTTAATCATCGTTTTTTATTTTTAGCATTTTTAACCATTGTACTTTGGATACACATTCATTTTCCCCAAAAAGCCTAAAATACGATGATTTAAAAATGCCTTAATTTTCACTATTTTGAGTGTAAATGAGTGCGTATCTAAACTAAAAGGGTTAAAACTGTTAAAAAATAATAACGATTGTTAAAATCGAGGTTTAAGCAAAGTATTAGGGTTCAAAATGTCGATAAGCCTAATATTTATTTACACCCTCTATCCCGATTTAATATTTTTAGTTTGACTTGCACGGGGTTTAAGAAAAAATAAATATTGTGAGTGTGAAAAGTAAAGTATGAGATAGAAAGTGGGTAGGTAGTTATTGTTGTTAGAATAACAAGTGAGTTTTATTGTCAATTTTAAGTAATAAAGCAACTAAGAAACTTAAACTGAAACAGATTGAAAAGAAAAGTAAAAATCTTAAATCAGGACGGTGAGAGTAATAATTTATGGCTCTAATGATTTAAAATATCCATCATGAAATTTGGAACTTGTATTTAATTTTTGAGTCGGTCTGGGGAGAAACGCGTTTCTCCGCCGCGTATGGAGAAACGGGGCAACTTTTGTCGCGCGACATACTTAGCCAGTTTCTGGATATTCTTTCCAAAGTTTCTGGATATCCAGAACATTAAATATGGATATCCAGAAGCTTTGGAAAGGATATCCAGAACCAAATATTTTTTCTGGATATCCTTTCCAAAGCTTCTGGATATCCAGAACATTGAATATGGATATCCAGAAGCTTTGGAAATGATATCCAGAAATCAAATATTTTTTCTAGATATCCTTTCCAAAGCTTCTGGATATTCATATTCAATGTTCTGGATATCCAGAACTGATGAAAGTGATATCCAGTTGTTGTGGCTAAATATGTCGCGCGACAAACGTTGTCCCGTTTCTCCATAACCGACGGAGAAACGCGTTTCTCCCCAGATTTTAACTTATTTTTTTTTAATTATTATTGAAAAGAGAAATTCCCTCTAAATTTAATAATAAAAAATAATAAATAAAAAGTGATGGGAGCTATACAAAACAAAGTCGGGGACATAAAATTTAATAAAAGAGAGAAAAAAAAAAAATTTGCCAGAAAAAAAAGATGAAACAATGTAAGAGGAATAAAGGAGATCGGCTAGCCCTTATTTCTTTTACCGCTATACTTTTTATGGTCCATTTTACAAAAATTATGTTTTCAATGAATTTGATATGTAAACCCTAATAAACCTTTTCCTTTGGTTCATATATCACTGTTTAGGGCGACGTCCTCCTTAAATTCTTCTTCGCCGGTGGCTATGTCCTTACGACGGCTCTTTTCGATCCTGTTCCGAACCATCCTAATTGAATACTGAAAGAGTATAAAAATACTGTTATATCTTTTTAAATCTTTGTGATTTTGATTTATAAATTAGTTTGTGAACGGTATAAACCGAGATACGAACATGGGCTTGCTCGGGCTGGACCTAATTGGATTGGGCCAGGTATATTATCTAATAACCAAGTATCAGGGCCGAGTAAGGTCTTCCTCGTATGCCGAGGAACATTTACCTCGGCCTTATGTCACCATGCTTGGGCCGTCATGTCGCAAGTGACGAGGGGAGAAAAGTTCTTACCTCGTCATTTCATCACCATGACGAGGAAACAAAATCATTTACCCCGGCATATATACATGTCGGCCAATCACCAAATGACGAGGAAACAGAATCATTTATCTCGGCCTATTCGCCAATGCCGAGGTAAAACATTTATGTTCCTCGGCGTTCCGGCTAGCAGATTATACAGTCCTTATACAACAAGGATTATACATTCATGATTTAATCAGGATTGTAACCAACTACACCACTTCAAGTCAAACAAGGACTCCTTAACAGATATAATTCTCGTAGGATTACATCTTATCTCTTTACAAGTTTACTTCAACATGGATTCTATCTATCCATCCCTATAAATACAAGCCCCATGACTCATAATTAGGTACGTTACTTTTTACATTGGGGAAACTCTGTCAATTTGTTTTCTCATATACAAACCGTGAACTTACTCTCACGTCGGAGGGCCTTTAGCCGGATCCGCCCCGGCTTAGTTTAGGTGTTTTCTCTTATTTTCAGGCCTTGCAATCACCGGAGCAATCATCGCTTGGATTTGGGCTGTTTTGACGATTTTGGCATCATCAATTGGTTCCATTGCCGGGAAATCGATTCAAACACCCTTTGTTTGGCCTGGAAAGCGCTCGCTAAAAGCCAATTTTCTTGCCGGAATTTTTCTCTCATTGAACGGAATTTCTGGAAAACGTTTGGGCTCTGTTCTTGAAACCGCCGGAATCTGCAAATTTCAACCTGAATTTGCCCAGATTCCGTTGGAGGCGTTTTTGGCGTGAAATTCCGCCCCAAATTGGCTTGAATTCTGTGGTGTTGAAAAAATCACAATTAGCTGTTTGTTGGTGGTCAAAATTTGCCCTAATTTTGGCCATAAATTTGGTTCTATTGAAATTGTGGTTTTTGGAAAATTTACACTTGGTAATTTGCTGTTGACTCACAATGGAAGGACAATTTACGAGCGTTACGGCTGAGGACCCAACCCAGGTGAACGGGGCGAACACTGGAGCCGAGGAGCTGCCTCCTCCTCCTCCTCTACCTCAGCCAGATGCCCCTCCTCCCCTCTCCATGACCCTTCGTTCCAAGGGTCAGGTGAATGCCGAGGGAGAAGGTGCTGAGCTTCCTCGTCCTACTCGTGCCCGCGGAAAGCAAGTAGGAAGGAAGAAAACAAAGAATGCCGACGCCGGTCAAGCAGGAGGAAGTCAACCCATTGACCGACGCTCTTTGTTACATAGGCAAATGGAGACATTACAAAGAATGTATGAAACACAGGCTGCTCTCTTGCAATTGGACCTAGAGCATTCCATGGCTGAATTTATTAGGCCATCTGTGGGCAACCCCCTCGAAAAGGGACAGGATGAGCAGCGAGCTCCTCTCCTTAAAACTGGAGAACTACCAAGGCAAGCTCCCCGAGAACATACTCGTCCTCGGCATGACAGCAAGAAGAAGGACCAGGTGGTTGACCTGAGAAGCCACTTAACTCCTAGGGATGAGGAAGTGAATTCCAGGGACCTAAGAACGAGACTCAGCCTGAACAGGCGCCTGTCCCCTGCTCGTCTCGTCATGGCCCCTCGGCGTCCCACCTCACCGCGAGCTCGTCGACCGGATTCTCCTCGTCCTCGGCATAGAGAGTTTGCTAGGCTAAGGACCCCGGAACCGTACAGGATGATACTTGGTGGCCAAGACCTGGAACTGAAGCGTGATAAGGCCCCTTCCAAATGGGACAGCCACCGACATGACGCGGAGCACAGTAGGGCGAATGATCGCCCCAAGGACAAATCCGTCAGAAGCTCCCAACGAAGCACCCGCTCAAGCAGTGACAAGGGAGTGGAAACCAAGCAATGGGAGCTGTTGAAGCAAAGACTGGATGACATGGAGAGGGGAAAGAAGTTCAATGACGATGATTATGACTGGGCAACAAGTCCATTCTCCTTGAGAATAACTGCAGCTCCACCTAATCCCCACCTCAAACTCCCTAATTTCGAAAAATATAATGGCACTACTGATGCAAAAGACCACGTGCAGAGTTTTGAACAAACTATGAATCTCCTCACCACTGCTGATGACCTGTTCTGTAAATCTTTCGCGAGCACCTTCTCCGGAACAACTTTGAACTGGTTCCGTGAGCTTAAAAGAGGTAGCATCGATTGCTGGAGAGGCATGAGGAGAATGTTCTTGGACCACTTTGCTACCGCTGGTAAGAGGATGATAGGGCTGGCCGATATGGCCAACATTGAGCAGGGAAAGGGAGAGACCACCCTCAGCTATTATAATCGGTTCCGAAAAATGGCAGACCAGGTTGAAGAGAGCCTCACTGATAGGGAAGTCATTGTTTGTTTCAACTCTGGCCTAAAATCTGGTCCCCTCGTTTATGAACTCTCAGCCAGGGAACCTCAAACAAAGTCCGAACTATACGAGGTAGCTTATGCCATTTCCATGGCTGAGGACAAAACAAAGAAAAGGGGAGGTGACAAGACAGAAACAGAGGCAACAGGCACTCGCCAGAATGATAATGGAAATGGCAAGGGTTCCAAAGGGAAAAATAAAACAAGGAGCACGGAGAAGCTTGAATTCACTCCTCTTACTAAACCCATCTCTGAAATCATGCAGCTGGTCAACCTTCCTCCACCTCATCCAATGACCGACAAGCCAAAATTCCCTCGTAACATGAACAAATACTGTGATTTTCACAAAGACAACGGGCACACCACTGATGGCTGTTGGGCCCTCAAGAAAATAATCCAAAAATGGGTCGACGAGGGAAAGTTAGATTGTTATGTCATGAAAAAAGACAACAAGCGGAAGCGGAAGGAAGAGGAAAGTGAAGATGACGACAAAAGCGAGGATGAAGACCGCAGGCCTCCTAGGGCTAAGTTGCACGTGATACGGGAAGAGGTAACTTCTACCAGAAAACTAAGGGACCAGATCCACGAGCTGAGCAAAGTGTACCATGTTCCTGCTTGGATCCATAAAGCGGAAGAGGTCATTAGTTTCTCTCCCAATGAGTTGGCTGGAAGCCGAGCAGCTCGTGAACAACCCTTGGTGATAAAGGGCCGAATAGACAATGTTGAATCCGAAAGACTTCTCGTTGACACGGGGGCCTCCCGTGACATCCTATATTATTCAGCCTTCCAACAGATGGGCTTGAAAGACACCATGTTGGAACCTTATCATGGAAGGCTAGAAGGATTCACCAATCACAAGGTGGGAGCCAAGGGAACTGTGGAGCTGGAACTTGAAGTCGGTGATCATCCCTTCCTAGCTAAAGCCACAGTCAATTTCGTAGTCATGGATTTGACTAGTGATTACCATGCGATCATAGGCATTCCAAGTCAAGCTAAACTTGGGATGGTGGCCTCACTTCCCCACCAACGAGTTAAATTCCCCACTCGGGCAGGAATTGGATGTGTGAGGGCCACCCCCAAAGACTTCTTGGAACATGTCGTGAAGAGCAGAAAGAAATCCAAAAGTGTGGAGATAGATACCCCCGAGGAAAACATCAAGATCTCAAAGTCTCAGAAAACCACCGAGACTAGCTCCAGAATGAGCTATATTCGTGAGGTGCTTGCAGATGAGGACGAACCTGTGGTCCTAGAAATTGCAGATGACCGAGGCATAGTCCTACCTGTACCTGAGGAAGATCCTATGGTCCAAGAAATTGCAGATGACCTAGGCATAGTTCAGCCTGTATCTGAGGAAGACCCTGTTCTCTTCAACGACCAGAACTCGGGGGCCAACCACGACCTAGGGAAGGTCAGTCTCCCAGATGTTGATAAACTTATGGAGGAAGAGGGCCTCGACGTGAACGATAATGAAGGGAGAAGAATTAGAGAGATCATTATCGAGTCTCTAGAATTCCGTGACGGTCCTGAAATGAAGCCTGTAGATGAACTGGAAGAGGTAGTCATCAATCCTGACTATCCTGAACAAAAAATCAAGCTCGGGAGCCAATTATCTCCAGAAGAGAAAGAAAAAATCATCTCCCTCTTGAAAAGCAGTCTTGACGTCTTTGCTTGGAGAGTCGAAGATATGAGGGGGATCAATGAAGAAGTAGCCCTCCACCGCCTGGAAGTTGATCCTTTGGCAAAGACTATTTTGCAAGGGACAAGGAGGAAGCTATAAAAGAAGAGGTGCAGAAATTACTTAGCGCCGGAATAATTCGTGAAGTCAAGTACCCCGTTTGGTTGGCCAACGTAGTTATGGTGAAAAAGCAAAATGTGAAATGGCGTATGTGCATAGACTTTACTGATCTAAACAAAGACTGCCCCAAGGACAGCTATCCTCTCCCTAGAATTGACAAGTTGGTTGATTCCATTGCTGGACACCAAACTCTCAGCTTCCTAGATGCCTATTCAGGCTATCATCAGATAAAAATGGCGGAAGAAGACATTGAGAAGACAGCCTTCCAAACACCTAGGGGAAATTACTGCTACATCATGATGCCTTTTGGGCTCAAGAACGCGGGTGCTACATACCAACGGATGGTGAATCGAGTTTTTGCAAGCCAAATAGGTCGTAACATGGAAGCTTATATTGATGACATGGTCATAAAGACCAAGGAAGGCAGTCACGTTCTCGACCTGGAAGAGACAATTCACAACCTC
Organism: Adenophora triphylla var. japonica; assembly: GCA_022495995.1. Classification (NCBI taxonomy): domain Eukaryota; kingdom Viridiplantae; phylum Streptophyta; class Magnoliopsida; order Asterales; family Campanulaceae; genus Adenophora; species Adenophora triphylla. Next base: position 88,048 of record JAFEMH010001009.1, read on the forward strand.
CGAGCTAATAACATGAAGCTAAACCCAAGCAAGTGCGTGTTTGGGGTAACAGCTGGAAAGTTCCTAGGCTTCATGGTATCTCAAAGAGGGATTGAAGCAAACCCCGAAAAAATAAAGGTGCTCGTTGACATGAAGGAACCTGCCACCATCAAGGAGGTTCAAAGACTTAATGGAAGAATCGCGGCCCTTGGAAGATTCATCGCCAAATCCGCTGAAAAGTCACTGCCTTTCTTCAAGGTATTGAAGGGAACCAAGAGCTTCTCCTGGACTCCTGAATGCTCCGAAGCATTCCTCCGGTTGAAGGAGTACTTGGGTTCCCCTCCCTTGCTTAGCTGTCCGACTACCGGTGAGATGCTGTACGTCTTCCTAGCTGCCACTGATCATGCTGTCGCAGCTGTCCTAGTTCGAAATGATGAAGGAATTCAAAAGCCTGTCTACTATGTCTCTAAGGCACTGTCCGACGTGGAAAGCAGATACTTCAATGTGGAAAAGATAGCGTACGCACTAGTCATTGCATCGAGGAAACTACGTGCCTATTTTTCTGCACATCCTATCACCGTATACACAAATGAACCGTTGAAGAAGATACTACATAAGTTGGACGGCTCCGTGCATCTACTTAATTGGTCCATCGCTCTCACTGTGTTTGATATCACTTACCAACCAAGGAAGACCCTCCTGGCACAGCCTCTGGTTGACTTCATGGTTGAGACTGCCTTTATGGGTGAGCATCTCCCCACCTCTCGGAAGCAAAACGCATCAGAGGATAAAGACTCTCCCATTGAACTCCCACCCAACTGTTGGATCGTGTATACGGACGGATCAGCCACAAAGGAAAGAAGCGGAGCTGGAATTGTATTAGCAAGCCCAGAAGGAGAGTTTACTACTTAAGAAGCCATCCGTTTCAAGTTCCCTGCCTCCAATAATCAAGCAGAATATGAAGCTCTAATATTTGGCATTGAATTAGCCTCCTTCTATGGAGCAACTAAGGTGGCGGCTTTCTGTGACTCCCAACTCGTTGTCAAACAAGTAAAGGGAGAGTATAATGCCCAAGACCCCACCCTTGCCAAGTATAGAGACCTAGTCCTAGATATGACGAAGAAGATGGAATTTTTCGAGCTCAAACAAATTGGCAGGGAAGATAACCAAGTCGCAGACGTTCTTTCCAAACTGGCAACCATGGATGTGTCTAAGACCAGTCCATATGTAGTTTATGCCGAGGAACCTGCGTACGAAAGACTACAAGTCATGCTCTTAGATGGAGAGGATAGATGCTGGATCGATGACTACATTGAATACATTGAGAAGGAGAAACTCCCTGAAGATGAAGCTCAAGCTAAACTCATCAAGAAGAGGTCTCCAAGGTTCGTGGTAATAAGCGGAGTCCTCTACCGAAGATCTTTCACGAAGCCCCTGCTAAGGTGTGTCTATCCCAAGGAAATTCAGAACCTCTTGGCAGAAGTACATGAAGGCGTCTGCGGCGGACACCCGGGGGCCAGAACCTTAGCTGACAAGATCATATCGCTAGGTTATTACTGGCCAAACCTAAGGGAAGACACACACGCCTATGTTAGAAAATGCGACAAGTGCCAAAGATTCTCTGACATTCATAGACTACCGGCAGTTGAGCAAACACTTGTAATACCTACGTGGCCATTTGATATGTGGGGGATCGACATCATCGGACCCTTCCCTCCCGCCCGTGGTAATTGCAAGTACGTGATAGTAGCTGTTGATTACTTCTCCAAGTGGATAGAAGCCAAGGCATTAGCCAAGATAACGGAAGAGAACGCGATCAACTTTGTCCACGACAACATCTGGTGCAGATTCTGCCTCCCACATACAATCGTATCTGACCATGGACTGCAATTCTCCACAGCATTCACTACAGAATTGGGAAGGGTAAAAGTCCGCCATGCAAAATCTTCAGTTAGCAGACCACAAGGCAATGGCCAAGCAGAAGCAGCAAACAAACTGGTCCTAACCGCCCTTACCAAGAACCTTGAGGGACGCGAGGGTAGATGGTTGGACGAACTTCCCCTAGCCTTATGGGCTGTTCGCACAACCACCCGGGGGCCAACCGGGGAAACCCCATTCGCACTAACCTTCGGTTCTGAGGCTATGGCGCCAGCGGAGATGGCCATCCCTACTGTAAGAAACTCCCATTACGATGAGCAAGTCAACAAGGTCAACAGGCTCCTAGACCTGGACCTGATAGATGAGAAACGACTAGCTGCACAGATGAGGATGGTGAATTACAAGCAAAGGACCAAGGCATATCACGACAAAAGGGTCATAAGAAGAGTATTCCAAGTAGGTGATTGGGTACTTAGAAAAATTGAAGCTACTGGTCGAAAGGCAGAACAGAACAAGCTCTCCCCAAATTGGGAAGGTCCATATATCATCACTCAAATCATTCGAGAAGGGACCTACAGATTGAAGACCAAGGAGGGGAAGGACCTCAAGCATCCGTGGCACTCTGACAACCTTAGAAAATATTATCACTAGTCCAATTTATTTTTACAGTAGATTAGTTTCTTATTTTCTGTCTTTTATTTTTTGTTAGTTGATAGGATTGCAGTTCGATGTAATCGCATTTCAGTTTTACGAAAGCAGTTTCTTCCAACACGCAAAGCAACTATCAACTCTTCACACAGACATCATGAGACGAGGACTTTATCCCCGACTCTTCTAAACACATCCTGTCAAGGGTCCACCTTGATCCAGGATACCAACAGCCAAGACCAAGGGTCCTCCTTGGCCTGATGGCTTACCACACATCCTGTCAAGGGTCCACCTTGATCCAGGATACCAACAGCCAAGACCAAGGGTCCTCCTTGGCCTGATGGCTTACCACACATCCTGTCAAGGGTCCACCTTGATCCAGGATACCAACAGCCAAGACCAAGGGTCCTCCTTGGCCTGATGGCTTACCACACATCCTGTCAAGGGTCCACCTTGATCCGGGATACCAACAGCCAAGACCAAGGGTCCTCCTTGGCCTGATGGCTTACCACACATCCTGTCAAGGGTCCACCTTGATTCAGGATACCAACAGCCAAGACCAAGGGTCCTCCTTGGCCTGATGGCTTAGCACATCCTGTCAAGGGTCCACCTTGATTCAGGATTACCAACAGTCAAGACCAAAGGTCCTCCTTGGCCTAATGACTTACCACACATCCTATCAAGGGTCCACCTTGATTCAGGATTACAAACATTACAAACATAACAGCCAAGACCGAGGATTTTCCTCGGCCTGATGGCTTAACAAACGTCCTAGCAAGGGTCCGCCTTGATTCAGGATTACAACACATTTAAAGCCAAGGAAACCTTCCTCGGCCTAAATAACTTAAGAGTATAGTCAAAGCCGAGGAGTCCTTCCTCGGCCTAACCACTTGCTCAACAATTAGGGAACGAGGAACCCTCCTCGGATCCCACCGTCATAAACTTGTTGCCTATGCCTAGCATACAGAAACAGAAACATAAGCAATTCATTGAAATAATATAGATTCAGACAAAAGGATCTCTTCATTGATATGCAAAGAAGTTACAAGTCCTATCATCTATTACACAAAGTAAAAAATGGGAAAACTATCCTAAGATTGCTGCCCGTCGTTAAAAGGCTTTTCGAGCCAGTCTTCTGTGATAGTGCCGGGGGGAGGAAGATCGGTTTGATCTCCACATGGAGGAAAGTTATAAACAAACTTTGAAAAAAGATAACCTATTTTAGTTACAAAATAACCACAAATATAAAGTTTTACAAAAGTAGTTATATATACAACTCCACAAAGGAGTAACGTCAAAATACTACTTCCAACCACAACCATAAACATACCCTGACAACCCAAAAAGAACGCAGTCCAAACTCCTTCCCGACCTCACTGGTTTGGTCCACCTGTCTCAGCGCGATGTAAAACAGTAAAGGGAGAAAGGGTGAGAATAAATCTCAATAAGATATTATGAATGCAACAAGATGCCATATAAGATGCAACACATAACAAGGTTGTTCACAACACATTGTTAAAGCGGTAAACAGATTACGTTACCTCAGTTTACCTTTTCCGTCTGAACAATAAGTCGTACAACGTGGGAGTAAACTCCCTTCATTTGTGAACTGCTTAAGCATATTCACATCTTATAAGACTCATATTTCAGAGAACGATATAAGATACTAGCTATCTGTAAGGCTTTTGGCTCAATACAGAAGCTATCACCCCAATCTGTAGCCACAGAAGGGGACAGTCAGAGGTATAATGTAATTCGATCACCTTATAAAACATTTTCCATAATTGATCATATTCCATTATACCCCTAAACATTAGCTGATTGAAACACATTCAAGCACATAATAGATACTTGAAAATAAATCCACCATAGGGATATCAAAGCAACAACATGGTATTCGTATTCATGTTCAAACAAATACAATAGTGCAACATATATTTCGTACACTATATGAATAACAAACCATGAATGTATAACCAAGTATGGCACAATGCATCACAAGCAAGCCCTTCATATTCATTACAAAACATTCGGTACCTTTTATAAAGGTACAAGATTGAATTATCAAGTTTTGAACAACTTAGGTTTAATTCCCATCAAGCCTTTCAACCATATTCAATACCATATTTAAACATCTTCTTCTTTTTATTTTTTCAAAAAAAAATTAATATGCAATATTTCAAAATCTAGAAATCGAAAAAATAATTCAAAAACACCGTTTTAATCATATTGTCAATACAAATCAAACAATTACACTCATGATATAATTTAAATTTTAAAAATGAAAATTTCTTTATTTATCACTTTATTTGACCAAAATTCAAGCACAAACGGAGCTAAGTGTATAACAATTCATTAGCGTTAAGATTTTTTTATGACTAATACTATTGCATGCTGACTTTATATAAGATTTAAAGCTAGGGATCCAAAGTACACTTTGGCGGAACTCGTAAGCACCATTTTTTTTTCATAAAAAATAAACAAATACTCCCTCTGTCCCAGATCAAGAGTCCTACTTTTCTTTTTAATCCATTCCAGATCGATCAAGAGTCCCTTTCCTTAAATGGAAAGTTTTTCATATATTCATACCCTTATCATCTCCATATATTTACAAAAAAAATCATTACTATTCCTCCCACTCATTCCCTCTCCTATTAAATATTTTTAACTTTTACATTCTCTCTCCTATTCCCTACCACACATTTAACTTTTTCTCTCTTCTAAAATTTTCTATCCACTTTAAAAAAAATTCTTAAGAAGCGCGAAATCCTCACCTCCCCGAGAACCCTTGATGCTTACGGAGGAAGTAAATAAAAATAACTAAAGATGTTCTACTCATATGTCATCCATAATGTTGATGTCATCTTAATGACAAGTAATGACAAAGCCATGCTCATCAAATGGGGTCATTTAAATAGAAAAATAATTAGAGACAAGTTCACACTTGTCTGTGGGAATCTCAATTTTCTTTTCACACCTATTTTTGTAATTTAAATTTTTGACCCGAAAGAAACATGTTCCATTAATTACAAGCATTGAATTCCTTTCATGTAACCCCACTTGTCTGACTAGAAAAATTAGAGTCTATTTTGGAACTATTTTTGCTCTAGTTAAAATATAGGAAAAAATTTTCCTAGGCCCCTCTGCCCAGAATTTTTTTTACTTAAAAAAAACTTTTTTGAAAATTTCAAATAAAGAGTTATCCCCAAATTCAAATTCCCCATACACCTCTGGGCTCCCCCGCTCCCCCTCTTGACTTACGTCGTATTATTCCTGTCTTTCTTTGTCTAAAAACACACACAATCTTCTTCTTTTCTCTCTCTCTCTAAAAACTTCTCCTTCTCTCTCTAAAAACACAGACTCTCTCTCTAAACCCACTGTAAATCCGGCCACCGTCCCACCCCCGATCCCACCAACAACCTTCTGGTTTTTTATCTTCTCCGCCCTAATCGCCTTTCACCATCCCACCGATCGACTTTTCCGTTGAGATCTGCGCAAACACTCTCCCCCGGCGTCCAGCTTCTTCGACGAAGCCCATTCTCCGGCGAGGCTCGTTCACCCGGACTGGCCTAAAGCTGTGAATCTGACCTCCTCGCATCACCGACAAGAAGATTTACATCATCAAACTGAACTGTGATGTCTAGAGAGAGAGAGAGAGAGAGAGAGAGAGAGAGAGAGAGAGAGAGATGAAGGTGGGGAATGGAGATTTCTAGTAGGCTCACAACAAATAAAAATGATATTGACGGTGGAGGGTTTGTGTGAATTTATTTGATGGGTTTTTATATGAAAAAATCACTTGATTTTATGGATTATAAAAATGCTTATAGGGGAAATGAACAAAAGCTCAGAGCTCAATTGTTGTCATTTAAATTAGGAGTTTTAATGATTTTTCAAATGTGATTTCAAAATTATTTTTTGGGATTGAGGTGGTTACATCTTAGCTTCCTTGTTGGTTTTTACACGTAAGGTAATGTAATGGCTGAAGATTTCCTTACATGTATACAGCACAGTGGTTTATGCCCCAGCTTCTGGTGAGACCCATGAGTGTCAAGCTGAGGTGGATTTCATTTTAATTTGTATTTGAATGATATTAATTTGGTTTTAACGGGTCACGTTTGGTTGCATACTATGTGGGTAAGTCAATTTTTTTTTTTTTTGTGTGGGGGGGGGGAGGTTGTAGAATATGTTAATGATTAGAAAGTATATCTATTCATATTCATATGAGTGTTACAAATCTTCTCTTTTGGTTATAAACCCATGAAGATATCTTTTGTTTTGCCAAATTGAATTCAGCTGAAATCTTATATGTACTCATTTTTAATTTTTTTCTTTTTTTTTTTTGCACAAAAATAGGTCTTATAACTACTTATAAGACTTTTTAAAAAGTCTTATATGTTACTTATAAGACTTATTAAAAAGTCTTATAAGTTACTACTTATAAGACTTTTTTACAACACAGTTTTCAATGTTCAAATAGGTCTTATAACTAATTTATAAGACTTTTAAAAAGTCTTATAAGTTTCTTATAAGACTTATTAAAAAGTCTTATAAGTTACTACTTATAAGACTTTTTTACAACACAGTTCCCAATGTTCAAATTGGTCTTATAACTAACTTATAAGACTTTTTAAAAAGTCTTATATGTTATTTATAAGACTTATTAAAAAGTCTTATAAGTTACTACATATAAAACTTTTTTACAACACAATTTTCAATGTTCAAATAGATCTTATAACTAACTTATAAGACTTTTTAAAAAGTCTTATATGTTACTTATAAAAGTCTTATATGTTACTTATAAGACTTTTTAAAAAAGTCTTATAACTTTATAAGTCAATTATAAGAGTAATTCGTTGTTATTATGAGAGTAATTCGTTGTTATTATTGAAAATTTTAATTTTTTTGATTGAAATTTTTTTGATTTTTTTGGTTGAAAAATTTGTATTATAAGTCAATAATGATCCATGATCCTCCTATATGTGAATAAGAACATGAAAAAATAGTGTTAGTAAGTGGAGTTTGATTTCAGACGCACTATTGTATTTTAACCTTTTAACTTTTTTACTAACAAGGTCGTTCAATTTGTAAAAAAAAATTAATCTGAAATCTCGTTGACTAAATTATAATATTCAATTTTGGACTTGATTGGTCCAGTGACAAAATGCCTTAGTGCTTAGTGAGCGTGCATGCAAAAAAAAAAAGGGGCATTTATGTCTTTGTGTTACCAAAGGGTTTCTTTGGAATTTGCAAAATATTATTTCTTAAATTAGATTTAAATCTCGCATGAGGGGCCTTAGAGGAAGTGAGCCTAAAATATTCTAGTACCACTTTACTTTTTAGTTTCTGAGCCCAAATAAACAGTCATTAAAAAAAGGGACATCTATCAAAATTTTTTTTTTGAAAAATGAATATTACAAAAAAAAAAAAAAATCTCACACAAATTATATATTACAAAAAATTACTTAGTAGATTGAATGGACTAAATTGCCATTCTGCATGACCTCTCTCTTTCTCCTCGCTGTTTACTTTCTCTCTTTCTCCCACATTTCCTTTTCCTTTATTTCTCTCTTTCTTTTTTATTTTCCCAAAAAAAAATTAAGGGGGCGTTTGGTTGGAAGGAAAGTGGGGGAAAGGAATGGAAAACTCTCTCTTTTCCATTCCTTTCCTCTGTTTGGTTCAATCTTTTTAAAAAAAAAATTTCGAAGGAAAGTTGAATTCCTTCAAATGGAAGGAATTCAACTTTCCTTCACAAAATTGATGAAAAGTTCAATTCCTTTGGCAATGGAAAAAAAATTTTTTTTTTGACCAAAATACCCCCAAACCCTACCCACCCCTACCCTACCCATTCCTACCCGAGTCCCACCCAGCTCCTATGCCCACCCCCCACCCTACCCCCACCCCCCAATAATTTTTTTTTTAATTTTTTTTTCTGCCTACCCTCCCCCCCACCCCCCCCACCCCCACAAATTTTTTTTTTTTTTTTATTTTTTCTCGCCTACCCTCCCCACCCCCCACCCCCCACCCCCACAAAAATTATTTTGTTTATTTTTTTTTTCTCGCCTACTCTCCCCCACCCCCCACCCCCACGAATTTTTTTTTTATTTTTTTCCGCCTATCCTCCCCCACCCTACCCCCCACCCCCACGAATTTTTTTTTTTACTCATTTTGCATACCCCCTACCTACCCCCCCCCCCCCTCCCAAATTTTTTTTTTAAAAAAGGGTAAATTGGTCATTTTATATGCTTTCATTCCATTCCTATAATTTATATTTTCAAACCAAACATGATTTGCCAAGGAATTGAATGACAATTCCCATTACATTCCGTGTCAGCCAAACGGAGGGTTGACCAGTTTTTTCCATTCCAATTCCTTAAGGAATTCAATTCCATTGACAATTCCATTCCTTCACTTTTTTTCCACCGAACCAAACGCCCCCTAACTTGCAATATCTCAAAATTTAAAAATCGAAACAAAAATTTGAAAACACCGTTTTAAACGTATTGTCAATACGAATCAAACAATCATGATATAATTTAAATTTTAAAAATGAAAATTTCTTTTTTTATCACCTGTTTAACCAAAATTCAATTACAAAAACTGATAAATCCATTCACCAATTGTTTAAATCAAACACTTGTCAAAAAAATTCTTAAAAATAACTGATAAATATAATTTATCAGTTGTTTAACAAAATAACAAGCACAAAAACTTCTTACAAAAACTGATAAACCCATTTATCAGTTGTTTAAGCCAAACAATTGTAGAAAAATTCTTAAAAATAACTGATAAATGATATTTATCATTTGTTTAACCAAATAACAAGTACAAAAACTCCTTACAAAAATTGATAAACCCATTTATCATTTGTTTATATCAAACACTTAGCAAAAAATCATTAAAAATAAATGATAAATGACATTTATCGGTTGTTTAACCGAATACCAAGTACAAAAACTATTTAAAAAATTAATAAATTCATTTATCAGTTGTTAAAGACAAACACTTGACACAAAAACTCTTTTTAAAAAGTGAAAAATGTCATTTATCAGTTGTTTAAACCAAATATTTGAAACAAAAATCCTTACAAATATATGATAAATGACATTTATCAGTTGTTTAACCAAATATCAAGCACAATTTTTTTTTAAAAAAAATTGATAAATATCATTTATCAGTTGTTTAAATCAAACAATTAGAAAAAAATCCTTAAAAATAATCGATAAATGACATTTATCGGTTGTTTAACAAAATAGTAAGCACAAAAACTCTTTAAGAAAGCGATATTATAAAATTAAGTATTTTATTCCTTTTGAAATTAAGAGTTTTTGTGCTTGAAATATGTGATTAATAAGCGACAAATGTATTAATTAGTTTTATGTAAGCATTGATTTTGCTTTTACTTGTGTTTTAGTCAAGCTGTGATGTGAATTTCACTTTTGAGTATACGATTAAGCTTGAGAAAAGATAGGCTTTTGCCTTGTTCACTCAAAATCGTGGCATCCTCCTTCTTTTTCTCACTCGAAATCATGTCCGGTCGAACCTAATCCCTTGCCAACAAGTCCCTAATTTCTCATCCCCAAGTCAACGACATTGCCGAATTGGAACCCACATTCTAATTCTCATCCCGACCATAATAACAAGAGTCAATTTTTTCCGATTCAAAATAAATATTACTTTTTTAAATAAATTTCTACCAAAAAACAAAAAATAGATTAAATTTACATGAGGATATTTAGAGAAATACCCATGGAAATGAATTACAAAGCAAATTTTCTAACATAATCTAATGACCCGAGAATTTGAAAACTTTAAAATCCCAACCCAGATTCAAGAAATTCGAAAATCCAAATACCAAATTAAGCAAATCTGAACCCAAATTCACCAAAAACTCTCAAATTTGGCTGATTTTTAATTTTAGAATTTGGTTTATTTGGATTCCAATCCAAAATCCAAGGCGGAAAGTAGAATTGAAAGGGGGTTTTGATTGGGAGGGTATAGGTTCGGAATGTCATCAGTTTTGTGGGTTTCGTCGGCGGTGGTGGTGATGGAGTAGGTATTCGCCGGAGGTTGGGGAGGTGTTCGCCGGAGGTATGGAAGGTGATCACCGGAGGTGGGTTGGATAGAGAGAGAAAGTAGAGAGAGGAAGTGTGGGTGTGAGTTGTGTGCAATAAGTAGTTTTTAGTAATATCTACGGGAAAAAGTTTTTTGTAAAATCACAACTTACCTTTGTTTTTTTTTGTAAATTGCATGTTTTTGAGGTAGTTTTTTTTTTTGTTTTAAAATCCTAAAAAGATTCTTATAAAATGATTTTAAAGGTGTAGAAACAAGTAACATTCCGTTTATAAGATTGTTAGATTTTAAATGAGTCAGTTACTCCCTGGGTTCCAAAAATATACTCCCTCCGTCCCACGTAAGTGTGGACCTATTTTTTGGGTGTGGGAATTAAGGAAAAGTAGGAGAGAGAAATAGGTTGAGGAGGTGTTTGTGAGTATGAAAAATTAAATAGGAGAGAGAATGAGTGTGAGGAATAGTTAGGAGAGAGAATGTTGTGAGTGTAAAAGTGAAGTAGAAAAGAGAATGAGTGGGTGTAATAGTGAATATTTTTTGTCATTTTTGACAGTCCACACTGATGTGGGACGTCCCAAAAAGGAATGAAATTCACACTTACGTGGGACAGAGGGAGTATTATGATATTTTCTTAAGTTGTTGACTTTTATCAGTAAAAAATCATAAATATTCTTGTTATCCAATTTATAATTTTAATATTTCAAATACAAAATTTTAAAAAAATAGTATAAAATATTTTGGAAATTATTTTCGGATCAAATAATTATTTCCTCTTTACCAATTGATACTATGCATTTTATTCAAATTGGGTGTCACACTTGAAACTACAAAAACATTTTTTTCTTAATTTTTTTTCTTAATTGATACTATACATTTTATTCAAATTGAGTTTCAAGAAGAGAACTAAAATATCAATTCTGTATTAATACGTAAATATTTAAAAGTGTATTACTGCTCTTGAAATATTGTACAACAAACATCATTTAATTATACCCTCAGTCTATACCAAATTGTATTTTGTAGTATGCACTAAAGTCAGACTAATGATTTGCAAGCTTATTTTACCATAATATACTGAATAGAATAACATCCCAACAGTAACCAGAAGAAAAAATGGGAATATAATATTTAAACTTAGAAAATAATGAATTTTACTTTATAATACGTTTTTTGTGAAAAAGAAATAGGCCAACAATATTAAAATAACTATTAAAAGCTTTATACATAACTAAAGATAATTTACATTCACTAGTCACTACAAATTTAAGAGTATATTTTAAATAAATATATACGTGAAGAGGTTCGGGTTAAACCGTTTGAATTTTGAGGAAATCGCAACCCACACCCCCCCCAAAAAAAAAATAAAAAATCATATGAATTTAGAAAAGAGTGCGTCTGGGGAGAAACGCGTTTCTTGGAGAAACGGGCTTGTTATGTCGCACGACATAAGTAGCCAGTTTCTGGATATCCTTTACAAAGCTTCTGGATATCCAGAAGCTTTGAAATGGATATCCAGAAGCTTTGTAAAGGATATCCAGAAACCAAGTATTTTTTTCTGGATATCCTTTACAAAAGCTGGATATCCAGAAGCTTTGAAATGGATATCCAGAAGCTTTGTAAAGGATATCCAGAAAAAATATTTGGTTTCTGGATATCCTTTTCAAAGCTTCTGGATATCCTTTCCAAAGCTTCTGGCTATTGGCTAGGTATGTCGCACGACAAAACAAGCCCCGTTTCTTCATGGGCGACGGAGAAACGCGTTTCTCCCCAGATTTTGTGTTTAGAAAAATCCTTCTCATTTCCTTACAATTAGGGATAGGTCATTTCGGATTTCATTTCCTACACATGCATGCATTGCTAAGTTAGATTGCTTTCTCTAGCGCCTGGATTAATAGACTTCGAACTTTTCCTTCTGAGTTATTTAATGCTACTCGAGAAACGCGTTTCTCCATAACTATGGAGAAACGTGTTTTTCATAGCCAGAAGCTTTACATTTGATAACCAGAAAAAAAAAAACCCAAGGCCAAGACCAAAAGCTTCTGGATATCCGAAGCTTTAAATTTGATAGCGAAGCTTTGCGGTTGATATCCGAAGCTTTGTATTGTGATAGCCGAGGAAGGATGTGAAATGTATATCCAGAAAAAAAAAACCCCGAAGGCCAAGACCAAAAGCTTACGGATATCCGGAAGCTTTGCATTTGATAGCCGAAGCTTTGCGGTTGATATCCGAAGCTTTGTATTTGATAGCCGAGAAGGATATGAAATGTATATCCGAGAAGCTGTTAGGTGCATATCAGCGTTAGGGTGCATATCCGAGAAATGTGTTAGGGCATATCCGAGAAATTGCTATTGAAGGTTTACGGATATCCGAGAGAGCCTTCAAATGTATATCCGAAACATTTTGAAGGTTTCTGGATATTCATTTGAAGGTTTCTGGATATCACTTTCATAGGTTTCTGGCTATCTAGCTCATTGTCGCGCGACATGTCGGGACCCGTTTCTCCATAACTTATGGAGAAACGCGTTTCTCCCTAGATTTTGTGATAAAAGATCATAAAAATTTCACATTTACTCTTGACCGATCAAGAGCAAATTAAAAAAAAAATGTCACTAATATTGGGAAAAATATAGTATCATATGTCTTCCCCCTCACATAAACATGTCACCTGATATAGCTTATATTCGTTTTCGTTAATATTGTTGTATGTAATTTGGTTTTTCCTGTACCCTAACTTTTCGGATATATATATACTACACATATACACAGTCCCATACAGTCAAATATATCTCATATATACATATATCAAATATATACGGTGAGACCCCCACAAAGTGCCACCTACACACTTTCTCCCCTATATAAACTATAACCCTCCTCAAGGTGAACGTAATCTCTACACTCCCTCGCTCTCTACAATCACAAAATCTGGGGAGAAACGCGTTTCTCCGTCGCTTATGGAGAAACGGAGCTTGTTATGTCGTGCGACATACCTAGCCACAAAAACTGGATATCACTTCATCAGCTTCTGGATATCCAGAAGCTTTGGAAAGGATATCCAGAAGCTTTGAAAAGGATGGCGGAAAGCTTTGAAAAGGATATCCAGGAAACCAAATATTTTTCCGGATATCGCTTTACAAAGCTTCGGATATCCATTTCAAAGCTTCGATATCAGAAGCTTTGTAAAGGATATCCAGGAAAAATACTTGGTTTACGGATATCCTTTACCAAGCTTCGGCTATCCATTTCAAAGCTTGGATATCCGTAAGCTTTGTAAAAGATATCCGAACCGGCTACTTACGTCGCGCGACATAATAAGCCCCGTTTCTCCATACGCGATGGAGAAACGCGTTTCTCCCCAGACGCACTCCTCTACAATACTCTCTCTAGAGCTCATATACATGTTTACTCAAATAAACACATTCTTACTCTTACACCCGAGGGTTATAGCGGGGCAACCCCCGCACCTAACGGTGCTATTTTGCATATCTTGCCCGAGGTCGTGGCGTCATCAGTTTTCTTCCAAATGCTTTGGTGTGTTCAGGTGATGTTCAAGCTCTAGCTCTTTGACCTTTTTGAGTAGATATTAGGTTTGACGGTAATGGAGAATGTGTATGAATATTTGAAAATCGCCTCAGTTAAATAATCTATCCAAGCTGTGTGAAACTGAACCAATTCAATTACTTGGGTTGATTTTGGTTTTTACAGTACCCCAAACTCTCTTGTTTCTGTTGTGGAAAAGTTTCTCTACTTGTGAGATAACAAATACTCCCTCCGCCCCTGAATGATTGTCTCATTTGTTATTTTGACTTGTCCCAAAAAGTATGTCCCATTTCTAAACTTAGGCATGAATGTTAGTGCAAATCTACTAAGGTATAAAAAAGTGAAGCTCTTCCTTAATAATTGCAAAATGTAATAGGGACAATCTTTTAGAAACGGAGGGAGTACATTTCAGAGAGGGAGAGAGAAAGAGAGAGAGAGTATATGTTGTAGAAGAGTAACAGAAACTAGTGCCCATTGTATATAGACTAGTACATATGCCCGTGTCCGAGGACACGGGTCTTTTTTTTTTAATTAACATAAACATTATAGTTACAAATTATAGTGATGTATCAACATAAACATTATGCCCATGTCTAGGACACATGGTATTTTTTTTTAATTTAAAAAGAAAAATTGAAAAAAGAAATTTTAAAAATTTCTTTTTACGCGAACAAACATGATTATTAATGGATAATGAATAAACTTATCCCCAATGAATACCGGTCCTAATTGCAACTTAATCTTTAGAAGAACATCATGCTTCAGTCAATTATCCCCAATAATCACTAAAACAAATACTTAATACACATGAAAGTAACCTCACATCCCTAATTTTACAACAAACAATCCAAGTCAAAAAACTCCAATCACCCAAAACATTTACATACTGGTTATATCAGAGCACACAATAAACACAAAATCATTAGAAAACATTTTTTAAAAGAGGGATAATTCATTAAAAAAAAACAAAAATAATTATAGAAGATGAGAAAATTAGCGAAAGGAGGAAGACAAACCTGAAGAGTACGGGTAGCAAACTCAACACCAATGGTGGATTTAGACTCCAAACAGAACTCATTCCTGGTAAACCTGGACAAAATGTTGGATTTCCCAACACCCGAATCCCCAATTAATACGATCTTGAACAAAAATGATAGTCTCATTTTCCCTTTACATTTCATTTTCAAAATTAAGTCTTCAAAATCACCAAATTTCCGAAACTCAATGTTAAAACCTTAAAATGTTTGAAAAGTCGAAATGAAACTATAATTTTGGTATGGTGGGAGTACAAAAATAAATCAAATAAACTAAACAAACCAAGATCATGAAGAAACAGGGAAAAAGAGAGAGAGAGAGAGAGACCAATTTTAATGGAGGTAACACGAAGGCCGCAGGCTTGAAGAATAAGCCCAACACTGCTAGCAGTCACACCTTTGTCGAGTCCACTCACCACCCCACCTGTTACCAAAACGTACTTCATCCTTCTTTCTTTTCAACAAAAACCCACCAAAAATTTCAACTTTTCGACGAAAATCACGATGATCAAAAATTCCCCCTTTCTGCTCAAGAAACCCATTTCAGAACAAATTATTTACACAGATTTATCAGCAAAAATGGCATTTTTATACACAGAAAAACAAACCCAAATGGGGAAAATCCTTACCCAGTTAAATGTAACTCATCCCGGCCAATAATCTGGCGGCGACGAATAGGAGGCCGGCGATGAATATTTTTGATAGCTCAGTTGGAAAATTTGGTTGAGTTTAATATTTGAATATTGGGACTGCAAGCTCCAGGTGAAGGGTTTCTGGCCATTTAGGCTAAACTAAACTTGAAAATGTATTAATTTAAGTGTTGAACCATTATCTAAGTTTGAAAATTTATGGAATTGAGGGCTATATCTTTTGGAGTGGCCTTTGTAGAGGATAGATGGGAAGGCCTTAGTTCAACCGAAAGGGGTTTGACTGCGGAGTGTTGACTGTGCCTGGAATGGCAGTTTGTAAGATCTTCTGAATGTCTGATCTGCTCTGAAACGACATATTATCTGAGGGTTCTTAATAATAGTAAAATGAAGAATTGGGGGTGTATGTAGTAACAGATGTAAAATGAGATGCACTTATTAATAGGGGAGTATACTCATAAGAGAATGGAACATCAGCACTTTTCTGATTCCGGGAGAAAATAATCAACTTTCTATTTTAACACCATCTGATGACAATGTAGTTAACCAAATGAAATTTAGTCAAAACCACTGTATGAAGCCGTTTTCACGTCATGGCGGCCCGCGGCGATGGACGAATAGGAAAATCCTCTGGGACGATTGTAAGACTCTCCAAAAGATGAACTCCCGGTCTGAGATTCTTGATAGTGTGGGATCATGGGATTGTAAATTTCGAGGGTTTGTGGAGATCCCGACCGGATTCTGACCAACCGGCAAGCAGTGATCTATAGCCAAAAGGGGGGATTCGTCACGATCGGCTAGAACTTCAATGGTATAATCCTCTATCCCTCTATTGCTTTCTCTGTTTTCTCAATTACATAGCGATTGTGGCGAAATAATAAAAAGAATTCAGAAAAAAAAAAGTAAGATTCAATGTGGTTTTGGAAGTGTTGTTGTGAGAAGATCTTTTTTTTTTTAGCCTAAATGGCCAGAAACCCTTCACCTGGAGCTTGCAGTCCCAATAACCTGTCTCTCTCCCCCCGTCCTCTCTCTCTCTCCTCCCTTTTGAAATTCAAACTGAATGGGTATGTGTGTTAAAAAAAAATTTTTTTTTTTTTTTAAAGGAAGGGCAAAATGGGAAAGAGATAAAAATATGGGGGCAAAATGGTAAAATGGCGACTTGGGACTGTAGAGAGTACTGTTCAAAAGGCCTCTCTAATTTATACTATAGATTACATTATCATCTGATGTAGAATGAGGGTTATATGAGAATTGACTGAACGGAATTGAAACAAGATGGGATTGAAACCCTACATAATTGTTCAACGGCAAATATTTTCATTAATAAAAAACAAAGTCTAATTTTCGGAATTGACATATGACCCTATTTTATTTGACTCATACGACTTGGAAAACAAGTCAAAACCTACTAAAATTACCCCTAAGCTATATGGTAACATAATAGGACTCAAGAATAAAAAAATATCTCCTAAATCTATTCTAACACTACTAGAAACTGAGTATTTACCCATGGAAGTTTCCGTGGATAAACAAGGAATTTCGTGGGTAAAATTGATTTACCCACGGAATACCCACGAAATATTCCGTGGGTAAATTTTTGTGAGTGATACCCACCGAATATTCCGTGGGTATTACCCACGGAATATCCGTCGAAAGTCAAAACATTCCGTGGGTAAATAGTAAAAAATTCTCACGAAAATTTACCAGCGAAAACTTGCCGGAAGTTACCCACGGAATATTCCGTGGGTTTTACCCACGGAATTTTCCGTGGGTAATATTTTTATTAATAATTTTTAAGTACTACCCACGAATATTTCCGTGGGTAATTTTATCAAAATTGGAAAAAAATTATTGTCCACGAAAATTCCGTGGGTAATATTATCAAAATTGAAAAAAAAAATTGAAAATTCAAAAATCCACCTGTAAAAGCCAAAAGGCCACATGCAAAAGCCAAAAATCCAATCCCATAATATATAACATTCACACCATCCAAACAAACAATATCCACAATTCTTAAACAATCTCAAAACAATGTCATTCAAACCAAATAAAACATTAACGTACAAATCTCTAAACAATATAGCATATTACAAACCAAAAAAATAAAGTCTAGTAGTTAAGGTATTGAATAATGACAAAAGGATAATTCCTTCCTCAATAGCCTCGTCGCGAGCACGCCTCTCATATGTTTACTGTCCAATATATAACAAAAAACAATTAATAATGACAAAAGGATAATTAACATGGGATTTGATAGTTTAGGTATTGAATAAGAACTAGTCATAGTTGATGTGATCTTTAAGAAGTCGCATTTGGGTAAATTTTGAAACAGATACATCCAAGTAATGAGTTGGCATAAAAATCAACTAAAGATATTTGGGTGAATGGGCGGATCAGATCTTGAGAAAAATAAACATTCCTGTAACTCACAACACTTTTTTTAAAAAACCTACTTAATTCAATGATAGAAAAGCTTTTTATATACTCCCTCCGTCCCATGATTATGTAGAATTTTTGGCCCGGTACGGAGATTAAGGTAAAAAGTGATAAAGGTAATGTGTTGTGAGTGTAAAAGTAAAATAGGAGAGAGAATGAGTGGAGAGAATAGTAAATTTAAAAAGTGTTGTGAGTAGAGAGAAGTGGATCCTACTTCCATTTTGGGAAATTATTGATTATTGTGGGACGCCCAAAAGGGAAATTTTTCGGTATTATTGTGGGACGGAGGGAGTATACATAATATAAGGCGAGTTATTGTGTAATTCGGAAAGTAGATTAGGAAAGAGTTATATTTTCCTTAGGAGTAAAGGAAAATCATTGTAATTAGGAAAGAATTCTATTTTCCCAAGGAGAAAAGGAAAATCATTGTGTGTATATATTTGTATTGTCTTTGAGGCAAAAGAATACGGAGAGAAAATTTCCCCTCATATTTTTATGTTCTTCCTTAAAGCATGTTTTATACTACTAACATGGTATCAATAATCCGTGGTGTTATAATCAAAGCTCATGATCTTCTTTCGGAATCATCACTCTCTTTATGTAAATACACACTACCCATACAACCCCTATACATAACCTAGCCATGTATCGAATGCCCCTATGGGCACCCCATAGATCTAACAATGCCATCGACTCTATTTGTGGATCTCACAGATTATCTCTGACTAATTTTCCTAGAACACATGTTTATGGCCGTCACATTAGCTTATATATGATATAAAACAAAGCCCTAGAAGATGCATACTTACTCCCAAAGAAAGATATATGATGCAAATAATGTAACATTTTTGCTTCAGTATTTCGGCCTAACCAATGTTTTGCCCGATGTGCATTGTCAAGTGCCCACACTGGCACGCCCTTGCATACATTACCGAACCTGTTGTTTGCTGAAATTTATATGCACGGCCGTGTGCGTCCCTATGTACGGTCATGCAAAGACACATTGGCCAAAACTTTCCTTTTCAACTTCTTTGTCTTCCCTTAGCCTAAAATTTTCCTAATTTGTCTATAATTTCAACAGACAGTAGTCGACAACGACAATGGTGGGAGTCATATGTGTTTTTATCCTTTCGTCGGTTAACTCCATTGACACACCCCTTAAAAATGAAATAGGTGTTAGTTATGTGTCGTCACACAATCAAATTCCAATAAATTTCTAATGTGGTGTTTTTCTCTAAATGGGAGACTTAAGATGAAGTATCGCGGATACTTAAATATAACAGTTGTGCCTCTCAATTTTGGTCAAATGATGGATACGTGCTAACATTGACGGAGTCAGGAATTAATGGAGGGGGGGGGGGAATTTGAAGCAAAGAAAATATGAATGGGGTTTGGGGACAGAGACCCCAAAAATATTTTTGGGTTGCTTTTTTCATATAAAATACAATTTTAGATTGGGACAGAGACCCCAAAAATATTTTTGGGTTGCTTTTTTCATATAAAATACAATTTTAGACTTAGACATATTTAATTATCTACCATTCAACACATGTATAACATAATTATATGTATTAAAATGTTCAAATTTAGGATTTAGGGTTCAATTTACTCAACATTTACAAATCTTACCTACCAACAAATGAAAATCATAAACATAAAAATTTTACTTTAACATATACTACTCTGTCTCAGTAAAAGTTATAATTTTTTACCTTTTTGAGTGTCATTAAAGTTACACTTTTCTAAAATGAAAATGTTTTAATACATCTTTAATCAATGATACTTCTAAATAATTTTTTTTTTGTAGTGAAACAAAGAAAATATAATTGTATTTACATAGATAAATAATAGTAAAACGTCATTGCTTTAAAAAAAGTTAAGGGGGGAGGGAGGGTAGCTGCCTGTGTTTGCCCTCCAGTGGCTCCGCCTATCCGTGCAAACTTCTGTTATTAAGGCCCAGTTTGTTTCACCGTAAAACATTTTTCGGAAAATATTTTTCGTAAAATGACTCGTTTTCCGTTGTTTGGTTGTTTTTCGAAAAACTGTAAAACATTTTCCGTTGTTTGGTTGTTTTTCGGAAAATGTTTTGCGTAAAATAACTCGTTTTCCGCTGTTTGGTTGTTTTTCGAAAAATGGAGAAAACGTTTTTCGAAAAGCATTTTACGTCCTTCCTAAGTAAAACGACTTAACTGACCTTTTCCTAAGTAAAACATTTTTCGGAAAATGGTGCCCTTCATGTACAACTCATATTTCACAAGGTACAACATTCTATTTCCTCATTCTAATAATAATAATAATAATAATAATAATAATAATAATAATAATAATAATAATAATAATAATAATAATAATAATAATAATAATAATAATAATAATAATAATAATAAAAAAAAATAATAATAATAATAATAATTATTATAATAGTAATAATAATAAAAAAATAATAATAAAATAATAATAATAATAATAATAATGATAATAATAATAATGATAATAATAATAATAATAATAATAAAATAATAATAATAATAATAATAATAATAATAATAATAATAATAATAATAATAATAAATAAAATAATAATAATAATAATAATAATAATAAAAATAAAAATAACATAATAAAATAGTAATAAATAATAATAATAATAATAATAAATAATAATAATAATAATAATAATCATAATAATAATAATCATAATATATATATATATATATATATATATATATATATATATATATATATATATATATATATATATATATATATATATATATATATATATATATATATATATATATATATATATATATTTATATATATATATATATATATATCGAAAAATATTTTCATTAAACACATGAAAATATTTTTAGGAAAACATTTTCCTTACCAAATAGCCGAAAACATTTTACGCCCTTCCGGAAAATATTTTTCTTACTAAACAGCTGGAAATATTTTACGCCCTTCCTCTGTAAAATATTTTCCGGAAAACATCTTCATTTTTCGAAAAATATCTTCATTTTACAGGAAAATATTTTCCAAAAAAAGTTTTCCAAAAAATGTTTTACGTCAAAACAAACGGAGCCTAAGTGTATAACAATTCGAATTTTTTCTCAAATAATACATTTTTAAAATTTTATTTACCAAAGTGACTTACTGTTCAAACTATTGCCCAGAATGTCCCATTTTTTGAAAACTCGCTACACCGTGTAGCGAGTTTACAATTTTTCAATTAAAATCGCTACACGGTGTAGCGATTTTAAATTTGCCAAATTTTATTTAATATTTAAGCTTAAAAAAAAAAAAAAACTAAATTTGAAATCGCTACAGGGTGTAGCGATTTCAAATTATCCCAAAAAGTAAACCAAACAAACGAAGTAAACAAAACAAACACAATACACGTACTAATAATTAAGTACTTCCTTCGTCTCGTCTCATGAATAATATTTTTATTTAGTTTTCTTTATTAATATATAAAAATTATATATTAATAAAAAAACTAAATAGAAATATTATTTTTTCCATCTCAAATAAATATTTTAAAAAATGTATTTCTATAAAAAAAATATTTTTTATTTCAAAAATAAATATTACTTTCGACTCAAAATAAATAACCAAAAAATAATACTATATTTTTATCCCAAAAAAATGAGCATTACTTCCTTCATCTCAATGAATATTTTAAAAATTAATACTACTTCATTCGCCTCTAAAATTAATATTTGTAATGTTAGTGTCTTCGTCTCAAAATATGATATTAATTTTTGAGGCAAATGAAGAGTATTATTTTATAAAATATTCATTGAGACGAAGGAAGTAATGCTCATTTATTTGGACAAAAAATGTATTAGTTTTTTGTTATTCATTTTGAGTCGAAAGAAATATTTATTTTTGAAATGAAAAATATTTTTTATAAAAGTACATTTTTTAAAATGTTTTTTTGAGATGGAAAAAATAATATTTCTATTTAATTTTTTTATTAATATATAATTTTTATATATTAATAAAAAAAACCAAATAAAAATATTAATCGAGACGAAGGAAGTACTTAATTAATACTGTGTTTGTGTTTGTTTGGTTTACTTCGTTTGTTTGTTTGTTTGGTTTACTTTTTGGGATAATTTGAAATCGCTACACCCTGTAGCGATTTCAAATTTAGTTTTTTTTTTTTTAAGCATAAATATTAAATAAAATTTAGCAAATTTAAAATCGCTACACCGTGTAGCGATTTTAATTGAAAAATTGTAAACTCGCTACACGGTGTAGCGAGTTTTCAAAAAATGGGACATTCTGGGCAATAGTTTGAACAGTGAGTCATTTTGATAAATAAAAAAGTAAAAAGGTATTATTTGAGAAAAGTTTCATAACAATTCATTAGCGTTAAGATTTTATATGACTAATACTATTGCATGCTGACTTTATATAAGATTTAAAGCTTAAGCACCATTTTTTCTTTTTTCCAAAAAATAAATAAATAAATAATAACTAAAGATGTTCTACTCATATGCCATCGATTATGTTGATGTCATCTTAATGACAAGTAATGACAAAGCCATGCTCATCAGATGGGGTCATTTAAATAGAAAAATAATTAGAGACAAAAAGTCCTCAAATTTAATTCTCCTAATTATTATTGTCTTATAATATGAGTTCACACCAAGATCATCTGTGGGAATCTCAATTTTCTTTTCACACCTATTTTTTTAATTTAAATTTTTGACCCGAAACATGTTCCAGTAATTACAAGCATTGAATTCCTATATAAAGTCGGTGAAGCTGGGGAACCTGGGTATCAAAAAAAAAAAAAGAATTGAATTCCTTTCATGTAACCCCACTTGTCTGACTAGAAAAATTAGAGTCTATTTTTGAACTATTTTTGCTCAAGTTAAAATGTTCTAGTACCACTTTCCTTTTTATTTTCTGAGCCCAAATAAACAGTCATTAAAAAGATGGGACATCTATCGAACTATTTTTTAAAGATAAATATTACAAAAAAAAAAAAAAAAAAAAAACCCCCACACATATGGATATTACAAAAAACTACTTAGTAGACTGAATGCACCAAATTGCCCTTTTGCACGCGCCACTCTCTTTCTCCTTGCTGTTTACACTCTCTCTTTCTCTCTTTCTCCCACATTTCCTTTTCCTTTCTTTCTCTCTCTTCCTTTTTTTATTTTCCAAAAAAAAAATTAAAATGCAATATCTCAAAATCTAGAAATCGAAAAAATAATTCGAAAACACCGTTTTAATCGTATTGTCAATACGAATCAAACAATTATACTCATGATATAATTTAATTTTAAAAATGAAAATATCTTTATTTATCACTTGTTTGACCAAAATTCAAGCACAAAAATTGATAAATTCAATCATCAGTTGTTTAAATCAAACACTTGGCACAAAAATCATTAAAAATAACTGATAAATAAAATTTATCAGTTGTTTAACCAAATATCAAGCACAAAAACTTCTTACTAAAACTGATAAACCCATTTATCAGTTGTTTAACCCAAACAATTGTCAAAAAAATCCTTAAAAATAACTGATAAATGACATTTATCAGTTGTTTAATCAAATATCAAGCACAAAAAACCTTACAAAAATTGATAAACCAATTTATCAGTTGTTTAAATCAAACACTTGCCACAAAAATCTTTAAAAATAAATGATAAATGACATTTATCAGTTGTTTAACCAAATAACAAGCACAAAAACTCTTTAAAAAATTGATAAATTCATTTATCATTTGTTTAAGCCAAACACTTGGCACAAAAACTCTTTTAAAAAAGTGAGAAATGTCATTTATCAGTTCTTTAAACCAAACACTTGAAACAAAAATCCTTAAAAATATCAGATAAATGACATTTATCACTTTTTTTAACCAAATACCAAGCACAAAAACTCTTTAAAACACTGATAAAGGTTATTTATCAGTTGTTTAAATCAAACAATTAGAAAGAAATCATTAAAAATAACTTATAGATGACATTTATCAGTTGTTTAACAAAATAGCAAGCACAAAAACTCTTTAAAAACTGATATTATTAAATTAAGTGTTTTATTCCTTTTGAAATTAAAAGTTTTTGTTTTTGGAATATGTGATTAATAACTGATAAATGTATTAATTAGTTTTATGTAAGCATTGAATTTGCTTTTAATTGTGGTTCAGTCAACTGTGATATGAATTTCACTGTTAAGTATACAGATTAAGCTTGAGAAAAGATTGGCTTTTGACTTGTTCACTCAAAATCAGTGACGTCCTCCTACTTTTTCTCACTCAAAATCATGTCCGGTCAAACCTAATCCCTTGCCAACAAATCCCCAATTTCTCATCCCAAGTCAACGACATTGCCGAATTGAAACCCACATTCTATTTCTCATTCCTCACCATAATAGCAAGAGTCAATTTTTTTTTCCGATTCAAAATAAATATCACGTTTTAAAATAAATTTCTACCAAACAACAAAAAATTGATTAAACTTACATGAGGATATTTAGAGAAATACCCATGGAAATGAATTCCAATGCAATTTTCTAACATAATCAAATGAGCTGAGAATATGAAAACTTTATAATCCCAACCCAGATTCAAGCAAATCTGAAAATCCAAATATCAAATTAAGCAAATCCGAACCCAGATTCACCAAAAACTCTCAAATTTGACTGGTTTTTAATTTTAGAATTTGGTTTATTTGGGTTCCAATCCAAAATCCAAGGCAGGAAGTGGAATTGAAAGTGGGTTTAGATTGGGAGGGCATAGGTTCGGAATGTCATCAGTTTTGTGGGTTTCGTCGGCGGTGGAGAAGGTATTCGTCGGAGGTGGGGGATCGGTGTTCGCCGGAGGTGTGGAAGGTGATCGCCGGAGGTGCGTTAGGTAGAGAGAAAATAGAGAGAGGAAGTGTGGGTGTGAGTTGTGTGAAAGAAGTAGGTTTTAGTAATATCTACATTTAGGGAAATATTTTTTTGTAAAATCACAACTTAAATGTTTATTTTTTTTTATAAATTGCATGTTTTTGAGTTAGTTTTTTTTGTAAAAACTCCTAAATAGATACTTGTAAAATAATTTTAAGGATGTAGAAACAAGTAATATTTCGTTTATAAGATTGTTAAATTTTAAATGAGTCAGTTACTCCCTCAGTCCCAAAAATATATTATGATATTTTCCTCAGTCCCAAAAATATATTATGATATTTTCTTATCTTAAGCTATTGACTTTTATTTGTAAAAAATCATAAATATTCTTGTTATCCACTTTTAAATTTTAAATATTACAAATATAAAATTTTAAAATATAGTATAAAATATTTTGGAAATTATTTTCGGATCAAATAATTATTTCCTCTTTACCAATTGATACTATGCATTTTATTCAAATTGGGCGTCCCACTTGAAACTACAAAAAACATTTTTTTTTCTTAATTTTTTTTCTTAATTGATACTATACATTTTATTCAAATTGAGTTTCAAGAAGAGAACTAAAATATCAATTCTGTATTAATACGTAAATATTTAAAAGTGTATTACTGCTCTTGAAATATTGTACAACAAACATCATTTAATTATACCCTCAGTCTATACCAAATTGTATTTTGTAGTATGCACTAAAGTCAGACTAATGATTTGCAAGCTTATTTTACCATAATATACTGAATAGAATAACATCCCAACAGTAACCAGAAGAAAAAATGGGAATATAATATTTAAACTTAGAAAATAATGAATTTTACTTTATAATACGTTTTTTGTGAAAAAGAAATAGGCCAACAATATTAAAATAACTATTAAAAGCTTTATACATAACTAAAGATAATTTACATTCACTAGTCACTACAAATTTAAGAGTATATTTTAAATAAATATATACGTGAAGAGGTTCGGGTTAAACCGTTTGAATTTTGAGGAAATCGCAACCCACCCCCCCCCCCCAAAAAAAAAATAAAAAATCATATGAATTTAGAAAAATCCTTCTCATTTCCTTACAATTAGGGATAGGTCATTTCGGATTTCATTTCCTACACATGCATGCATTGCTAAGTTAGATTGCTTTCTCTAGCGCCTGGATTAATAGACTTCGAACTTTTCCTTCTGAGTTATTTAATGCTACTCCCTCGGTTTCAAAATAAAAGATCATAAAAATTTCACATTTACTCTTGACCGATCAAGAGCAAATTAAAAAAAAAATGTCACTAATATTGGGAAAAATATAGTATCATATGTCTTCCCCCTCACATAAACATGTCACCTGATATAGCTTATATTCGTTTTCGTTAATATTGTTGTATGTAATTTGGTTTTTCCTGTACCCTAACTTTTCGGATATATATATACTACACATATACACAGTCCCATACAGTCAAATATATCTCATATATACATATATCAAATATATACGGTGAGACCCCCACAAAGTGCCACCTACACACTTTCTCCCCTATATAAACTATAACCCTCCTCAAGGTGAACGTAATCTCTACACTCCCTCGCTCTCTACAATCACAAAATCTGGGGAGAAACGCGTTTCTCCGTCGCTTATGGAGAAACGGAGCTTGTTATGTCGTGCGACATACCTAGCCACAAAAACTGGATATCACTTCATCAGCTTCTGGATATCCGTAGTTTGGAAAGGATATCCGTAAGCTTTGAAAAGGATAGCCGGAAGCTTTGAAAAGGATATCCGTAAAACCAAATATTTTTCTCGGATATCCTTTACAAAGCTTCCTGGATATCCATTTCAAAGCTTCTGATATCCGAAGCTTTGTAAAGCGATATCCGTAAAAATACTTGGTTTCTGGATATCCTTTACAAAGCTTCTGGCTATCCATTTCAAAGCTTCTGGATATCCAGAAGCTTTGTAAAGGATATCCAGAAACTGGCTACTTACGTCGCGCGACATAATAAGCCCCGTTTCTCCATACGCGATGGAGAAACGCGTTTCTCCCCAGACGCACTCCTCTACAATACTCTCTCTAGAGCTCATATACATGTTTACTCAAATAAACACATTCTTACTCTTACACCCGAGGGTTATAGCGGGGCAACCCCCCGCACCCCTAACGGTGCTATTTTGCATATCTTGCCCGAGGTCGTGGCGTCATCAGTTTTCTTCCAAATGCTTTGGTGTGTTCAGGTGATGTTCAAGCTCTAGCTCTTTGACCTTTTTGAGTAGATATTAGGTTTGACGGTAATGGAGAATGTGTATGAATATTTGAAAATCGCCTCAGTTAAATAATCTATCCAAGCTGTGTGAAACTGAACCAATTCAATTACTTGGGTTGATTTTGGTTTTTACAGTACCCCAAACTCTCTTGTTTCTGTTGTGGAAAAGTTTCTCTACTTGTGAGATAACAAATACTCCCTCCGCCCCTGAATGATTGTCTCATTTGTTATTTTGACTTGTCCCAAAAAGTATGTCCCATTTCTAAACTTAGGCATGAATGTTAGTGCAAATCTACTAAGGTATAAAAAAGTGAAGCTCTTCCTTAATAATTGCAAAATGTACAACAGGACAATCTTTTAGAAACGGAGGGAGTACATTTCAGAGAGGGAGAGAGAAAGAGAGAGAGAGTATATGTTGTAGAAGAGTAACAGAAACTAGTGCCCATTGTATATAGACTAGTACATATGCCCGTGTCCGAGGACACGGGTCTTTTTTTTTTAATTAACATAAACATTATAGTTACAAATTATAGTGATGTATCAACATAAACATTATGCCCATGTCTAGGACACATGGTATTTTTTTTTAATTTAAAAAGAAAAATTGAAAAAAGAAATTTTAAAAATTTCTTTTTACGCGAACAAACATGATTATTAATGGATAATGAATAAACTTATCCCCAATGAATACCGGTCCTAATTGCAACTTAATCTTTAGAAGAACATCATGCTTCAGTCAATTATCCCCAATAATCACTAAAACAAATACTTAATACACATGAAAGTAACCTCACATCCCTAATTTTACAACAAACAATCCAAGTCAAAAAACTCCAATCACCCAAAACATTTACATACTGGTTATATCAGAGCACACAATAAACACAAAATCATTAGAAAACATTTTTTAAAAGAGGGATAATTCATTAAAAAAAAACAAAAATAATTATAGAAGATGAGAAAATTAGCGAAAGGAGGAAGACAAACCTGAAGAGTACGGGTAGCAAACTCAACACCAATGGTGGATTTAGACTCCAAACAGAACTCATTCCTGGTAAACCTGGACAAAATGTTGGATTTCCCAACACCCGAATCCCCAATTAATACGATCTTGAACAAAAATGATAGTCCCATTTTCCCTTTACATTTCATTTTCAAAATTAAGTCTTCAAAATCACCAAATTTCCGAAACTCAATGTTAAAACCTTAAAATGTTTGAAAAGTCGAAATGAAACTATAATTTTGGTATGGTGGGAGTACAAAAATAAATCAAATAAACTAAACAAACCAAGATCATGAAGAAACAGGGAAAAAGAGAGAGAGAGAGAGAGAGAGAGAGAGAGAGAGACCAATTTTAATGGAGGTAACACGAAGGCCGCAGGCTTGAAGAATAAGCCCAACACTGCTAGCAGTCACACCTTTGTCGAGTCCACTCACCACCCCACCTGTTACCAAAACGTACTTCATCCTTCTTTCTTTTCAACAAAAACCCACCAAAAAATTTCAACTTTTCGACGAAAATCACGATGATCAAAAAATTCCCCCCTTTCCTGCTCAAGAAACCCATTTCAGAACAAATTATTTACACAGATTTATCAGCAAAAATGGCATTTTTATACACAGAAAAACAAACCCAAATGGGGAAAATCCTTACCCAGTTAAATGTAACTCATCCCGGCCAATAATCTGGCGGCGACGAATAGGAGGCCGGCGATGAATATTTTTGATAGCTCAGTTGGAAAATTTGGTTGAGTTTAATATTTGAATATTGGGACTGCAAGCTCCAGGTGAAGGGTTTCTGGCCATTTAGGCTAAACTAAACTTGAAAATGTATTAATTTAAGTGTTGAACCATTATCTAAGTTTGAAAATTTATGGAATTGAGGGCTATATCTTTTGGAGTGGCCTTTGTAGAGGATAGATGGGAAGGCCTTAGTTCAACCGAAAGGGGTTTGACTGCAGTGTTGACTGTGCTGGAATGGCAGTTTGTAAGATCTTCGAATGTCCGATCTCGCTCCGAAACGACATATTATCTGAGGGTTCTTAATAATAGTAAAATGAAGAATTGGGGGTGTATGTAGTAACGAGATGTAAAATGAGATGCACTTATTAATAGGGAGTATACTCATAAGAGAATGGAACATCGGCACTTTTCGATTCCGGGAGAAAATAATCAACTTTCTATTTTAACACCATCTCGATGACAATGTAGTTAACCAAATGAAATTTAGTCAAAACCATCTGTATGAAGCCGTTTCACGTCATGGCGGCCCGCGGCGATGGACGAATAGGAAAATCCTCTGGGACGATTGTAAGACTCTCCAAAAGATGAACTCCCGGTCTGAGATTCTTGATAGTGTGGGATCATGGGATTGTAAATTTCGAGGGTTTGTGGAGATCCCGACCGGATTCTGACCAACCGGCAAGCAGTGATCTATAGCCAAAAGGGGGGATTCGTCACGATCGGCTAGAACTTCAATGGTATAATCCTCTATCCCTCTATTGCTTTCTCTCGTTTTCTCAATTACATAGCGATTGTGGCGAAATAATAAAAAGAATTCGAAAAAAAGTAAGATTCAATGTGGTTTTGGAAGTGTTGTTGTGAGAAGATCTTTTTTTTTTTAGCCTAAATGGCCAGAAACCCTTCACCTGGAGCTTGCAGTCCCAATAACCTGTCTCTCTCCCCCCGTCCTCTCTCTCTCTCCTCCCTTTTGAAATTCAAACTGAATGGGTATGTGTGTTAAAAAAAAATTTTTTTTTTTTTTTAAAGGAAGGGCAAAATGGGAAAGAGATAAAAATATGGGGGCAAAATGGTAAAATGGCGACTTGGGACTGTAGAGAGTACTGTTCAAAAGGCCTCTCTAATTTATACTATAGATTACATTATCATCTGATGTAGAATGAGGGTTATATGAGAATTGACTGAACGGAATTGAAACAAGATGGGATTGAAACCCTACATAATTGTTCAACGGCAAATATTTTCATTAATAAAAAACAAAGTCTAATTTTCGGAATTGACATATGACCCTATTTTATTTGACTCATACGACTTGGAAAACAAGTCAAAACCTACTAAAATTACCCCTAAGCTATATGGTAACATAATAGGACTCAAGAATAAAAAAATATCTCCTAAATCTATTCTAACACTACTAGAAACTGAGTATTTACCCATGGAAGTTTCCGTGGATAAACAAGGAATTTCGTGGGTAAAATTGATTTACCCACGGAATACCCACGAAATATTCCGTGGGTAAATTTTTGTGAGTGATACCCACCGAATATTCCGTGGGTATTACCCACGGAATATCCGTCGAAAGTCAAAACATTCCGTGGGTAAATAGTAAAAAATTCTCACGAAAATTTACCAGCGAAAACTTGCCGGAAGTTACCCACGGAATATTCCGTGGGTTTTACCCACGGAATTTTCCGTGGGTAATATTTTTATTAATAATTTTTAAGTACTACCCACGAATATTTCCGTGGGTAATTTTATCAAAATTGGAAAAAAATTATTGTCCACGAAAATTCCGTGGGTAATTTTATCGGAATTAAAAAAAATCAAAATTCTATAAACCACCTGTAAAAGCCAAAGGCCACATGTAAAAGCCAAAAATTCAATCCCATAATATGTAACATTCACACCATCCAAACAAACAATATACACAATTCTTAACAATCTCAAAACAATGTCTTCCAAATCAAATAAAACATTAACGTAGAAATGTCTAAATAATATAGCATATTACAAACCAAAAAAATAAAGTCTAGTAGTTAAGGTATTGAATAATGACAAAAGGATAATTCCTTCCTCAATAGCCTCGTCGCGAGCACGCCTCTCATATGTTTACTGTCCAATATATAACAAAAAACAATTAATAATGACAAAAGGATAATTAACATGGGATTTGATAGTTTAGGTATTGAATAAGAACTAGTCATAGTTGATGTGATCTTTAAGAAGTCGCATTTGGGTAAATTTTGAAACAGATACATCCAAGTAATGAGTTGGCATAAAAATCAACTAAAGATTGCGTAAGTTTATTTATTTGGGTGAATGGGCGGATCAGATCTTGAGAAAAATAAACATTCCTGTAACTCACAACACTTTTTTTAAAAAACCTACTTAATTCAATGATAGAAAAGCTTTTTATATACTCCCTCCGTCCCATGATTATGTAGAATTTTTGGCGACACTAGATTAAGGTAAAAAGTGATAAAGGTAATGTGTTGTGAGTGTAAAAGTAAAATAGGAGAGAGAATGAGTGGAGAGAATAGTAAATTTAAAAAGTGTTGTGAGTAGAGAGAAGTGGGTCCTACTTCCATTTTGGGAAATTATTGATTATTGTGGGACGCCCAAAAGGGAAATTTTTCGGTATTATTGTGGGACGGAGGGAGTATACATAATATAAGGCGAGTTATTGTGTAATTCGGAAAGTAGATTAGGAAAGAGTTATATTTTCCTTAGGAGTAAAGGAAAATCATTGTAATTAGGAAAGAATTCTATTTTCCCAAGGAGAAAAGGAAAATCATTGTGTGTATATATTTGTATTGTCTTTGAGGCAAAAGAATACGGAGAGAAAATTTCCCCTCATATTTTTATGTTCTTCCTTAAAGCATGTTTTATACTACTAACATGGTATCAAAGCCTTTTGACCGATCCATACCTTTTTGTTTTCTCGGCCAGCCATGACTACAACACCAGATTCCGCCCTAACTGGTATGACAAGCGGCAGCGCTTCCGTCAATGGCCATCCAATTTTCTACAACCCCACTGCCATCATGGGCTAAAATTATCTCACCAAAGATAATTATGTGAATTGGAGTACGTTATTCAAAACCCTTCTTCGTACACACAATCTTGCGTTTGTTGTCGAACCCCAACAACCGGTGGCTACTCTTGCCGATGGCAAGGAAAATCCTCAACACGCCATATGGAAGAACGCCACAGATTTAGTCTGTGGTTGGATAAAAGGTACGGTAACCCCAGCCGTTCAACCTTACCTGAATTCATGCCTCACAGCACCGGAGACGTGGGCTGTTTTGGCCAAACGCTTCGACGCTACATCGGCCCTTCAAATAGAAACCCTCAAGGAAAAGCTACACGATCTGAAAAAGGCTTCGGACACCTCGATCGCGAACTATCTTCTTCGAGCTTCGCAAATCTCCGATGCGCTCACAGCAATCGGTGACCTAGTCGAAGATTTGGTTCTTATTCAGCGTATTTGTGGCAGATTAGGACAGGAATACAAAGAATTTCTCACCGCAATCGCTGCATCTCATGCTCAGAATCCACTTACATTGGATGGAATGAATGACCTATTTTTAAAGGAAGTGATGTTATTGCAGAAGTTTGCTACACCACCGGTGCAAACCGCGGCGCTGGTAGCCACTTCATCAACTCATTCCACCTCTTTGGAAGCAAACTAAGCCGACAATAATGGTGCTGGAGGGCAGAATCCCAGCAGTAATGGTGGTGGTCAAAATCGAGGTAATAACAATGGTAATAACCAGAATCGTGGTGGAGGTCGCTGGGGTAACAATCGTAACCAAGGAAATCGATAAGGCGGTAATAATGGCAATAAGGGAAAGTGGAACAACAATGGCAGAAATATCAGCAATAACAACGGTAATTGGAACAATAATAATGGAAATTGGGGCTATTGGAACAATAGCGGATCATATGGCCACGATAATGGCCGCGGGGGAGGTCGCGGTTGTCAGAATAACACCTCTGGCAGAGGGGGTTTCTCGGGTTATGAAAGTCAGGGGGCCTCAAATCAGAATATTGAATGCCAGTTATGTTTTAGAATGGGACATGGTGCACTTGATTGTCAAAATAATGCAGCGTACATGGCATACTCGGACCCGTTTATTCTTGATTCTGGTGCTACGAATCATATGACAGCTGATCCTTCTGCCTTCTCCGGATCTTATCCATATTCAGGTAATGATGTAGTCACTGTTGGTAATGGCAATAAGTTAAAAATTTCTAGTATTGGTCATTCTTCTTTTCATATCAATAATCGTACGTTTGCTCTCCATAATATTCTTTATGTGCCACACATTCATAAACCTTTATTATCTATTCGTCAATTTTCCAAAGATAATAATTGCTTTTTGAACTTGACTCGTGTGGTTTTCGTGTTAAGGATATTCGAACGAAGGAGGTTCTCATTACTGGCCATAATTCTGGAGGTTTATACAAGTTTTCTTTCAATTCCAAGTTGTAGAACAGTCCCGTTGCCCTTCTTGGTGAACGTACTCGAGGATATTTGGCATGCACGTTTGGGTCACCCGTCTACTCCAATTTTCAAAGTCTTGTGTAGTCGGTTTAGTTTACCTTTAAGTCACAAAATAAATGAACAACATTGTTGTCATTGGTGTCCGTTAAGGAAGTCTAGCAAGTTGTCTTTTACTCTTAGAAATTTTAATGCACTTAATCCACTTGATATGTTGCATTTGGATGTTTGGGGTCCGGCCCCTGTTTTATCATTAAATGGTTTTCGCTATTATCTCTCTATAGTTGATGACTTCTCTCGTTTTTTGTGGCTATTTCCTATGACTCATAAATCTGATGTGACGCAAATTTTCTCTGACTTCAAGACACAAATTGAAAATCTTTTATCTCGTCAAATTCATGCAATTCATACTGTTAAAGCTATTCAAACTGATGGAGGGGGTGAATTCACTAGTTGATTGTTTACCTCCTTTCTCAAAAAAGTAGGTATCCATCATCAACTTACTTGTCCTACACCCCTCAACAAAATGGGGTTATCGAACGTAAGCATCGACATATTGTAGAAATGGGCTTATGTCTTATGGCCAAAGCTAAAGTCCCTTACAAATTCTGGCTTGAAGCTTTTAACACTGCTGTGCACCTCATAAATCGACTCCCCATGCGTCAACTTTAGTATATGTTTCCTTATCAGAAATTGTGGAAACGAAAACCTGATTATCGTTTCTTGAAAGTATTTGGTTGTTCTTGCTTTCCTTACATTGTTCCTGTTAATCCTCATAAACTTTTGCCAAAATCAACACATTGCATCTTTCTTGGTTATGATAATTTCCGTAAAGGTTATCGCTGTTTAAATTTATCTAATGGCAAAGTATACTTGTCCAGACATGTGGTATTTGATGAGTTTAGTTTTCCTTGGCAAGACAGTGGCAAAAATAAATTATTAACAAGTGAAAGCAGAGCTGATTTCGGACCATATGTTCACTTGGATCATGACACTGCTGCACACACACAATTTGGCCCAGCTTTACATCCAATACCAGCAACTATTGGACCACTTCCCACAACATCAGGCCCATCTGTTCTCTCTCTTCCCATTGGACAGCCTGCTTCATCCGGGCATCAAGCAGTGGACAACCCTCAACCTGGCACACAACGACCAATTTTTCACAACAGTCCTGTGTCTCTCCAATTTTCGCCGGTGTCACCTTCCTCCCCTGAGGTTCTGTAGTCTGACTTACAGCCACCTTCAGGTCCGAATGATCTCAGTTACACCCTTGGTAAGTCAGCTTCAATGCAAGGCTCCCTCTCTGCTTCGGATCCAGTTAGTCCGGTTGATTCTTCTGATACGCCAGCATCCACTCCACCGCTGAAGTCTCGTGCTGTTTCTGAACTTCTTACTGCAACTTCACCATATTCCTTACCCTCTTCTTTGGTGGCAATTCAAAATGATCCTATGTCTTATGAACCGAGGACCTTTAAACAAGGTTCTAAATTCCCTAACTGGAACGTGGCGATGAAGGATGAGCTCTCTGCCTTGCACAAAAATGGGAGGTGGTCCCTAGTTCCCTATGATCCACGAATGAATGTTGTGGGATGTCGGTGGATCTTTAAAGTTAAACTAAAGGCTGACGGTACTATTGAGCGACATAAAGCCCGTTTGGTTGCTCAAGGGTTTACACAACAAGCCGGTCTTGATTATGATGAGACATTTAGTCCGGTGGTAAAACCATCTACCATCCGTACCGTTTTAACAGTTGCTCATTCTCGAGGTTGGGACATTAAGCAGTTGGATGTCAGGAATGCTTTTCTTAATGGTGTTATACATGAGGAGGTGTATATGAAGCAACCTCCTGGTTTTGAGGATCCTACTCGTCCCAGGTCTGTTTGTCGGCTTCATAAGGCTCTTTATGTTTTAAAGCAATCACCTCGAGCTTGGTTTCATTGCCTACATGAGTTTCTTCTTCGTCACGGGTTTATCAACGGTCGATCTGACTCATCCTTGTTCATTCGGCATTCCTCCGGCACCACAACTATTATTTTGGTTTATGTCAATGACATCATCATCACATGTTCTTCTTCCTCCATGGTTTCTAATGTCATTGATGATATCTGTTCGACGTTTGATAGTCGTCGTCTTGGAGATTATGTTTCTTCTTGGGCCTTGAAGCATCTAGAAATAAGGATACATTGCAGTTATGTCAGAAGATGTATGCCTTGGATCTTTTGGATCGCTTTAATATGTCTGATTGTAAGCCTGCTTCTACTTCGTCAGCTCCTCATTCACGGTTGTCGGCTCATGATGGTGATCCTTTGCCCGATCCGTCTATATACTGAAGTCTTGTGGGGGGGGGTTACAATATCTAACTCTTACTCATCCTGATATTGCTTTTTCGGTTAATCAAGTATGTCAGTATATGCATCAACCTCGCTCCTCTCATTTTATTGCTGCAAAGAGGACTCTCCGGTTCATTAAAGGCACTTTGACATTAGGCCTTTCCTTTCATCGATCATTGATTTTTTCTATCCGCGCTTACTCTAATGCTGACTGGGCTGGTGACCCAGATGAGATGACAGATGACAGACGTTCCACTTCTGGAGCTTGAGTATAAATATATTTATGGACTTAATCTTCCTTTCTTATTTTTTAATTATATTTTGAGTAACTCTTGTAAAAAACTAGTTTTTTTTTTCAATATGTTATAAAAAACTAGTTTTCAGAACAGATCATCACTCTTATTAGTTAGACTTAATGCTTTAAAACTAGTTTTTTTCTAATGTTACGAAAAAAACTATTTTTTTACAAGATTTTGGCTTATATTTTAGTTAGAACATTTTTTATAAGAAGATAGTGTTCATATATATATATATATATATATATATATATATATATATATATATATATATATATATATATGTGTGTGTGTGTGTGTGTGTGTGTGTGTGTGTGTGTGAACACTATTTTTCAAAATGATATACTCCCGCCGTTAAAAAACAAAGGTTACTAAAATTGAATATGCGAAAATTAAGAACAAAGTAGGTGTTGTTAGTATGAAACGTAAAATAGGGGGAAGAAAGTTGGATTGGGAAATTTTTATTTTAAGTATGTCAAATGGGTTTTATTGACATTTTGGGCAAGTAACATTTATTACAGGATGCCCAAAAAAAAATCATAATATTTATTATGGGCCGGAGGGAGTATATATTATTACATTTAAAATTTGTAGTATATAATATCTTTCATACAATATTTATGTTAAAATTAATTTTCCAAAATATGTAATCTATGAAATATAAAGAAGATAGTTTTTCTTCGTATAAAGTATAATGAAAATAGTTTTTCTTCGAATGCATATATAACAGCAGGTGGAGGTGAAAATAATCGTTATATTTCTTCTGGTCAAATATTATACTATACAATATAATCAATTTTATGATAACATTTATATTTCCTAAAATGATATCATATTTTTCATTAGTAAATATTATGTAGTCATTTACTTTTCTTGAATACCTTTCATTTTAAAAGGTTATACTTTTGAAGTCTACGGGACCAAATTTTTTGGATAGCCTTTAGATTAATTTTAATGTGTTTGACATATTTTTTAATTAATTTATAGTTAGAATTTTTCATTCATAAAAATTAAATAAATTCAATTATATGAACCCTATTTTATATATTTGTATATATTATTACATTAAATTTATAGTATATATCTTATATATAGTATTAATAAGTTAAATTACATTATTGTATATTATATCATATGCAATGACAATTAACAAAAATCAGGATCAATCACTTTGTTTCAAAAAAGGCTTATGTTCAGCCATGGTCAATGTACGTTTCTATATATAGGGTAACTACTTGTGTTGTGTTTAAGATATTAGTGTGTGACAAATAGGGAAAGAATGTGCATGAAACAAGAAAAATGTTGTTTACAAGAAAAAATTTCAAAATTTGTAATATTTATTGTTATTTCTATTGTAAATATTCTTTTTAATGGCATTTTTGGTATCTTTTTGATATAATTTTCATTATTTCTTAAAGTGTTTTTAATAGTTCGTTTAACGCACGAGTGTTATACTAGTTAGTAAGAACGTGCTTAGCAATTATTAAGTTGTTCACACTACAATTACAATGGTATATGAGAGATTGATGAGCTTATATGATATAGGGTTTTATTAATTTAACATAATAATATATATATAATAATTTATGGCTCTAATGTTTTGAAATATCCGTCATAAAATTTGCACAAAATCTGGGAAGAAACGCGTTTCTCCGTCGCTTTTGGAGAAACGGAGCTTGTTTTGTCGCGCGACATACTTAGCCACCACAACTGGATATCCTTTCCAAAGCTTCTGGATATCCAGAAGCTTTGGAAAGGATATCCAGAAGCTTTGTAAAGGATATCCAGAAGCTTTGGAAAGGATATCCAGAACCCAAATATTTTTTCTGGCTATCCTTTCCAAAGCTTCTGGATATCCATATTCAATGTTCTGGATATCCAGAAGCTTTGTAAAGGATATCCAGAAAAAATATTTGGTTTCTGGATATCCTTTCCAAAGCTTCTGGATATCCTTTCCAAAGCTTCTGGATATCCGTAAGGCGATGAAAGTATATCCAGAAACTGGCTTATGATGTCGCGCGACAAAACAAGCCCCGTTTCTCCAGAAGCACGAAGAAACGCGTTTCTCCCGGCAAACTCTAAAATTTGGAACTTTCGTTTTTTTTTTTTTAATTATTATTGAAAAGAGAAATTCACTCTAAATTTATTGATAAAAAATAAGAAATAAAAAGTAATGGAATGACTATCACAAAATAAAGTCTGGGAAATAAAGTCTAATACAAAAAAAAAAAACTTACCAGAAAGAAAGAAGAAACAATGTAATAGGAATAAAAGACATCGAGTAACACTTATGTCTTTTACGCCAAAATCTAGGGAGAAACGCATTTCTTCATAAGTTATGGAGAAACGGGTATCCAGAGCCTTTTGAAAGGATATCCAGAAATTTTGTATTGGCCATGACCTTGGCCCATGGCCTTGGCTTGGGCAATTCTGGATATCAATATTAAATGTTCTGGATATCCAGAACTCTTTGAAATTGATATCCAGAACCTTTTGAAAGGATATCCAGAACCATTTGAAAGGCTTCTGGATATCAATATTAAATGTTCTGGATATCCAGAACTCTTTGAAAGTGATATCCAGAATCTATTTAAGTTGATATCCAGAAAGTTGGTATATGTTGATCCCATTCTAACATAACTTCTGGATATCATGATCAAAGGGTTCTGGATATCCAGAACCTTTGAGACTGATATCCTGAACCTTTGAAAAAACACGTTTCTCCATAACTTATGGAGAAACGCGTTTCTCCGGAGACCTACGCGCTATACTTTTATGGTTCATTTTAAAATCTTATGTTTTCGATGAATTTGTTATGTAAACCCTAATAATCATTTTCCTTTGGTTCATATACCACTGTCTAGGGCAACGTCCTCCTTGGATTCTTCATTGCCGGCGACTATATCCTCACCGGCGGCTCTTTTTGATCATGTTCCGAACCCTCCTAATTGAACACCATCCACAATTCTTGTTTCAAGGGCACTAAATGCTAGTAAACCTGATTTAGCACTGCCACATGGAAACCCTAATGTGGCGTCAACATCCTCAATACCTCATACGGCCATGCCTACTCCTTCCAATGCAAATCTTTTGCAGGATTGTGTAGATACCTCAGAAAAACGGCTACATGATTATGAGGATGTCTAATTGAACCTATATTAAAAAAGGCTACATTATTCTGAGGATGTCTAATTGAACCTATATTTTATAAGGAAACATAAGAAAACTTATTTCTAATTCATTTTAGTCAAACGAAACCAAAGATTTAAGAAAGAAGAGTTCAGGGGTAATATTACGAATTGTGAAGGTGTTATGCACTCGCTCCGCCCGGCCTTACGACCGGTCTTGCTACTTTAATTGTTCTAATCTATTTTTAATTCATGTTCTCTAATTGCTTGTTTAATTATCAAATAAAAGGAGATTTTAGGGGGGAGTTGGAATGTTACGGAGACAATTCGTGATTAACTTCAATAATGTGAATTAACCTTTAAAAGGTCACCCTTGTTGACGGGGATAGTATAAATAAAAAGAAAGGGGAAAACAAGGAAGAGGGTAAAAGAGAATAATTTATCTGATTAGCATGCCGAATTAGATAGACGCCATAAATGGGGGTGGAAGGTGATGCAGCGTAGGAGGGGGGAGGGGAAGGGTGGGGTAAGGAGGAGAGGGGAGAGGATCAGAAATCAGGGGCATGGTTGGGGGTTTGGAGCCTAAAAGTGGGACTTTTTTTTTATAAAGTTGGAGGGTTTAAGGCGGAATTGTAAAGGGGGATTGTTGTTGACGGTGAAGGAGACTTAGGAGGGAGATGGATTCTGGTGGGTTTGGGTTTTTTTTTTTTACTTTTTTTTTTCCTTTCTATTAGAATAATAAGGTGGAAAGAAAAGTTGGAGTAATTTTTTATTCTTACTATTAATTTTCATCCAATGAATATTGTATTTTTAAATCAATGAAATAATTATTATTGCTTCAAAAATGAAAAATTTAATTTTAATCTAATAATGTTTTCACTATAGTTTTTGCCTATACATTTTCACTTTATTTATCATTATCCATAATATATTATTCTGATTGGAAAAACCCCAGGTGAGAACGAAATAGATATGTGCATTAATTATTTGATTTGTGAACACCTTGAAACATAGTGTTAGACTGGTATGTTGTCCTCACATATGTTTAATACGAAATAGATATGCGAACACCTTGATTTAAAGTTGACTTACAAATCTAGTTCTGTTCTGTGACTTTTCCATACATCTGCTGGAACACTAGTTTTTTTGTTGTTTTAGGGTTGAATACTTTTCCCTGAACCCGTGCATCTTGTGGATTGGTTAGTGAAAGGCCCTTGTTTGATATGTAAATGATCAGACAGCTATGGTTTGACTTAGCTGTCAGATATTTGTTTAATTGTGCAGCGGAATAAGTAAGTGAAAGTTTCGTGTAGCTAGGAAACTTAATCACACAACAGGCAACGGATGTGAGTACAGATGTGTCTCACAACTGTCCACACATCCACAGATAATGCAGCGGAATAAAGTAATTAAAAGAAAATTAAATGCAATAACTCAAGAGTTATATACGCTTACTGATCTATGAGATCAGCAAACCAGGCTTACGCCCAAAAACTTTTCACTATAAAAACTTTTGTTTCTTACAAAAACAAAGAAGTGAAAAACTAAAATATGAAAATACTAAACGAGTTCTAATCACCTTCTACGATAAGAACAACTCCCCTTTCCCAAGTA
Organism: Adenophora triphylla var. japonica; assembly: GCA_022495995.1. Classification (NCBI taxonomy): domain Eukaryota; kingdom Viridiplantae; phylum Streptophyta; class Magnoliopsida; order Asterales; family Campanulaceae; genus Adenophora; species Adenophora triphylla. Next base: position 129,051 of record JAFEMH010001009.1, read on the forward strand.
GGATCTATTCTAATCAGAAGTAAAACAAGAGAACTCTATGAAAACCTAGATGTGAGTTACGGATGTAAGCTCACAACCTAAAAACAACAATGTCGAACCGTGAAGAACAAAGGTATTTTTCTCTGAAATAAATCTCTAAAGCTCTGTCTTCTCTTTGTGCTGATCCCTTATATTTATAGGCACCTTGGAGAAGATCTTCACGAATCCAAACTCTTCCATATGTGAGAATCCAATTCCTACAAGGAAACATAAAGCACACTCACAAAGGAATAGATTGTTAGTAGGTTAGTCCTAATATAAAACTATGTACATAAATAAAATATATTTACTTTACTTACAAAGTCCTTTTCAAAGTAGGATACTTATGAATCTTTCCATGAAAGCATAAAATCAACTTACCAAAAATTCCTCTTTGATTCGAAATAGGAAACAACTTATTTCCTAAACTAAAATCCTTTTCACAATAGGACAATATAAATCTTTCCATGAAAGTCCCAAAATCAAATCACCAAATATGCGATATTGATTCGAATAAGGAAACACATTGTTTCCTAAAAAAGCTCACGCTTTCAATCTCCCCATATTTTGGACTTTCTGGTCAAAACTAAAGATTTATGATTTGATTACTATGACCCACATTTTCAGATTCGAAAACTCCCCCTGAATGGATGTGTGTGCAGATGTGTCAACACATCCACACAAAAACTGCATAGAACAAGTTAGTACTAAAAATTGCAGTTCAACAAATATAAACTAAAGCAAACCATTCAAAGAAATGTATTTAGGAATTACAGATCAAGACTAAAACTAACAAATAACTAAAACGAATATTAAAAGCAATTAAAAATATTAAAAACAAATATTAAAAGCAAACCTGTTGATGTTTCATTCACAAGTAAGAACAAACATTAAAACTCCCCCTGAGTTTAAGCATCAACTGAAACATCAGCAGCAGCAGCAAAGACAACATCAAAAACATTATCATCCTTTTTCTTCTTCTCCCCCCTTTTGACTAGAAAGTGAAGTCACCCATTTATGGAGATCCACCTTCAAAAACCTGTAAGGTTCTTGGCATGTGTCTGGGAGGCAAACAGTTGAGCATTGAGGGCAACAAGCGCAACAATTTCGCATCAAAGGCTTCCACGATTGCATCAAAAGAATCTGCAGATGTGTGACAAGATGTGGCCACATCCTGACGCACATCCACAGCTTCAGCTCCATTGATTCTGCAGATTGATTAGACAGACAGAGAGAGAGAAATATATGGTGTGTGTGTGTGAGATAAAAATTGGGGTAGAGGAGAAAGAAGCACAATGAAGGATTAAAGAGATGTGACAGATGAGGCACACAATAAAACTTACAACTCCCCCTTTCCAACTAAATTAAGGAATCCTTTTTCCAAAAAGGTCTCACACAGCCAAAAATTCACAAAGATCCACCAACGGCTATAACCATTTGATATTACCACACACCAAATCACGAAAAAAAATTAGGGATTAGAATAAGTCAAAAATTTGCCAACGTTTTATGGTAACAAAAAATCACTTCAGCCATATCTTTTTCAATGTAATCCCTTTCAAAATTATCCAACCTTTTTAAATAAGGATTGATACACACCTTTTTCTTTCATGGGAGATATTGGAAAACAAAAACATGTTAAATCAAAGAATAAATTAAGAATGAAAATAAATTAACTAGCATATTTACAAAGCTCCTATATGTCCTAAAAAATGCAGTATGCCTAGCATGATGCAAACACACAGGTGATGGAAAAATTCTCAGCTTATGGATGTGGCATAGGATGTGAGTCACATTTAGGGACACATTTAGATCACAAAAAGTCAATGAGCAATAATCCAATCTGCACAAACCTCTAGGATGCATCCACAAATTTTTTTTTTTTTTTTATGTGGATTTTTGCATTGTGAGTAGCTTTCACTTTACTTGATCCCAAAGATAGCCATTTTTCCCAATGATCTTGTCAAGTTTGACTTCAAGTTTTCTTATGAAAATCACTTGATCACAATGGTATGGCTTCATACTAAGGGTGAAGCAGCTATTTCTCACATATATATATATTTTTTTATTGCACCCACTGTGAGATACCTAGGAAGGTTATACCAAGTCATCAAAAGATAACATGGACAGGAAATACTCACAATTAAGTGATCAAAAACAATGTCAAGATGAAGACTCACAAGTGACCACACTGAGAAATTTCGTGCTAATGCATGATATTTTTTGAATTTTTATTTTGATTTTTTTTTTTTTTTTTTTTTTTTTTTTTTTTAATCTAATATACAGATGTGTTAGAGGATGTGAGACACATTTGTGCTCACAACCTTAGATATAACACAAACCAAGAGACTTCCTCAAGGAGGAAAATCTCTCCAAAACTAATATCTTTGTAAATATATCAGCCAATTGATTTTCAGTCCCAACAAATTCCAGACACACAGTTTTTTGTTCTACAAGATCTCTAATGAAATGATGTCTAATATCAATGTGCTTTGTTCTAGAATGTTGGACATGATTTTTTGATATGTCCAAGGCACTTTTGTTATCACAAAAAGCAGTCAAAATTTTGCTATTTAATCCATAGTCTTTTAGCATTTGATTTGGCAAAAATAACAGAGTGCAAAAACTTCCAAGGACAACATATTTAGCCTTAGCTATGAACAAGGAGACATAACTTTTTCTCCTTCTATACCAGGAATCAAGGATGTTATCAAGGTAGGAACATCGAACACAAATGTTTTTATCATAAAAAATTTCTGCCCAATCTAAGTTAATGTATCCCACAATGATAGACACAAAGCAGTAATAACATACCTTGGAGTATAAAGATGTATGACTCCATAAAGCATCCAAATAACTGTGATTTACCTTCTCATTCCTTTTGGTTTTCCTTTGATCATGCATTTCACCAACCACTTGAGAAGTGGGGTGATTTTTCTGAATTCTGAACAAAATGTCATTTGATCTATCAACAGACCCAACATGGTTTCTTTCAGAAATAACTTCTCCTTCGAATCAAGAGCCGACTTCGGACTCGGTTCTTTGAGTGGATGTGTGTTCGGATGTGGGAACGGTTGTGTTCACATCCGCGAGATACATCCTTCGCACATCCTGGGCACACATCTGCCTGTTTTTCCTTTGCAGTGCTTTCCGTATCTCCAACACCTATATCAGCAGATTTCCACTCCAGTTGATAACCTGAAACATCATCCTTGGCAGTTTTGAGGTTAAAATCAAGTGTATCATTAAATACAACATCAGAAAAACTTAAACAAGACAAATTGTCACAAAACTTGTAACAATTGTCAGATGATCTTAGACCAGTGAGGACACATGTGTTAGACTCGTCAAACACCTCACAAATCTTCTTATCAAACTTCACATAAAGGTCATCATCACACGGTTGGATCGATGCTTATTAGGTTGGCTTTCAAGCCTTTCACATGGTACACATTGTGCAATTTTGGGAGACCCTTGACATCTAGGGTTCCTTTCCCAACAATCTTTCCTTGAGCACCTCCACCAAAATTTACTTTCCCTCCACTAATCACTTCATAGTCAAGAAGAATTTGCTTGGTTTCCAGTCATGTGCCTAGAGCACCCACTATCAAAATACCAAGAGCCGAGACAGTACTTTTGAGGGAAGAGTAAACAACATTGCGAGGTGGTAATTGGTTTGGCTACCCACTGTTTAACGGTTTTCTTTTTGGGTTGCAGAGGTCTCGGATTGACTAGATGTGTGTTAGGATGTGCATACATCTTCTCACACATCCGAGGCCGTTTGAAGTTACCGAGATTTTTTATCACCTTAAGTTTGTAACAGAAGGGCCTAATGTGACCGGGAGCTGGCGGTAATGACGGATGTAATGCCTCTTTCTTGGTCTCTTTTCACTCGAGAATGACTTTTTCTTTAAAAGCTTGTTTTTCACACTTTTAGAGGTAGAAGCCTCACATCCCTCCTTTACAAAATTATTTTCAAAACCTATACCAATTTTGTCACGTTGACCCATGGAAAAAGCTTCTTCCATTTTCATTTTACTTTTATTTAACTTAGTAAAAGTATTATCGGCTTTTCACATTCATTCTTGAATTTTTCAAGGTCAACTTCTCTTTTGGTCACAAGGACTTCTAGTCTTGCAATGGTATCCTTTTGAGCATCATTTTCTTTTGAAAGTACAACTTTTTCATCTTCACAAGCAGCCAATTTATTAGAAAGAGATTTATTTACCTTAACAAGTACCTCAATCTTGTCCAATCTTTTCATCCAATCTATATGCAGTTCCTTATAGGTTGCAACGAGTTCCTCATAGGGAATGTCCCTATCTTCATCTTCATTATCGTAATCTCCTTTTACGTGAAATGCTTAAAGGTCTGCTCGGATGTGAGTTCGGATGTGTACACATACGTATCCACATCCGTCTCCGAATCGGCTTTAGAAAATTCTTCTTCATTTGTATCTCGGTATAAGCATTAAAACAGACAGAGGAAGATTCAAACGTAGAGATGTTAGCAAATACTTCATCATCCTCACTATCACTCGAAGCAGCAGTGTAACTAATTCCCCTTTTCTTAAGTGTGTTAGCACACTCATTAGCAAAGTGACCAAAGCCACGACATGCTCTACATTGCACAAAATCGAGGATTTCTTGTTATCAAAACTTTTCTTTTTGAACCCTTCATCAGATTATCTTCTTGTTTCTCTAAATCACGAGAGTTCCTTTTAGGAAACTTGTTTCTCCTTTTGTTTTTCAAAATAGAATTGAACTTCTTGGTGATTACATCCATATCATCTTCCTCAAGATTAGATTCATTAATTTCGTGAGGAAAGGTCGGCTATTTCCTTTGGAATGGGCTACGAGAACTTTTAAGGGCAATACCTATTGCCTTGTTCTTTTGTTGAGCCTCAAGATTGAGCTCAAAAACGGTTAGAATACCAACAATTTTATCTAAACCTACCGTGTTGGTGTCATTGGTTTCTTCAATAACGGCCACCTTAATGTTAAACCTTTCGGGCAAAGTCCTTAAGATTTTGCTTACTAATCTAGCATTTGAAATTGACTCTCCTAGGCTAGTGCATTCATTGGAGATTTCATGGATCTTAGCAAGATAGGAAACGATATCTTCGTATTCTTCCATTCGAAGGGTCTCAAACCTATCCATTAAAATTCTAAGCCTAGTAGCCTTTACACTTGGTGCTCCCTCACATTGAGTTTGCAAAATATCCCAAGCAGCTTTGGCTACACTCTCATTAGTGATAAGTTTGTACATATTCCCGTAAACATGGCTGGAAATAGCACCCATAGCTTTTGAATTATAATTAGCGGCTGAATTTCTTCAAGAGTCCATTGCTCTTCGTGTTTTCTTTCAAAAATAGACTCACTGACACCGAGACGCTTGAGGCTTCTTCTCCACAGTAGGAGGTTGCCATGCAACAAGGATACACATCCAAGCCCTTTCATCAATACCTTTTATGTAATTACGCATCTTCGACTTCCAAAGAGAATAATTAGTGCCATCCAAGACAAGAGGCCTGTTTTGGTGATTTTGGCATTCCATAATGACTACACTTTACGGATCAACACTCGGTAATATATCGAGAGTTGGCTCGATACCAATTGAAAGTTTCGTGTAGCTAGGAAACTTAATCACACAACAGCAACGGATGTGAGTACGGATGTGTCTCACAATCGGTCCACACATCCACGAGATAATGCGGCGGAATAAAGTAATTAAAAGCAAATTAAATGCAATAACTCAAGAGTTATATACGCTTACTGATCTATGAGATCAGCAAACCAGGCTTACGCCCAAAAACTTTTCACTATAAAAACTTTTGTTTCTTACAAAAACAAAGAAGTGAAAAACTAAAATATGAAAATACTAAACGAGTTCTAATCACCTTCTACGATAAGAACAACTCCCCTTTCCCAAGTAGGATCTATTCTAATCAGAAGTAAAACAAGAGAACTCTATGAAAATCTAGATGTGAGTTACGGATGTAAGCTCACAACCTAAAAACAACAATGTCGAACCGTGAAGAACAAAGGTATTTTTCTCTGAAATAAATCTCTAAAGCTCTGTCTTCTCTTTGTGCTGATCCCTTATATTTATAGGCACCTTGGAGAAGATTTTCACGAATCCAAACTCTTCCATATGTGAGAATCCAATTCCTACAAGGAAACATAAAGCACACTCACAAAGGAATAGATTGTTAGTAGGTTAGTCCTAATATAAAACTATGTACATAAATAAAATATATTTACTTTATTTACAAAGTCCTTTTCAAAGTAGGATACTTATGAATCTTTCCATGAAAGCATAAAATCAACTTACCAAAAATTCCTCTTTGATTCGAAATAGGAAACAACTTATTTCCTAAACTAAAATCCTTTTCACAATAGGACAATATAAATCTTTCCATGAAAGTCCCAAAATCAAATCACCAAATATGCGATATTGATTCGAATAAGGAAACACATTGTTTCCTAAAAAAGCTCACGCTTTCAGTAAGACTTGAAATAATGAAGGGACAAAGAACACAATGAAATAATGCAAGTGTGTGAATGTGTTTGCAGAAATATAATAACACAGAGAATTTAAAGTGATTCAGAGTTCACTCCTCCTACATCCACCCCCACTGTCAATCTTGACAAGTGAGATCAATTTTATTATAATCTTAATCAACAAGAATTACAAATGATTGATCAGGTAAGTTCCTTGCACTTCCTCTTCCTAATTAGTACAGTCAACTAGGGATACACTTAAAGTACAGTCTTAAGTGTTTTTACAACTTGAAGTACAGTCTCAAGATTTTACAAAACAACTAATACACTCAAAGAACAGTCTTGAGTGTTTACAAATTAATTCTACACCTAAAGTACAGTCTTAGGATTTGGAATTTGTGAATTAACACACTAGGGTTGTTGTTGTTGAAACAGGGGTTTCAGGCTGAAGGTTTTTGGTTTGGAACAGTGTTTGGAAGGTAGGGATTGGTGTGTAGGGATTGATGTGTAGGGATTGGTGTGTAGGGATTTAAGGGAGAGGTTTATGGACTGTGAAAAAGAGTATTTTTCAAGAGTATTTTGTGCAGAGGATGAACTCTTCTATTTATAGCCTTCAATGTAGCCGTTGGAATATGACTGTTGCAGCTCCATTAATGACTCTTTTACTGGTCTTTGCCCCACTTGTCCACTTGCAGGTTTTCATGAGCTGGCTTGAGCTGAGAGCTTCCAGAAGGTCTTCAATGGTCTTCAATGGTGAAATTGACAGCTGTAAAGATCCAGGTTCCATCTTGGTTGAGATTGTGGTAGCAAAGAATGAGACAGAGTGATGGCTGTCTGAGGAAATGAAGCTATAGCTGTCAGATCAAAACAAGGCTTAGCTATCACAGAAGTTCTCTAATAAGGACTGAGATGCACTTGATGATCTTGATAGCTAAGAGAGGGAATATGATTCATGTTATTCATTGAATGTAACCAATGTATAAGGTAGAATCATAACTGTCAGACTCACAACTGTCAGATAAACTGAAAGATGAATATAATAGATTTCCTCTTTTGATATAAACCCTGTTCTATGTATATATTCCTTTATCAAAACCAACTAACAAAGACATTGATCAAAGTTAGGTCCTAACAATTTCCCCCTTTTTGGTAAAGGAAGATCTATTTAGAACATATTTTCACAGTTAATGATAAGAAGGATAATAATGAAAGAAATAATTCAGGGATTCATAGCATTCACAAGTAATCAGAATGAGATTGAAATACTTGGATTTGATCTCTAGATGAGAGAAGTTCATATCTTACAGCCATAAAAACTGAACCAAACAAAACAGAATGTTTCAACCACAAAAAAAAAATGTTCCATAACAATACAATTCAATCATCAACCAGTTGATCATAGAACTCTTCTCTTTCTTGTCTGGCTGAAATGAGCTCATTTCTTTCTTTCTCCACCTCTCTTCTCATTTCTGGCTCAACTCCTCTGTAATAGAACTCATTGTTCCATTTCCAAGTCATTCTCTCATTATATTTGAAGAACTTGTCTTCCTTTGCTTTCAGTTAAGCCCTTGTAAGAGGCATCTGATCATTTCTTATTCTCATTGTGCCCCACAAATGCTTCTTCTTGTTCCTTGCTTTCTTGCTTTTCTTGGGCACATTAGATGGATCATGTTGAGTCTGAACTGGGGCTTGAGGAACAGGGGACATATGAGAGGATTGCTGAGGAGGGTTGGAAATGGTAGAAGATGGAATTATTATGGGAGAATCTTGATTTGGGCTTGAAGCATCATCATCATCATTATCACTGTCAGAGTCTGAGGAAAGATCAATAACATTATTGGCTCTGTTTTGGCTGACAGCTATGGATTCTCTGAACTCTTTGATCTCAGGAATAGAGATCAATTTCATGAAGTGAGAGTTTTCATTGGGAGAGTTGAAGAGAATGGGATCAACAGAGATGAAGGGTGAAAGATAGGGCTCAATTCCTGGATTTAGGGTTGGGGGAAAGATATTGACCATTTTGCTTATCAAAAGCATAAGGGCACACTTTTGTTCAAAAAGAGAGAGAAAGAATGATTTTGCAAGCTCAATGCACAAGGTGAAGACTAGACCTTTTGGCATATACAGGCAGGAATTGAGTGATGGAGAGAGAAGTTGACTGAAGAGAATTTCCCAATCAAGAAATGTGTTGGGAGTGATGAATTTTGGAAAGGATGGGATTTGGTGAACAAAATTGGAGATTGATGAAGTCCTTGACACTTTCCACTCTTCATAGGCAAAGAATACTAATCCTGCAAGATTTCTTGCCACCACAATCAAACCATTTCTTGACAGTTCCCAGGATTTTGGATAGGTAAAGGGGTTTGCAATTTCTGGGAAATGAGTCACATGGGCTAACCTTGTCCTTGCTGCCTTGATGGAAGAAATAGAGAAATCAATGCCACAGCTAAGCATCCAAGGTTCTTTCTTGGGAAGGTGGGCTTGATTTAGGTGATACATCAGGTGATGCTATATGTGTGGTGGTGGATGTGGTTCCTTGTGTTGTAGCTATTGCAGCTTGTGTTGTGGCTGGTGTTGCCTCTACAGTGGCAACACTTGAGACATCACTTCGTTGGAGCTTTTGCTTTTTGATCAGTCCCTGGTAGGCTTTTTCTAGTGGTTCATCAAAGTCATCCTCTAACCAAGCTTCACCATCAGAAGAAGATGACCTCTCTTTGCTTGCTTTGAAGTTCTCATCCGATTCTTCTTCAGAAGACACCTCAAGAGATGCACTAGAATCTTCATCTATTATCTCCACTGGATCATCATGTGTGTTCGAAGCTACACCTCTTGGCCTAGACATTGTCTTGATTCTCTCCGATTGACGTCGGCGAGTGGATTGAGCCCTAGAAGAGGCATCAACTGACTTTCTCTTCCTTGTCTTCTTAGGAAGAGCCAGGTGAGCTCTAGAGAATGTGGACTCTTAGGGATGATCGTCGAAACAGGAGTGGGAGGAGGATTTAACACAACCAATTATAGGGTTGGTGTTGCGAAAAGTGTTGCCGCAGGTGATGTTGGAATGGCAACACTTGAAACAACACTAGAAGGGGCTAAGGGAGAAATGTCAATGGGTGAAGCACTTTGGGAGTTTTTTGAAGGACTGGCCATGGCAGATTTTGGGAAGGAGGGAAGATGAAGTTAGAGTAGAGAGAGAGATGAGAGAAGAGAGAGAGCGGTGAGGATAAAGGTGGTGTAATTAACGTGTATAGGGAGAGAAAATAGGAGTTGATTTGACAAGTTAAAACCAATTCATACTTATCTCTTAAATTAAAAACTTTTACAAATAATTTTTTTAACAAACTCTAATTAAAAAAGGTAAAAATTATCCCTATCCCAACCTCTCACAACAAATAATCCGGCCATATTTTTTTTTTAATAAATAAAATCAACTAAAAGTAATTACATAAAAATTCAAAAATTTTTGATTTTCATTTTTGAAAATCAAGTTCAAATCATATTGAACTTCAAAATAATAGAAAATTTTTAATAACTTTTAGCTTGGGAAAATTTAAGGATTTATGTTAAAAATCTTTTGATTTCACAAACTCTAAATCTATGAAAACATACTTTTTTAAACTCAAAAGTTAATAATAAAAATTCGAAAATAAAAAGAAGAAATAAAAAATAAATGTAGCACCTAATAATGTGTTGCTAGCAATGTTGGGTAAGACATATGATAACACATTTGAATAAGATCCCCTTGATATTTATAAAATATATGAACTTTTAATTTTCAATTACATAGGCAATTTTACGCAAATTTACACTTAATTTATTTACAAGGAAGCATCGTAATATCGAGCTCCATGCCCCAAGTTTTTTAATATAGTGTAAAGCTATATATATTATGTTTTATACCTTTCAAGTAGGGTACATTTTAGTAGCGAGCTCCATATCTCTAATACTTAGTATAAAACAAATACATTATATTCCCGTTTGGCAAGAAAGAATCGTCGCAGCTAATGTCGTGACGCAAGTTACTTTATGAGTATTTCAAACATTATTTGCCTATTAAATATCAATAATGAATTAGTTTTATGCTTCAAGATGCTCTCTCTCTAACTTTCTATTGATAGTTGGATGACTGAATGAATGAAATCGACCATCATGAAGGGGCTATTAATAGTTTTCCAAGAGTTCTGGTGATCATTCTGTAAAGAGTCACAATTCTGCCCGGATCAATCCTAGTCGTCGGATTGCATCTGATCAATTAACTAGATTCAGCGAACCGGCTCCGATCCAGTGTGAACGGGTGTAACACCCATTCGCTCCAACATGCACCTGGTCCGCACCCATAACGAATGGGTACGGATCCTATCCAGCGATCCAAGTCCCACAAACATACACAACCAGAAGCCCAATACATGGCCCACTTCACTTGGGTATCCCAGACCTTAACCAGCAACACGCCTGGGCCGAGCCACCTCTACCCGACCCAATGCAAGAACCGAACCAAACCTCTTGAACCACTCGATGCGCACGTGAGAAGTGCAAAGTGTACGCCTCAAAAGCGCCCATTGCGGCCTTTGCGGTTGTGGTCCAATTTGAGCTAGTCCAAAACTAGCACAATTGGGCCACTCCTTGCATAGTTGGCCCATGAACCACTAGGTTGCATGGTAGGAGGATAACACTTGATTGTTACCTCCTTGAAGTGGATGAGTTTATAAACTCAACTACTTTTTGGTTCTGGGCAATGTGGGATATGGATTTCCATATTTACAAACTCTTTATAAACTCATTTCAAATTACATATTTTGAGCATTAATTTCTCATTGACCACAATTTGGTTTTAAGAGAATTAATACATCTCATTAATCTACTCCGAATGTAGATTATAAATATGTAATTTATTTTTCAATTACACAAAATGAAAATACATTTAAAATTTGTCAAAACTTGATCAAACCTATATTTAAACCAAATTTCCAACAACTTCATGATTAGTACTCTTGTACCACTACAACTATAGAGGCCGAAAATTTTGCGTTTTAGAGACGGCAAAATTTGTAGCCAAAATGCAGATTATGTCTCTAAATTACAATTAGCGAACAGATTCTGTAGCTAATTTTTAGCCAGACGTTTGTCACTAATATATCTGTCGCTTTTCTGTAGCTAAATTAGAGACATAATTGTCTGTCTCTATTTTAGAGACAGATATGTCCTTCTCTATTTAGAGACATAAATGTCTGTTTCTATTTTGAGACAGAAATGTATGTCTCTAATTTAGAGACAGAAATGTTCGTCACTATTTTAGAGACAAAAACATATGTATTTGATTTAGAGACAGAAACGTTCGTCTCTAATTTAGAGACAGCAATATTCATCTCTAATTTAGAGACAAAAACGTATAATTTAGAGACAAATTGGTCCATCTCAAATTAGAGACCAAGATTCATCCATCGCTAAATTTGCCAATTATATATAAAAAAAATCATATTTATATATATTTAAAAATATATACCTATATACTTTTAAATATATAAACTGAATATTTTTTTATAAATAATGAATTATAATGTTACTTAAAACTAATAATTAATTTCTCTGAAAAAAATAATAATATAAATACAAATTAAATTTCAAAATTTTATAAATTTTGGGAATACATATCAATGAATTGCAAGACAATGAAAACAAAATATCCTAAACCTAAATCCTAAACCAATAACCATATACCTTATACCCTAAATAAGTAATAATTGAATAATAATCTTTACTAATATTATTGAAAATAAGTAATCATTGAATAATAAATGTTAATAACACGAATAATAATAATAAATTAAAAAAATATACATATTAACAATAATGCTTAATAATATATCCCAACCCCAAAACCCCACTCTAAATCCTAAATCAATAACCATATAACTTATACCCTAAACCATATACCCTAAACCCCCATACATACTCTAAACCATTCACAATATAAAATTTTTTTTACTAATATTATTGATAATAAGTACTTCCTTCATCCCACTTCAATTGAGCCACTTTCCTTTTTGAAACGTCCCACTTCAAATGAGTCATTCCATAAATGGAAAGAAGTGAACAGTGTTTCGGATACCCTGATAATGTTTATATATTTACAAAAAAATCATTCATTATACCCTTTTAATTTTAACATATTTACAAAAAAACCAATCATTAACTTACTATTCCTCCCACTCATTCTCTCTCCTATTAAATATTTTTAACTTTTAAAAAGCGTGCAAAGATGACATGGCTCAATTGAAGTGAGACGGAGGGAGTATAATTGAATTATACATGTTAAAAATATGAATGATAGTAATAAATTAGTAAAAAACATTAACCAATTACTATATACCTTATACCCTAAATCAATTACCATATAACTTATACCCTAAACCTTGAACCATATACCCTAAACCCCATGTATTTCCTAAACTATATTTAGCTATAGTTCAACATTTGGTTGTGCTACTCAATGTAATTTTTCCCAATAATTAATAAAACTTAAACAGCACCGTCCTTTTTTTCTCTTATATACTTTCATTTGTTTAATTTTTCTCGTAACTTTTTGTAAATATTTCTAGTAATAAAGAAAGACTAAATTAAATATTTCTATGCATTGAAAAATAAAATAAAATTTAAAAAAATTTAAAGGGTACTGTCCGTCCAAATTTTTTTAATATACTTTCATTTGTTTAATTTTTTTACAACTTCTTGTAAAAAAATTCAGTAATATAAAATATCTCAAATAGTTTTTTCAATGCAAATATATAGACAAAAACTTGCAAAAAACTAGTTTTTTCGTAACATAAGAAAAAAACTAATTTTAAAGCAATAAGTCTAATTTATAAGAGTGATGAACTGTTCTGAAAACTAGTTTTTTTTATAACATTTTGAAAAAAACTAGTTTTTCACGGGAGTTACTCATATATATATATATATATATATATATATATATATATATATATATATATATATATAGGGTCCTATTATAATGAGAACCACATTTATATGAGAACCATAAGAACCACTAACAGCCATTGGATTAAAAAACACATTAATGCTCCAGATTAAAAAAAAAGATAGAGTGGGTGGCATTTTCTTAATTATTTCATTTAAAATCCACCTCAAATTTCAAAATAAAATATCTCAATATCTATAAGTCGAATTTTTTTTTCGAAAACACTGATTTTTTTGTCTTGACGAGACGATTCAAACTAGATCCCTGAAGATAGAATTTTGAAAAAATAATATTGAACAACGACTAATTTTTAAAACACTAGCTAATTAACTAGTGTACACTAGTTAGTTAAGTAATGTAAACTAGCAACTTAGCTAGTGTACCCAACTTCCCCTCCCTAGCTTTTGCGGATGATTGTTTTATTTTCCTTTGAAATGAAACATCATTTGTCCAAAAATTAAAACAGACCATAACCAACTTTTGTGACTCCTTTGGCCAACTTCTTAATGTGGAAAAATCATCAATCATTTTTTCCCCACACACGGCCCAAGCCAATATTAATCGAACTTCTTCCTTGCTTGTAAATTATGTATGTAAATTATCAAATATATTGGATTTCTTTAAATTAAATTATGTATGTAATTTATCAAAAAAAAAAAATTTTTTTGCTAATTTATAACTGGGAAAATCTGGTCAAAAGTGTATAGTTATTGCACTAGCTAAATTGATAGTTATCTAGTGTACACTAGCCAAATGCCTTAGGCAGCAGGACAAAGCATTGAGCCAAGCCCTTGTGTACACTAGCTGTTGTAAGTTAGTGTACACTAGCTAGTTATCTTGTGTACAATAACTAATTTTCTTAGTGTATACTAGCTGTGTTGCTAGTGTAACCTAGTGTACACTAGCTGTGTTACTAGTGTGCACAATTCAAAAATTGATTGCATTTGAAAATTGATTGTTCAATATTTTTTTTTTTAAATTAGACGTTGTTTAATATTATTTTCGTAATTAGCTAGTGTACTTAGCCATGTCTGATGAACATTGAAATTAAACTTGGGTACACTAGCTAGTTAAGTAATGTACAATAGTAATTAGCTAATTAGCTAGTGTACACTATATACATTACTATTGTACATTACTTAACTAGCTAGTGTACACTAGTTAATTAGCTAGTGTTTTAAAAATTAATAGGGATGAAATTAGCTAGTTAATTAGCTAGTTAATTAACAGAATTATTAACTAGCTAGTTATCTAGTGTACAATAGCTAGTTTTCTTAGTGTATACTAGTGTACACTAGTTAATTAGCTAGTTAATAATTCTGTTAATTAGCTAGTTAATTAGCTAGTTAATTAGCTAGTGTTTGTGTACACTAGTTAATTAGCTAGTTAATAATTCTGTTACTAGTGTACACTAGCTAGTGTACCTTTCTTTTCTGAAGTAAGCAGGTCAAGACATTCGCACCATGTAAAGTGTTTTGCATGTTAATTCAGGGAAGAAAGTTGAAGCACTGGGGCCAGTTCCGTACGCTTACATCGGAGTATGTTCAGATCATCAGTTCCGACAATCAGATTTTGAACAGAGTTGCATTGACAAGGGGTACATTGGAGGCAATTGTGTGGGCTTTCGTGGAGAGACTCCTTCTTGCTGTTGTCTTAGGGCTTAATAATAATTGTGCCTTATAATAAGAAGAAAACTTTATAGGCTTCAGAGGTTTTGCTTTTGTTGAATCTCACCATTTTTAATTCTGCTAATTAATATTTTCTCTGTCTAAAAAAAAATAAAATATATAAATAGATCATTTTATTAACCACTATAGCCCAAAAAAGAATTCCAGGTACACTAATAAAGCAAGAGTACAAGAATTGACACATTATACGTAGGTTGTAATACATGAATGACACTAAAACCTTGTCGGCCCCACCTTAATATGGCTGTAAATTTTTTAGTTTTTAATCTTCATATAATCTTCATATATACATTACTATTGTACATTACTTAACTAGCTAGTGTACACTAGTTAATTAACTAGTGTTTTAAAAATTAGACGTTGTTCAATATTATTTTTTCAAAATCCTATCTTCAGGGATTTAGTTTGAATCGTCTCGTCAAGACAAAAAAATCAGTGTTTTCGAAATTTTTTTTCGACTTATAGATATTGAGATATTTTATTTTGAAATTTGAGGGGGATTTAATTCACAATAATTACGAAAATGCCACCCCCTCTATCTTTTTTTTTATCTGGAGCATTGATGTGTTTTTAATCCAATGGTTGGGTTTAGTTCTCATGGTTCTCATATAAATTTGGTTCTCATTTGAATAGCTACCTATATATATATATATATATAATAATAATAATAATAATAAAAATAATAATAATAATACTAATAATATAGATTAATTACGGATTCAACATCTGTCTTTAAATTTAGCAACAGATTCAACATTTGTCTCTAAATTAACTACATATTTAACATATGTCTCTAAATTTTAGCTACAAATTCAACATATGTCTCTAATTTAGCTACAACTTCAATATCTGTCTTTGAATTTAGTTATGGATTCAACATATGTCTCTAATTTAGCTACAGTTTCAAGATATATCTCTAATTTCGCTACAGATTTAACATCTGTCTCTAATTTTGCTACAAATAAATAATAATAATAATAATAATAATAATAATATAGATTTTAGCTACGGATTCAATATTTGTCTCTAAATTTAGCTACAGATTAAACATCTGTCTCTAAATTAGCTACATATTTAACATTTGTCTCTAAATTTTAGCTACAAAAGTTAGCTACAACTTCAATATTTGTCTTTAAATTTAGCTATAGATTCAACATTTGTCTCTAATTTCGCTACAGATTGAACATTTGTCTCTATTTTAGCTATAAATTCAATATTTGTCTCTAATTTCACTACAGATTTAACATATATCTCTAATTTAGCTACAATATCTCTAATTTAGTTACAAATTTACACTACCAGAAAAATATGTTTTAGCGACGGAAATTTCCGTCGCTAAAGTCAAAATTCCGTCGCTAAAGTTCATTACCGACGGAATTTTTTCGTCGGTGGTCCGCCGCTATCATCCAGCCGCAGTGGTCCGACGGACCAAATTCCATCGGTATACTTTTGATTTTACCGACGGAATTAATATTCTGTCAGTGATTTTTGATATTAGCGACGGAAATTTCCGTCGCTGAATTAATTTAATTTAATTAAATTTTTATTTCAGCGAAGGAATATTCCGCCGGTGATTTAATTTATTTTAATTTAATTTTTATTTCAGCGACGAAATATTCCGTCCCTGATTTAATTTATTATAATTTAATTTTTATTTCAGCGGCGGAATATTCCGTCGCTGATTTAATTTATTTTAATTAAATTTTTATTTCAGCGGTAGAATATTCCGTCGCTGGTTTAATTTATTTTAATTTAATTTTTATTTCAGCGACGGAATATTCTGTCACTAAATAATTTATTTTAATATAATTTTTATTTCAGCGGCAGAATATTCCGTCGCTAAATAATTTATTTTAATTTAATTTTTATTTCAGCGACGGAATATTCCGTCACTGATTTTAAAAATATATTTTAATATATTTTTAAATATATAATATATGCTGAATAATTTTTTTTATATAAATTAATTTATAATGCTACTTAAAATTAATACAGTAATAATTAAACTAATATAAAATTAAAGATAAAAATAACCAGTATATTGAAAAATGTCAAAATACATCAAATTAAAATATCAAAATACATTAATTACAATTACATTTTCAAAATAAATTACAAATCCTTCAAAACACACAAAAAAAATACATATGCTTAACTAGGATGTTATGCAACAATACATTAAATCTCACGGTTGATTTCTTCTTGCTCTTCGCTGAATTTAACTTCATACCACCATCATCAACCACTCAAAACATCCATATTCAAAAATCAAAACCCAAAAAAATGGAATCTAAAATCAAAACTCCAAATTAGACTTTTCCACAAATCACAAACACATATTTGATTCTAATTTTCCAGATTTCATTTTAAACTTGGTACCATTTAAAAAAAAAGGAGGAATAGAGGGGAAAGCTTCATATCTGTAACTCCGGCGACTTCTACTTCTTCTCCGTCTCAGAAACCGGCGATGAGGGGGCAGTGGTTGTGTCGCCGGAGATGTCAATGACAGTAAAGGGGGCGGATCGAAGGGGCGGCGGGTTTGGGGTAATTTTTTGAGAAGAAGGGCGAGGAAGAGGCGGAGATGGAGATGGAGGCGAAGGAGACAGATTGAAAGAGAGAGAGAGAGAGAGAGAGAGATGGAGATGGAGGCAGATGGAGAGAGAGAGATAGAGAGAGACAGAGAGGTGGTAGTGGTGGCAGAGGGGACGGCGGCAGAAGGAGCTGTGAGGGAGGAGTTGGATATGAGGGAAATGAGAGGGGAGAGAAGTGTTTGATTTGTGAAAATTAAGAGAGAGAAATGAGGGAGTTAGATATAAAGAGAGAAAATAATGTGAAATGGTTTTATTGAGAGAGAGAGAGAGAGAGAGAGAGAGAGAGAGAGAGAGAGAGATTTGTTTTATTTAGAAATGTAGAAAAGTTGGAAGGGTTAAAGTTTTTGGGATGTGTGAGTAAGAAATTTAGACCATTGATTTAATATGAATGTATGGTTGAGATAGTGATCTAAGTGAAATAGTTTGTTAAAATGTGAGCCATTGGATTCAACTTAAATGTGTTATTATAAATGGTCAAGATGGAGATCAAAGACAATGACTTAATAATAAATGATAATAATGATACTTAGTTTTTTTTTTGAAAAAATATTTAATTCATTTAAAATCTTATAAAATTATTTAATAATAATAATTGTATAATAAATGTAAATGCTTAGAAATACAATAATAATTAGTAATAACATAATAATAATTGATATAAAAAATATAACATATACTCCCTCCGTCCCACCCAAACTGATACTTATTTCTTTTTTGGTCCGCCCAGCCAAACTGATACTTCCCAAAATGGAAGGAAATCTTTACTATTTACCCCACTCATTTTCTCTCCTATTTCACTTTTACACTCACAACATTCTCTATCCTAACTATTTCACCCACTCATTCTCTCTCCTATTTAATTCTTCATACTCACAACATTTTCTTTCACTTTTTCTCTCTCTAACTTTTTCTTAATTCACGTGCCCAAAAGGTTGGTATCACTTTGGGTGGGACGGAGGGAGTATATAATAATAAATGATCAAGAATAATAATATTTATTATCAATAATTTTTAGTAATGAATTATTATTATATAATTAATAATAATACTTAATAATAATATTAAAATAACTAGTAATAATACATAATATCAAAAATAATAATGCTATTAATTAATAACATTATACCCTATATACTATATACCCTATACCCTATACCATATACCATATACTATATACCCTGTTCCTTATACTATATATCCTATATACTATACCCTATATCCTATACTATATACCATATACCCTATACCCTATACTCTATATCCTATATCCTATATACTATACCCTATATCCTATACTATATACCATATACCCTATACCCTATACTCTATATCCTATATCCTATATACTATACCCTATACCCTAAATCCTAAGTCCTAAATCATATACCCTATACCCTAACACCTAAACTCTAAACCCTATACCCTATACCCTAAATCTTATACCCTATACCCTAAACCTTAAGCCCTAAACACTATACCCTATACCCTAAACCCTAAGCCCTAAACCCTAAACCCTATGCCCTAACCCCTATGCCCTAACCCCTAAACCCTAAACCCTAAACCCTATACCCTAAATCTTATACCCTATACCCTAAACCCTAAACCCTAAACCCTAAACCCTAAACCCTATACCCTATACCTTAAGCCATAACCCTACACCCTAAACCCTAAACCCTACACCCTAAACCCTAAACCCTAAGCCCTAAACTATATACCCTAAACCCTAAGCCCTAAACCCACCCTAAACCCTAAGCCCTAAACCCTAAATCATACTCCCTCCGTCCCACCCGAATTTGGACAAATTTCCTTTTTGGGCGTCCCATCCGAATTTGGACAACCCAAAAAGGAAAGTTTATAATAATAAAAAAATGGGCATACCCCACTCACTCATTAACTCCACTCATTCTCCACCATACAATTTATTCAACCAACCACTATTAACTTCACTCATTCTCTCTCTTCATTTTCTACCACACATTTTTATTATCTTATTGTTATTTCTTAATCTCCGTGTAAAGTAACTTTGTCCAAATTCGGATGGGACGGAGGGAGTATATATCTATACATTATACCTTTTACCCTAAACCCTATACCCTAAACCCTAAGCCCTAAACCCTAAACCCTAAAACCTATACCCTAAACCCTAAGCCCTAGACCCTATACTTTATCCCTTATACCCTAAAAAAATGAAAGTATGTAGAAGAAAAGTCAAAAGAGGGACGGACTACCCTATATTTATTTTTTATTTTATTTTTAATTTTTTATTGACAAGAAAATAATATTTTAGCCTTTGATAATTAGTGGGTTTTTATAGAAAAAGTTATATAAAAAAAGATAGAAAAAAACTAAACAAATAAAAGTATATAGAAGAAAAGTCAAAAGAGGGACGGACTACCCTATATTTATTTTTATTTATTTTTAATTTTTTATTGACTAAAAAATAATATTTTAGCCTTTGATAATTAGTGGTTTTTTTTATAAAAAGGTATATAAAAAAGATAGAAAAAAAAAACTAAACAAAGAAAGTATATAGAAGAAAAGTCAAAAGAGGGACGGACTACCCTATATTTATTTTTATTTTTTTTATAAATTTTTTATTGAATAGAAAATAATATTTTAGCCTTTGTTAATTAGTGGTTTTTTAAAGAAAAAGTTATATAAAAAAAGATAGAAAAAAACTAAACAAATGAAAGTATATAGAAGAAAAGTCAAAAGAGGGACGGACAACCCTATATTTATTTTTTATTTTTTTTTAAATTTTTTATTGACAAGAAAATAATATTTTAGCCTTTGTTAATTAGTGATTTTTTTTATAAAAAGTTATATAAAAAAAGATAGAAAAAAACTAAACAAATGAGAGTATATAGAAGAAAAGTCAAAAGAGGGACGGACTACCCTATATTTATTTTTATTTTTTTTAAATTTTTTTATTGACTAGAAAATAATATTTTAGCCTTTGTTAATTAGTGATTTTTTTTAGAAAAATTTATAAAAGAAAGATAGAAAAAAACTAAACAAATGAAAGTATATATAGAAAAATTAAAAAATAAATAAATTATCACCGACGGAATTATTCCGCCGCTGATAATTTAATTTTTTTTAAAATAAGATTATCACCGACGGAATTATTCCGTCGCTGATAAATTAAAAAAAAATTAAAAAATAAATAAATTATCACCGACGGAATAATTCCGCCGCTGATAATTTAATTTTTGTTTTTTTAAAAAAAATTAGATTATCACCGACGAATTTATTTCGTCGCTGATAAATTAAAAAAAATTAAAAAATAAATAAATTATCACCGACGGAATTATTCCGCCGCTGATAATTTATTTTTTTTAAAATTAGATTATCACCGACGGAATTATTCCGTCGGTGATAAATTAAAAAAAATTAAAAAATAAATAAATTATCACCGACGGAATAATTACGTCGGTGGTAATCTAATTTTTTTTAAAAAAAATTAAATTATCAGCGGCGGAATTATTCCGTCGCTGATAAATTAAAAAAATTAAAAAATAAATAAATTATCACCGACGGAATAATTCCGCTGCTGATAAAAGAAATAGCGATGGAATTAAATTCCGCCGCTGCATTCCGTCGCTAAAAACGAATATTCGACGAATATTCATTTTTAGCGACGGAACTCAGCGACGGAATTAAATTCGGTTGGTAAATTTGACGCCAAATTTATTCCGTCGCTAAAGCATAATTTCCGTCGCTAAATAGCGACGAAATGATTCTGCCGCTGGTAATTCCGTCGCTAAAGACATAGATTCTGGTAGTGTTAACATATTCCCTCCGTGTCGGGTCATTGGACACCAAAAAATTGGGCATAATAACTAAGAAAAAGGAAAGAATCTTCACTATTCCCTCCACTCATTGTCTCTTCTACATTATTTTAATACTCACAACACCATTATAATTTACTATATTCCCTCCACTCATTCTCTCTCCTATTTAACTATTACACTCACAACATTCTTTCCATTTTGGGCAGTCTCCAATCACGTGAGACGACCCAAAAAGGAAATAAGTCTCCATTTACCCGACACGGAGGGAGTATGTCTCTAATTTAGCTACAAATCAATTTTCAGTCACTAAATTTTCGGGTCTGTCTCTAATATATCGCCAAATTAGCTACATACTATCTCTGTCCCTATTTTTTCGTCACTATTTTGCAGTTTCCTGGTAGTACCCTCCGTCCCTAAACAAATAGACTACTACGTGCATTACGTCAAACATCTGCTGTGTAAATTAATTTGTACGTATGCGAGTGAGTGAGGATTTGCGTAAAATCTAGGGAGAAACGCGTTTCTCCATAAGTTATGGAGAAACGGGTTACGGATATCCAGAAGCTATTGAAAGGATATCCAGAAACTTTTTGTATTGGCCATGACCTTGTCCCATGGTTACTTCTGGATATCAGTCTCAAAGGTTGGATATCCGTAACCCTTTGAAAGGATATCCGAAGCTTATGAAAGTGATATCCGAAACCTTCAAAATGATATCCGAAACTTTCAAAATGTTTCTCGATATTCATTTGATGGTTTCTCGGATATACATTTGAAGGTTTCGGATATCCGTAAACCTTCAATAAGCATTTTCTGGTCTTGGCCTTGGATTTGGCTTCAAATATGTTTCTGGATATTCATTTGATGGTTTCTGGATATACATTTGAAGGTTTATGGATATCCAGAAACCTTCAATAAGCAATTTCTGGTCTTGGCCTTGGATTTGGCTTCAAATCTATTTTTTCTGGATATCCACCCAAAGGCTTCTGGATATCCGTTCCAAAGCTTCTGGATATCCAGAACCCTTTGAGACTGATATCCAGAAATTTTTTTCTGGCTATTAAATGCATTGCTTCTGGCTATTAAAAACGTGTTTCTCCGTAGTTATGGAGAAACGCGTTTCTCAGCAGACCTACTCGAGGATTTGGGGAACAAATGTGAGGAAAGGTTAGGGATATATTTGAGTTGTCATTCTCAATGTATTTCCTTTATGTATAATTTGAACAATTGAAAATAGGAAGTTTAAACAAGAGTGACTTTAGTAGTATCCGTAGACTTGACAACCAAGAAAATACTTGGTGTATCAATTGTCCGCTCTTATGTCAATTGAAAGTGTCAAGAAGACTATGGATACTTTCGAAAATTGCAGTGTTGTCCCGGGTGTTGGGAAATTGCTCTGCGTGGCTTATGCTTATGTCAATTGAAAGTGTCAAGAAAATATAATTTTTTCTCAAATAATACATTTTTAAAATTTTATTTACCAAAGTGACTTACTGTTCAAACTTTTTCCCAAAATGTCCCCTTTTTTGAAAACTCGCTACACCGTATAGCGAATTTATAATTTTTCAATTAAAATCGCTACACGGTGTAGCGATTTTAAATTTGCTAAATTTTATTTAATATTTTTGCTAAAAAAAAAAAAAAAAAAAAAAAACAAATTTGAAATCGCTTATGTGTATAGCGATTTCAATTTACATCACAAACGAAGTTCACCACCACCACGTAGTACTCTTACTTATAATAACTAATAATAATTACTTTTTCCGACTTTAAATTACAAAATAATAATGTAAAAATTATATATTAATAAAGAAAATTAAATAGAAATATTATTTTTTTTATCTCAAATAAATATTTTAAAAAATGTATTTTTATAAAAAATATATTTTTCATTTCAAAAATAAATATTACTTTCGACTCAAAATGAATAACCAAAAATAATACTATATTTTTTATCCCAAAAATGAGCATTACTTCCTGAAAGGTCCTGTTTGCTTAGATCAAATTAAAGGTTAGGCAGTTAAGGTTTGACAGCTGAGGTGAAATCTTAGCTGTCAGAGGTTAACTGGTTTTAAAGATTAGAGTTAAATGTGCAGCGGAATAAAAGTGTTTGAAATAATGTAAAGACAAGTGAATAGTGTATGTGTGTGTATATGTGTGTGTGTGTTGTGTGATAATACCAATTGAACACAAGGAATTTTAAGGTGGTTCAGAGTTCACTCCTCCTACGTCCACCCTCACTGTCAACCTTGACAAGTGAGATCAATCCACTTAAATCTAGTTCCCGTTAAGATTTACAAAGGATTGGTTAGGCAAGTTCCTTGAACCTCCTCTTCCTAATAAGTACAGTCTATTAGGGATCAAGCTCTGTCTGAGCTATTCTCACCGCCCACTTAAAGTCGATCTTAAGGGGCTCTTACAAATCAGTTTATACACACGAGATCGATTACAAGTGTCTTAATATTGTTTTGATTGTTGGTTGCGGAGTTGAGAAGGTTTGGATGCAAGGTTTGTAGAAGTTGGGTGTGTGTAAAGATTGGGGTTGAGTCTTCGGTCTTGGAGAGTTCCTTTTATAAGCTAGGAAATAGCCGTTGGAGGAGACAAGGAGACAAGGGAGTGAATGCATGTTGGAGTTGCATTTAGTGCCTTTGTTATTTGGAGAATGCATTAGCCGGAATCGCAACCAGGCATGTGATTATTATGAAGATGAGTGGCAACATCTGTATGGAGAGATTGGGCAAGGCACATCTTGGTCATCACGGGATTTCTTCATTGCTTTGTTGATGTTGAAGATCATAGCTGTTGAGGGATGAAGTCTTTCTTTGTGAGAGAACCTTAGTCATCGTAGCTAAGTTCTTGATCTAGAAGGTTTAGGCAATATGTAAAGTATCATACTACACATGTAATTAGATACATTAATGTATATGAGTGGTTTTGAGTGATATCTTTGTGAGATGATTGAATCATAGTCTGTCCGATTGATATATATAGAATTGCAGATTGAAGTTGATGGCTTAGGTCGTCAAGGTCATATGTTATCTTGGTGTCGGATAACATATGATATATTTCTTTGTCAAAACCTATGGTAACTATGTGGCTTACATAGTTAGGTCCTAACAATTTCCCCTTTTTGGCAAAGTAATATATCTAATAAAGATATAACCTGCAAGATACTCAAGAATGAATATACCAATGAAGATGAGAACAATCTTCTTGATTCAATCAACTGAGTCTTTAAAACAAAACATATTATCCAAAATAAACAATGTTTTTTTAAAAGCAGGAATTAAAGGTAGGGTTTTAAAAGAGGACTTATCCAAAAAGACATAACATTTTCTTAAGAAAATTCATCTCTTTCTCTTCTTGCTGCAAGGATCTCCTCTCTTTCTGCAAGTAGCACTCTCTTCATCTTGTCCTCAACACCTCTGTAGTACATCTCATTGTTCCATTCCCAGCTCATCTCATCATCATAGGTGAAGGATTGGTTTTGCCTTTCCTTGAGAACAGCTTTGGACAAGGGCTCTTCATCATTTCTCAATCTCATAGTACCCCATAAGAGAGCCTTCTTTGGTTTTGAGCTTTGACCCCTTGTTCCTGCAAATAGGTTAGAAAAGAAGGGATTTGATTGAAGAGTGATGGGTTGTTGAGTTTGAGGTGGATCGATTGAGAGGCGGTGAGAACGAGAGGTTGAGAGTTGATGCTTTGTTTCATCACGGGAGCACTATCTTCATCATCACTTGACACAATAACATTTGGAGCGGCACCGGAGGCTCTTTTTCCCTGTGTTCACAGCTTCTTCATCGATTCAATGGCCTTTCTTTTGGAGGCCTTCCTCTCGAATTTTGACACAGTTGAGGCTTCCAAAATGTGTCTCATCTTGGTTATCATTGACCTTGTAAATCTTTGCATGTCTGTAATGGTCACATGATATGGGGGCACAAAAGTTGAAGGATTGAAGTTTGGAGGAAGGTTGGATTGGAGAGATCTTGTGTTTAGGGGGATGAAAGAAGAGGGTACTGAAGATGAAGGGGGAAACATAGCTGTCAGGCTTGGTCTTGTAATGACAGCCATGATAATGGATTTATTGAGGCAAATCCTCCAATACATTTCTTTGGCAAGCTCAATGCACAGGGCATACACCAGGGATGAAGGCATATAAATGCATTCATTGATATTTGAAGAGAGGAGTTGGGAGAACAACATTTCCCAATCTATTATGGTAGAGATATCCATGAAGTTGGGTAGTAAGGGGGCTTTGTGAAAGAAGGAGTTGGGAAGAGCTATTGACTTTTTCCATTCCTCGTGGGCAAACACTATGAGGCCACATCTATTCCTTGCATGAATCATAATGGAATTTTTGCTTAACGGCCAAGGATTGGAGACTAGGTGAGGATTGGCAATTTCGTGGAAATGGGAAATATCCTTCAATCTTTGGTGGGCGGCCATGATAGAGGGAAGGAAAAGTCAATGTCACAATCTAAAATCCAAGGTTCATAAGTAGGAAGGATTTCAGATTCAAAGGAGGGATCAACAGTTTCTTGGTTTTGATCGGTCTCACTAGGTTTAAATTGAGATTCTTGGCCGGATTGAGGTTCGGGATCAAGAATGGGTTGAGGTTCGATTTCGGGAATGGGTTCGGGTGCGAAATGGTTTCGGGTTCAGGAATGGTTACTTTCTTGGCCAAATCTACTGTGTTTGATAAGTTTCGGGGCTTTTTGGGTTTCTTCCTCTCGTTAGCACTTGTCTTAAGTAATAGATAACAGCAGGGGACATGCATGGGATCCTCTAAGGAAAGTCCTTCGTAAGCCTTTAAAATGTTTTCGGGGATGGGGAAGGATCGAGGGACTGTTAGAGGAGATTCTTGACTTGAGAGAGGGATAGCTGTCAGAATGGGAGACATAGGGCTTTTATTCCCCCTTAACGTAGGCTCATCCTTTTCGTAGCTAGAGCTATTCCCCCTATCTTTTTCAACACTTGGCTCATTTGGACTAATGTTAGAGGGATTAAGATTTAGGATGCCTTGAGCCACGTAGTCATGAGGTGAACTAGATTGGTCTTTGGATGAGGAGGGTTGAGGAGTGGTTGGTTTCAACTTTTTGGATGGGGGAGCATTTATATCTGTTTTTCTCTTCCTAGAGAAAGTACTGAGAGTAGGAGAAGGCTTAGAGATTACCTTGGATGGGGTTTCAGTACTTGAGACAACCTTAGGCTGTCGGGGATGAAGCTTCCATAGTCTGTCCCAGATATTTGTCCAACCTTAGCCCGTCCTCACTTCCATTAGTGATTCGGCAATGACTCTTCTCATATCTTCATCAAACTCATCACCTTGGGCTTCACCAGCAACCACAAAGCATCGGGGATTTCTTCTTCTTTCACCATCATACTCATCAATATCCTTGTAGATAGGATGCGGCTGAGTCTCTTCACTGTCGGCATGTTCCTCGGCTACCATCTTTCCTTTGTCGGTTTCTTGAGTACTTTCTTGCTCAAACTATCTCCTCTTGAATTTGCTTTCCTTTACTAAGCTTCTTTCCCTTTCGAGTTTTCTTCATCTTGGCTAGGCTTTTTCTTCTTTTGATTTTGGCTTGGGAAGTCTCTTGAGCTCTTTCTTTTATGACAACACCTTTGTCATGCTTTCTCTTGGATCTTTTATCATTCACCATGTTCACCAATCCCCTGCCATATCTTCGTATCCTTCTCGGTTTTCTCTTTCAATCTTTGAGAGGCTTCATCAAAATTCTCGGAGAATTTGTCCCAAGCTCTAATTTCTTCTTGCCCTTCGGTTTGAAGGTGCTCAAATTGAAGCTTACGGTTGATACTAAAGCTGAGACTCAAGCCACTCATCCTTAAGGGGAGGATTCAACCTTGGAATAATATGATGGAGAATTCCACTCATGAATGCAAATTGTTCATCCTTGGATTTTGTTTCTTGTATTTCCAAGGAGAGGGAGATATGGCTAATTGAAAGTTGTGAAGTAAGGCAACACTCCAGTTAACTTCTTTGGTTATCAAACTTAGGGCTTGCTTCCATTCATTGGGACTTATTTGATCAAATGATGACTGCTTTCCATCAAACCCTTTGATCACAACATCCATTAGGGTTGATTTGAACAAATCAAGGTCCTTCTTTTTGATTGGTTTGTCCTGAACCAATAGATAATTGCAGCTTGGTTTGTCAAAGAACCTTTTGTAGAAGGGTTCCAGGTTGTTGTCCTTTCTATTCCAGAGATTTGAAATACCATTGCTTTTGATGGGGATGTTGTAAACCTTGGACACAATCTTGGGGGTCACATTGATTTCAGTACCTTCAATGATGGTTTTGATTGCCCCAGATGATTGTCTTTCTCCTTTCATAAAAATTTCTCTGACTTCTCATAAATAGGAGGTTGAGCTTCCATCATATTGCAGAGATGATTGGATTCCAAGAGTTCTTTGATGAGAGCTCCAACACTGTGCTCATAGAACTCAGGTTTGATGTAGTATCCATGGGCTTCAGGGTAAGACATGTTTGAACTTTGGAACAGAGAGTTTTTAGGGTTTATGAGAAAAAAACAGAGGGAATTAAAAGATGAATTTGGAAGGGAGAATGGTGATTGTTTAACTGAGGGATTAAATCGCAAGGTTAAATGATAGTTTTGATATGGGGATTGGTGGAGTTCAACGGCTAATACGTGGGTTACTGCAACGGTTAAAATTTTGCATTTAAGAGGAAGCTGTTCATGAACAGTGATATTTGTCTCCACTCATTACTTGTACAATAACTTCCCATAAAACATGGGAGTTATTTCCGTACACAAAGGCGAAATTTCAGAGTGAATAAACAGAGACATTAATAGATATATGTTAGTGGCAAGTTCCAAAACATCCTCGATTTGGCAAGAGCCAAATTCATAGGCATCGAGACTTAATTACCGGCCAAGTCTATTTTGAATGATCATTGCCACTAATTTGGCTGGAAACCGAATTTGGCTATATAAGGAAATGATTCGAGATGAAGAAATTTACCAAATTCATTTCATTCATAGAGAAATGGGAAGACTTGTTTCAAAGTTCGATCCTAGCAAAATGGCTAAGGCTGAAAGAGACTTGTTTTTCAAAGTCCAAGGGTAGATGAAACAAGAGAGGCAAGGTTTGAGAGGAGTTTACGTCATATAGGCTCCAAAGCGATATAGGTTTGGAGCGGGAGGTGGATCAAATACTCAAAGATGATCCCGATAAGGAGGAGGAGATGAAGGAGAGAGATAAGAAGAAAGTTTTGGGAGGAGGAGAGATTAGCACTTTTGGAAGGTGAGGAAAATAGGTTAAGAGAGAGAGCAAAAGGTAAGGGTAAGGCTAAGATAGTTGAAGGGGGAACCGGTGATCGACGGCTAAGGTTAAGGCTGTCAAGAAAGGAGAGAGAAGGAGAGTCAAGTAGGCCGATTAAGGACAAAGTTGAAAGGGTTTATACCTTGGGAGAGCTAGTGAAGCTTGACGGTGATGAAAGGATTAAGGTTGACACAAAATTGGTCAACCCGATTTCATAAACTGTCGAGAAATTCACATTGTCACCGAGGATTCTCTAACTCTTAGCCAAACAGGTTCTTGAAGGAAGCTGGAGATAACTTTGCGGGAGTGCAAAGTTCTCCTTCCAAAGTCTATATGAAGTTGTTTTCTCAATTTCTCAAGTGTTTGAGTCCAGTGCTCTAAATGGTGAGGAGGATGAAGGTCCTCGATGCGATCAAGCTATAATTGCACGAGGCAAGTGCAAACTCTTCGTGTACCTTCGGTTTTATCTCACCACTTAGTGAGTATCCTCCCTATAATGCGGTTGAAGAATGGTGGCCAAGGAGGGTGCTGTCCTTCTTTGCGGTTCTCAACCTCTGCAATTGATCCATTCATGGAAAGGCACCCTGTTTGGTTGGAGAGATATGGAGATATCAAAGAGAGTGCATACCAAGCTCCGAGACATTATTCATAGTGATAGAGGATATGGGGATGATTGCTTCCAAGATCGGTATGGGATAAACGGGATTGGCAGTCCTTAGGCGTCAAGGCTTTTCGAAGGTGTTTGTTGAGATGAGAAGGAGGGTTGATGAAGCTTTTGGTACTATGGGTTTTATGGTTGTTTTTATGGTGTTTGAATTTACGTAATGTAGGAATGAAGTTTGGTTTGATAGGTAAGAAGCTTTTGTATTGAGAAATAGGTTAGGCGTGTCGAGACAATGTTGTTGGCTTGACGGCCATAGAACATGTTTTGTTCCAATGAATAAGAGTTTTTCCCTTTGTTTTATTTTGGTAGATTAATCATGCCTAGCATTGCTCTTAACATCTCAAATCTTTTCTCATCCATAGCCTTTGTTAGGATGTCGGAGACATTATCTTCGTACACACTTTAGCAAGACTAATGTTTCCTTTTTCAACATGGTCTACGATGAAGTGATGTCGACCTCAATATGCTTTGTCTTTGAGTGTTGGACGGGGTTTTGTCATGGCAATGGTACTTGAGTTGTCACAAAAGATTGGGATGTTGGACGAGATCAATTCCAAAATCTTGTAATTGACTTTTGAGGTAAAGTATTTGTGAGCAACACTGAAACCACAATATATTCGGCCTCATTTGTTGAGGTGGCTGCGAGGTTTGCTTTTTACTTGACCATGAAATGATTCTAGATCCAATGAATTGGCATCCACCACTTGTGGACTTTCTATCTAGGTTACACCTGCATAATCGAGTCGGTGAATCCAATTAAAGAAAATGGGGATTCGGTAGGATACCACAATCCATAATCGTGGGTTCCTTTGAGATATCTCGAGAATTCTCTTGACAACGAGAGAGATGAGACTCCTTGGGATTTGCACGAAATCTAGCACAAAGACAGACACTAAACATAATGTCGGAGTCTTGAAGGCATTACATAGAGAAGGGATCCAATGTAGCTCTGTAAAGTGTTGGATTTACACTTTGGCCATCGGGATCGGCATGAAGTTTGGTTGTGGTTGACAATGGAGTTTTAGCGAGGTGAAGAAGATTGCATGTCAAACTTTTTGATCATGTCCCTTGTATATTTAGCTTGGTTGATGAATATTCCTTCCTCCATTTGCTTGACTTGAAGGCCCAAAAGAATGTAAGCTCACCAATCATGCTCATTTCAAACTGGTCCTTCATAATATTCCCAAATTCGGTGCACAAGTCTTCATTTGATGATCCAAAAATGATGTCATCAACATAGACTTGGATGAGCAACTGATCATCTCCATATTTTTTGATAAACAAAGTGTTATCAATATGGCCCTTAGTAAATCCTTTACGAAGATATCTGGATAGGTGTCATACCAAGCTCTTGGTGCTTGTTTAAGTCCATATAGTGCTTTGTCCAATTTATATACATGATCGGGAAATTTGGGATGCTCAAATCCAGGAGGTTGAGAAACAAACACCTTTTCATTTAGGATTCCATTTAGAAATGCACTCTTAACATCCATTTGAAACACTTTCATTTTCTTAAATGAAGCATAGGCAAGAAATAGCCTTATAGCTTCAAGTCTTGCAAGCTGGTGCAAAGTCTCATCATAATCAATGCCTTCTTCTTGTACGTATCCTTGAGCAACCAGTCTAGCTTTGTTTCTTATTACAACACCCTCTTCATTCATTTTATTCCTAAACGCCCATCTTGTTCCTATGACAGTTTGGTTCTTTGGCTTAGGAACAAGCTTCCAAACTTTGTTTCTTTCAAATTGCTCTAGCTCTTCCTCCATTGCTTCTATCGATCTGGGTCTTGAAGAGCTTCATTTATCTTTTGGGTTCAATTTGGGAGATGAAGGCACTCAATAGAGAGTCAAGAACAGGTATGTTAGGTGGTATGTCCATTTTGTGTATAGGCGGATCTATATAGATGTTTTTGTTTGGAGGGATAATGTGGGTAATTGTTTCGGGTTGAGGAATTGATTGAGAGGAGTTGTTATCGATTGGATAGGGTCTTCTTCAAGGGGATTTTGATTTTTGGATGAAGGAAGGTTAATTGATGCATCATGACTCGCGATGCACCATTCATTGTTGAGAGAGGATTCATGGTGTCGAGCAAAGTTGATTGTTTATTTGTGTCTCTCGGGCACTATATAGGGAAGGGAAGGTGAATCTTCTTCGTGGATGAGACAAGAGGGGTCATGAACAGGAGAAACCTCGGGAAGGTTATCCGAGTTGCCCACAGGCTTCATCAAAATCACATAGTTCAAAGTGTGACTTTGGTCATTATTTTCATCAAAGTCTACATGAATTGATTCCTCTACAACAAGTCTTCTTTTGTTGTAAACTCTATAGGCTTTGCTTGTATTGGAGTATCCAAGGAAAATTCCTTCATCACTCTTTGAATCAAATTTGTCAAGATTATTTTTCCCATTGTTGTGTATGAAACATCTACTTCCAAAGCCATGAAAGTATGAAATGGTTGGTGTTCTTCCATTCCAAAGTTCATAAGGAGTCTTGGAGTGAAACTTGTTGATGAGGGTTTTGTTTTGAACATAGGCGCGTAGTTGCACGCTTCTCACCCCAAAAAATATTTGGGAAGGTTGTGTTACGACAAAGATAGATCTTCTTTGCCTCACAAATTGTTCTATTCTTTCTTTCGCAACTCCATTTTGCCGAGGAGTTCTAGGAGCGTAAAAGTTATGCTCAATCCCTTTTTGATCACGTATTCTTCAACACCGGTGTTCTCAAATTCCTTACCATGATCTGATCTAATTTTGATGATGGATAAACTCTTTTGGTTTTGAATTTTATTGAACAATTTGACAAGTTGTTCCAAAGTATCCTTTTTGGATTCAAGGAGGATGATCCAAGTAAATCTAGTGTAGTCATCAACTACAACAAGAGAGTATCTCTTTCCACCAAGAGATCTAGTTCTGATAGGTCCAAAAAGGTCCATGTGAAGAAGTTGAAGAGGTTTAGAGGTATCTAGTCTGGTTTCTGGCAGCCAAGGAGGTTTTCTTTTGTTTTCCACATTGACAAGCTTTGCATAACTTGTCCTTTTTGAAGGGTATTTTGGGTAGGCCTTTTACTAGGTTGGAGTTGGCTAGTTTTGAGATGCTTTTTAGGTTTAGGTGAGCTAATCTTTTATGCCATAACCAAGACATGTCAGATTGACTGAAGGAGAGAAGGCAATGGGCATCTGAGGAATCTACAATTTCAAGGTTTAGACAGTAGAGATTGCCTTTTCTTATTCCAGTGAGGATTGATTTGTTGTTGACATCCTTGACAATGCAAAGGGTTCTTGGAACATTCAACATGATATCCCTTATCACAAATCTGACTAAGGCTAATCAAATTGTGCTTGAGACCTTCTACATAAGATACATTAGTGAAAATAATATCTTTAGTAACAAGATTTCCTGATCCTTTGACTTTGGCTTGAGAATTGTCACCAAAAGTTACATTTGGACCATTTTTGGGGACATATTGTTGTAGCCACTCCTTGTTGTAAGTCATGTGTCTGCTGCATCCACTGTCCAAGTACCATATTCCTTTCCTAGGTTCCTACAAAACAACAAAATACATTTATGGTACCCTTTATTCTTTTGGGTCCAAAGGATTAGAATTTCTTTGGTCCCCTAGCTTTGTTCATCGCTCTCTTTCCAAAGTACCGGTTTAGGGCATTATAATATCCCATGATTTGCAGCATATAGGGAGTAGGAGCAATAGGTTGGGTTTGATTAAGGAATTGGTTGGGAGAAGAGAATAGATTTTGGTTATGAAACTGAGAATGGCTTGGGGAATTATGAGATGATCTAGGAGAGGTATTGTGTTGGGCATGGTTTCTTCCATTAGAGAATGGCCGCTAGGTCTTTGAGGTTTGGCATATGAGTGATGATCATAGAATCTTTGCCGTCTTGGAGACCTCACTGCTCACCATATCTTGACCTGTCTAGGGAACCTCTCGCCGTCCACCATGTCTTGGTTGTCTAGGAGCCCTCTGCTGTCTGTCATGTCTTGGTTGGTTCTCCTTAATTTGCTCCTTGATTCCTTTCTTTTGCCATATGTATTTACCTTTGCTTGCTTGTTCTCCTTTTCCTTTTGACTGCTTTTAGAATGGCTATATGATTTTTGTCGCCGTGTGAGTGGGGCTATCTCGGAGTTGATACATCGGCGTGGCCGGAGCTAGCTTCATCCATTTTTCCTTTTTCCTTAAGATCTTCCTTGGTTTGGATTGGATAAACATTTTCTTGGACTTTGACATAGTTCATGCTTTCAAGAACCATTTTGTCAATTGCCCTTTCATCAGTAAGAGGGGTATAAGTGTACATAGTGGGGTTGTTAGCTCCAATTCCCGATTTGTCACTGGGAGTCTTTGGTTGTAGCTAAAATGGGTCAAGGCTTCTCCAGAGCTATTCCAGGTTTTAAACTTCTTTCTGAAGGATTCATTTTCCTTTTCAAGATTGATATTGGTTTCCAGAAGTTTGGAATTCATAGCTGTCAGATCTTCATTGGCTTTTTCAAGCATAAGGTTTTGGACTTTCGCACCTTGATTGGCTTTTTCAAGGTTCTCAATGGTTTTACTTTGGGATAGATTGTCAATGAGTAATGAAGCAAAGCCGCTTTGGTGTCTTTTTATTTGAATTAATAAAGTACCGACTAATTGTTTAAATTCTTCATTATTTAAGGTATTAAATTGAGGTACTGCTTTAGTTCCTCAAAGAACAGCCTAAGGCTTCAAGATCCTCTTCATTGTCCGAGTCTTCATCATCTCCAGCCATCAAGCATATCATTGCTTCTTCTCCTTCACTTTCGTAGTCACCGTACTCACATTCCTCATCACCGAACTTGGATGAGTCGGCAATCAATACTTGCTCTTTATTCTTCTCATTCTTCTTCTTTGTGCAATTATAGCAGCTTGCATCTTGAACTATGAATTATCTCTTTAGAGTATGAGAATTTCTTAGCCGTCCGACTTTCCCTAGGTTTCCTTGGTTCAGACAATCGTAGGAGTAATGTCCAAGCTTCTTACACTTGAAGCATTCAACTTTCTTTTTAGGGTTCTCTTGATCGAGGTGGATGGGCTATAGCTTCTCTCAAAGGACTTCTTATGTGCTCTCAAGGTGTTTCGACAGCCATGGATATGAGGCTTGGTAGATCTCCTTGGGAGAGGTTATTTGAGGGAATGTTTACTTTTTGGAGGGAGAGAAGAACCATAGAATCAATATCTTGTTGGGTAATTGGTTTTTGGGTGGTTTCTTGCGCCTAAGGCGAGAGTTTGTGAAATGGAGGGAACAGGTTGAAGTTTTATCATTCCTTCTAGTTCATAGGCTTCAAGTTTACCAAAGTATTGTTCAACACCATGGTGCTCCATTCTCGAGCCTTCTCTTATTGGCAAAGCTACCTTTTCATATTCTTGAGGAAGGTTGGAGTATATTTTGAGACACAAGTCTTGGTTCTCAAAAGTTTTACCATGATCAACAATGGATCTTACCAAGTCTTCAAACCTTGGTTTTGCAGCACTTACTTTCTCACCAGGGTAGAATTTGAAGTTGTCAAGTTGTCTAAGAAGGTTGTATAGGTTTTGTGTTCTAACACTAGTGTGTTTTTGGAACTTGGTATGAATGAGTTCCCAAGCAGCCTTTGCAGATGGTTCCTTGGCAATTTCTTGAGCAAGAGAGTCATTAACACTCTTTTGGAGTATGTTTTTGACTTTAAGGTTGGCACTGACTAGCTGTCTTTCGAATCGTCTGCACTCGAGATTTTACTTTGCTAGGTCCACCATTTGTATCAACAGATACAGTATATGACTTCATTTTCAAGGGCATACCAATTCCAAATACTATTGGCATCAAGGTATGTTTTAATTTTTGATGCATATATTTCAAATGATCCACAAATATCAATATGGGAATGTCTTTCTCATTATTTCTCCTTGGTTGAGGCATGATGGGTTGGTAGTTGATCCTTCACAAGTTGTTAGACTTTTGTGTGTGAAGACCAGCTCGATACCAATTGAAAGGTCCTGTTTGCTTAGATCAAATTAAAGGTTAGGCGCAAGGTTTGACAAATGAGGTGAAATCTTAGGCGTCAGAGGTTAACCGGTTTTAAAGATTAGAGTTAAATGTGCAAATGAATAAAAGTGTTTGAAATAATGTAAAGACAAGTGAATAGTGTATGTGTGTGTATATGTGTGTGTGTGTTGTTTGATAATACCAATTGAACACAAGGAATTTTAAGGTGGTTCGAGTTCACTCCTCCTACGTCCACCCTCACCGTCAACCTTGACAAGTGAGATCAATCCACTTAAATCTAGTTCCCGTTAAGATTTACAAAGGATTGGTTAGGCAAGTTCCTTGAACCTCCTCTTCCTAATAAGTACGCCTATTAGGGATCAAGCTCTAATCCGAGCTATTCTCACCGCCCACTTAAAGTCGGCCTTAAGGGGCTCTTACAAACCGCCTTATACACCCGAGATCGATTACAAGTGTCTTAATATTGTTTTGATTGTTGGTTGCAGGTTGAGAAGGTTTGGATGCAAGGTTTGTAGAAGTTGGGTGTGTGTAAAGATTGGGGTTGAGTCTTCGCCTTGGAGAGTTCCTTTTATAAGCTAGGAAATAGCCGTTGGAGGAGACAAGGAGACAAGGGAGTGAATGCATGTTGGAGTTGCATTTAGTGCCTTTGTTGACTGGAGAATGCATTAGCCGGAATCTCGCAACCGTGCATGTGATTATTATGAAGATGAGCCGGCAACATCCGTATGGAGAGATTGGGCAAGGCACATCTTGGTCATCACAGGATTTCTTCATTGCTGTTGATGTTGAAGATCATAGCTGTTGAGGGATGAAGTCTTTGCTGTGAGAGAACCTTAGCTGTCAGAGCTAAGTTCTTGATCTAGAAGGTTTAGGCAATATGTAAAGTATCATACTACACATGTAATTAGATACATTAATGTATATGAGTGGTTTTGAGTGATATCTTTGTGAGATGATTGAATCATAGCTGTCCAGTTGATATATATAGAATTGCAGATTGAAGTTGATGGCTTAGCTGTCCAAGGTCATATGTTATCTTGGCTGTCAGATAACATATGATATATTTCTTTGTCAAAACCTATGGTAACTATGTGGCTTACATAGTTAGGTCCTAACACTTCCTTCATCTCAATCTCAATCTCAATGAATATTTTAAAAATTAATACTACTTCATTCACCTCTAAAATTAATGTTTGTAATGTTAGTGTTTTCGTCTCAAAATATGATATTAATTTTTGAGGCAAATGAAGAGTATTATTTTATAAAATATTCATTGAGATGAAGGAAGTAATGCTCATTTATTTGGACAAAAAATGTAGTATTATTTTTTGGTTATTCATTTTGAGTCGAAAGAAATATTTATTTTTGAAATGAAAAATATTTTTTTATAGAAGTACATTTTTTAAAATATTTATTTGAAATGGAAAAAATAATATTTCTATTTAGTTTTCTTTATTAATATATAATTTTTATATTATTATTTTGTAATTTAAAGTCGGAGGAAGTACTTATTACTCCCTCCGATCCATCCGAAGTGTCCGGAAAGGACAATTGCACGAGAATTAAGGAAAGTGATGTAAGAAAGAAAAAAAGGTTAAATGTTGTGAGTATGAAAAATTAACTAGGAGAGAGAATGAGTGGGAGGAATAATTAGGAGAGAGAATGTTGTGAGTGTAAAAGTAAAGTAAGAGAGAGAATGAGTGGGGTATGAAGAATATAAAATTAATAAAAACTTTCCTTTTTAGGAATAAAACATTTTAAATGGGACGCCCAAAAAGAAAACTTGGGACACTTCGGATGGGACGGAAGGAGTATTAGTTATTATTAGTAAGAGTATGTACGTGGTGGACGTAGTTTGTGATGTTAATTGAAATCGCTACACCCATAAGCGATTTCAAATTTGTTTTATTTTTAAGCATAAATATTAAATAAAATTTAGTAAATTTAAAATCGCTACACCGTGTAGCGATTTTAATTGAAAAATTATAAACTCGCTACACGGTGTAGCGAGTTTTCAAAAAATGGGACATTTTGGGAAAAAGTTTGAACAGTAAGTCACTTTGATAAATAAAATTTTAAAAATGTATTATTTGAGAAAAAATTCCAAGAAAATAGCGTATTTTGGTTTGGCAAAGCTCTTTGGTCAGAGGTTTTTCAACAGGAACCTATAGTTTTCTTACCTGAGCTATCCTCAAACTGAAATTGTTTCATCAACCAGGCAGTAAATTTGCCTTGATAATTTATATGTACACAGTTGATAGTTATCCGCATAATATGCTAAAGAACTTTTATTTTTACTTTCAGACGGGAGCGTAATACAACTGAATGTTCTTTGTTTTCTATATACATTGCATCGGATCACAAGACACCATTCATATGCCCATGGTAACCAAAAGAAAAGACGTAGCTTATTTTTTGTGAAGAAGGAGCATATATATATATATATATATATATATATATATATATATATATATATATATATAAATTTATATCACAAAGCAATTTGTCATGCTTTAGAAGTAAAATATGAGAAGTACATGATAATAAATATAATTAGTTAAAAGGTGAAGTGTATGATTACCTTATCCGTATATTTTAAGACTTTGAACTTGTGGAAGACATGGTGCTCTTGGACCGAGAAGAAGCAACCGAGGGATTACTGCGTAATTGTGAACTCTGGCTTGAAGATGACTCCGTAAAGAAAACTATATGGTCTGGATTATCAACCAATAGTTGGAGCGAGTGTGGGACCGGAGGCACATTCACGTCTAAAACCCCTTCAAGGATCTGAACTATCTGGCTCATTGACGGCCTATTATCTTCATCATCTTGAATACACCAACAAGCAACTCTGCAAATTCTTGTTAGCTCATCAATATCACCATTTCTATCAAGTTTAGGATCCAATAGGCTAAGAATATCTCCTCCATCTATAGTTACACTTGCAGCCCAATGTGGGAAAAATTTGAGTTTTCCCTCCTCAGATTGCTCAGAATTTCGCCTTCCTGAGATGAATTCAAAGAGCATCATGCCATAACTGTATACGTCTGCCTTGGCTGTTATAGCCACACCAGATATCCATTCTGGTGCTAGATATCCTCTTGTACCTCTCATTGTTGTTAAAACCCTGCTGAAATCTCGGCCAACAAGCTTTGCCAGTCCAAAATCTGCAACTTTTGGACAGAATTCCGCGTCAAGAAGAATGTTCTCTGGCTTTATGTCGCAGTGTATAATGCAATCTCTGCACTTTTCGTGAAGATAAACCATCCCTCTAGCTGTACCAAGGGCAATTTGGTACCTTGTTTTCCAGTCCAACACTTTATCGCTATTTTCATGAAAAAGATGGGAATCTAAGGAACCGTTTGGCATGTAATCATATACTAACAACTTCTTATTGCCTTCAGAACAAAACCCACGAAAACGAACTAGATTAACGTGCTGGATTGTTCCAATTGTGCTAACTTCCGTCCGAAATTGCTTCTCTCCTTGGCTGATGCTTTCAAGCTTTTTCACTGCTATGATAGATGAATCAGGAAGAGTCCCCTTGAAAACAGAACCAAATCCTCCCCCTCCTAATTTATCCGAGAAGTTCTTTGTGAGAATCTGCAAATCCCTGTACGTAAATGCCACCAATGAACCCTCAACTGTTTTCATGACCAATCTATTTCTCCGTCTCCAGACAAGAAATAAAATAATCCCCAAGAGAACCACAGCCAACATTGAACCCACCACAGCAGCTATAATGATCCCCTTGTTGTTTTTCGAACTTGGGATGTCAGATTTCGCAAGTTTGATATAGATCACTTTCCCACTTCCATCACTAGTTGCAAGTTGCTTGAGATTTAAGAGATTTCCGTTCCATGTTAAACACAGATTATTGTCATAAGCATATGCTGTGCAAGAGCAATTATTCAAGCAGGACAACCTACATTCTGCAGCGCTCCCAACAGGGAGGGATACAGAATTTTGAGGCAACCCCACCTGGGGTCTCATCAGAAATCCCTGTTTTTCCACTCCAACTCCACTAGTATTACCACACTGCAACCTGGTTTTCCTCATACACCCACCAGAATAATCGCTTAGCTGCCATTGACTATCCGATCTTGGCCTGAAACCCGTCAAACAATTGCAAAAAGGCAATAAAAAATCATTGCAACTACCAAACGCACCACAGAATGCATAAACTTCACATTGTTGCC
This sequence comes from Adenophora triphylla var. japonica, assembly GCA_022495995.1. Taxonomy (NCBI): domain Eukaryota; kingdom Viridiplantae; phylum Streptophyta; class Magnoliopsida; order Asterales; family Campanulaceae; genus Adenophora; species Adenophora triphylla. The sequence goes on from JAFEMH010001009.1 coordinate 168,797, forward strand.
TTGGTTGAGTCCAAAACAAATTCCATTCCTGGGTCTCTGGCAACCATGTCAATTGCTTAACTTGCCCGGACACATCCATTATAAATCTCGATATAGTCGAAGGATTCCTGACAGAATATGTGAAATAACTCTCATTTTCATTGGTGACATAGCTAAAATTATAGATATAATTTAGCCTCATTTCTGGTACTAAGCTGAATATCTCCCCATTCCAAGGTCCACTAGTCCAATATTCTTTTGACCGATTCCACCGAATCAAATACTGCTTACCCTTTGGGTCTAACTCAAGGGAGAAAGGTCCTGGTGAAGGATCTTCTGTGTTCTTCCATGAGGTAAGCAATTGCTTGGTTCCTGTCCTATTATTGTAAGCAATCTTTCCACCAGACAACCAAGTATGAGCTGGAAAATCAAAACTCTGCCAAAGTGGTAGAGATGAATTTAACCCATCTCTCAAAACCAAATTACCATCATCACGAAGAACTGCGACCGCAGAACTTCTTGAAGTGGTAGAGCTCAAATTTGTGGACCAAATTGGCAATTTTGACTCATTGAAAAGCACTAAATTACCATCTACCATTCTTAATTCAGAAGAAAACTTATCAAGAACAGGTGTCTCCCTATTTGCTACCCAGGCTATGGTTGGAGGATTTGTGGCTACGTTTTTATACCACAGGCCTATGTAATAGTTGGAAGACTTACCTGCTTTGAAGAAACCCAGTTCAAAATTTTCACCTGAAGAGATGAGGGTATGATCTCCAGAGAGAGATTGGTTTGCAGATAAGGTGTCAGCTGCATGCAAGACATGAGGGTTTAGAGATAAGAAGTAAAGAAAGAGCAAGAAAGGAATTAAAAAACTGTTCTTGAAGCCCATGGCAGAAAGAGAGATGTTCAGAGAGAGAGAGAGAGAGGAAGCTTGTCAGGTTCGTTTAAGAATTCTGGTTCTGAATGCAACAAATTTATTGACTGATAAAAGCAATATTGGTGTTTTTTCAGTGATTGTCAAGGAAACTACTTCAGAAGACGACTATGCCCTTCAGCTGTTGGGAGATTTGGAAAAACCAAGAGGATTTGGCACCATTTGGTATACTAAAAGGATTTGCTAATCTGACGTGTTGTCTGTGCGCGCAATGAAGAATTAAGCAAACAATAAAGAAACACATTGAGAAATCGAAAGAGAAAGAGATGTAATTGGGGTTATGAATTTCGGATACCTTTCTTATTCCTGTGCAATAATCTGTGTTGTTTACATAGGATACAATCATATATATATGAACCAAACCCTAGCCCAACAACAAAGACAACGAAAATAGAAAAGCCCGCAAAACAGCTTCAGCCCGTCTCCCAGGCGCCCGCCTGGCGATGGATGCAGCAACCTTGAAGTCTCTGGAGCCGAGGCGCCCGCCTCGCATGAATCCATGCGGCCGCCTCAAGATGTTCCAACCCAGACCAACTTACTGCCTTTGAGGCACGCGCCTCAAGCCTAGCCAGGCGGCCGCCTCAAAGCTGCTGAAGCTCCCGTTTGCTGATGTTCTCCGAAATCCATACCCCCACACCCCCCTTTGCCAGGACATCGAGCCATTACATCCAACATGACCATATGAAAAAGTTACAAGATCATGGATTAAAATTCTTTTATTTCTGTTTAGATCACTATACCTGGACTCGCAAACTAAGTAACCATTCACTACCATAAGTTAAAATTTTACGACAATGGTTTGTGTGACCATCTTGTGCCCAAAACGTTACTATCAAAAAAAAAAAAAATTGACCCGTAAAATGCGACACATTTTTGAACGAAGTGAGTACTCCATTGCTATCTTCCATCTTCCAATTTCTGTACTTCATTACTATCTTCCATTTTTCGAGTTCTATAATGAGATTTCAAAATACTAAATGAAGCCAACTTGACATCCTCACAAAACTAAAAGGAGTAGATGATATCACCCTTCCTTTTTTTATTAATGAATATCTTAATCTACTACACCAACGAGAGAGACAGTTAACAATATATTTGGTGGATATTGCCCCCGACCTATTATATGGAAAGAAATATCTAATACCACCGGAGTAATAGCTCTTTGGCCGAATGATATCACCCTTCCGAGCAATGAGTTATGAGTTGATCATGAAAATAAATTAAGTTTTATGGTCAAAGATTAGAATTTGGTCGAATATTTTTAGGCCGGGGTACTATGGTCATTTGGGAGAGAAATGAAGTCCATGTTGAAATAGACAAGTCAATGAAGGAAAACAACAACTGAATGGTAGTGGGTCATGATAATAATGGTGGTGATGAACCTTCAGGACCACATAATTCTGACAAGTTATCTTTTGAACAAGTCATATGAACACCATTTGACAAGCAAAACAAAATTATTAAATAATATCAACCTTTGGATATGTAAATAATCCAGGGTTAATATGATCTCCAAGTTGAAAATGAAAAGGTCTCACCTTGAAACTTCAATATGGCCCCCAAATGAGTTGCATATTATTGCAGGCTAGTCACACGTTATAATGGATGGGTTACATGTTATAGTAGGTGAATCCGATGAACTGCACGAACTCCAGCTCCCTTTTTAGAAAACCGACTATATCAATACTAACAGGTAAAGAGAAACTATTTTTTCTTAGTATCACTGGTACCGTTTGATAAATATTAACAAAATCATTCCAAACTTAGGGCAATGTTATCAAAGAATACCAAAAGCCAATAACCTAGTAGGTCTTCCTCACAAGGATCCACACCCCGCCCCAAATTAATGGACATGAATCCGAACTCCCTGAGTAATTACTTGAGAGACAAACAAAGCAAAACATTTCCGAGCAACAGAAGAAGCTAGATCATCTCCTAAAAGGAAAAAGATATTGACGCCCGGCAACGTGGCTGGTAACCATGGTATAAAAGAAAATAGAGGTCATCTATGGGCATTCATTGCTTGCCAAGAAGTCTCCTTAGGCCAAGCCTTAGCTCCAATACATATTAACTGGTTTGTTTTGCTTTATATCTTTCTGTTTTTCCCTTTTCAAATCCTACTTTGGTGGAGGGTGTTATGGGTATTTTTCAGCATCCTCAGTTGCTCCTGCATGTCAAAATGATATTCCACTGTAAGTATTACTTAATATTTACTTATTCATTTTTATATAATATTTTTCATTATTATTTTACAATATTTTTCATTATTATTTTACAGAAGAGATACCCTCGGGATATTACCAAGCACGATCAACTTCTCTTCAACGGCAAGGTGAACTTGGTCTTTGGACGTTGAAGAGTTAAGCATGGATGCCGAGATTATAGGAACTAATATTTATCCGTTTATAGGTATTATTATTTAAGGGGATATGGAGACGGAAAAAAGACACATTCATTTTACACACTACACACGCACAGCTTGTAATCCTCTCCATTGTCTTCCACAGTTGTAACCACGGTTCTTATAGTGAAACATTTAAGGTTGGAGACCTAACTCCCGGGGCTTTTTCCGAAGAGGTTATCATTTCTAAGGTTTTCCTCGTTAACAAATCCTTGTGTCACTCTTTACTTTCATGTTCTTGTTCCATTTAATTGAATTCCAAAGTCCCCTCCTTGTTGTTTAAATCCATACACTTAGCAAGTCAAGATTCAACGTTATTGTTTTTTCTAAAACAATTTGGCGCCCACCGAGGGGCCCCTTGCTCTATTGATTATTTGGATCATTTTCTAAAAGAGTTCATCATGTCAACCAACCCCAATGTTTTCGCCGCCGGCAAGGGTGTCGCCGCCACTCCAACATCAGGAGGTAGAACCACCATATTGCCGCCACCTCCTCAGTTAGGACCTCAGCAAACGGAGCCTTCAAGGACTCCACAAAAGGAAGGGACCTCTTCCAATGTGGATGCGAACATCCAAAGTATGCTAACCAGGCTAAATCAGAGGCTGGATCAGCAAGATAGCAATTCGAAGGTGCTGGCCAATTCCATGATTAAGATGTAGAGGGATCAACAACTCATCGCTTCTCGAATTGAAAACATCTCACCATTGCTTGCAAGGAACCTCAACTTTGACACCACCGAAGGATCAACGTTTCAGAGTGAATTTATCCCAATGGGTGGTCCATCTCAAACTCATCAGTCGACATCCTTAATGATGTCGCCATCCTTGTCCGGTGACACCGTAATGATGCCACCTTCAGCAGGATTCTCCCCGTTCATTCCATTCATTGACAACACCACTGTCACGACCACCACGGACAACACTGGTTTGCTGAATAATCTTTTCAATAATAATACTTTCAATCGTATTCCTATGGCTGACCCTTTTGCAGGAAACCCACTAGCCAAGCAGATGCAGGATCTCAGGGAGCTGATAATGAATGTGCCAGGCGTAACTCCTCCAATCCAGCCAGTATCTCAGAATTGCAACAATCAGTCCCGGTTTGTTCCAGCAATTTCAAATGTTGACATCCCAAAGCGTTTCAGTGTTCCATCCATGAAGTTATATGACGGCAGCACAGATCCAGAGGAGCATGTTGCCCACTATCAAAAGAAGATGAACATAGTGCATATCCCACTTCAATTCAGGGAGGCTTGCCTGTGCAGAGGATTTGGATCGACCTTGGTTGGACCAGCTCTCAAGTGGCTGATTACATAACCCCTAGGCTCAATTGACTCATTCTCTCAGCTTATCAACATGTTCTATAATCAATTCTCATGCAGTCGGCAATTCGAGAAGCTGACAAGTGACCTCTACAATGTGACCTAGCAGCCTAATGAGACTCTGAAAGAATATGTCCACCGGTTCAATAAAGAAGTGCTAGAAATCCCCAATATTGACATGTCGACAGCCACAGAAGCATTCAAAATGGGACTGAAGAAGGATTCACAGTATTATCAAGATTTGGTGATGACTCCTTGTAAACGGTTAGAAGAAGTTAGGAGCAGGGCCCTGAGATTCATAAGGTTGGAGGAAGAAGAGCTGCGAAGGTCAAATTCCTCATCCAAGTTGTCGACATATGACAATCCAGACAGAAAGACCGAATCATCCCTTCGCAAAAACAACCGATCCAATCCTTATCCGAGAGTTGACAACAACAAAATTAATTCAATAGAGGGTGAGGATGAAGATAGCGATAATGTTCCTAACATTTCTGATTATTGTATTCTGTTGACATTTAAGGTGTACTCTGTGTAATGGGCAACCTTGGGGATAAAGCAAGATGGCCAAAGAAGACATATAAAACCACGGGATGGCGTGACAAGTCAAAATGGTGTGCCTACCATGAGGAATTTGGGCATGTTACAGAAGATTGCATCGCACTAAGAAAGGAGATCAGCTACTTGCTCTCAAAGGGACATCTTAAGGAGTTGCTGGGATCTAGAAAGAAGAAGGCAGAAAATGAAGAAGCTCCACATGAAGTCGAAAGACCAGTCTCTCCTCCAGCATCAACAAAGGTAATCAATTTCATTAGTGGAGGGTCAGAAATTTGTGGCACTTCCTATTCTGACGCGAAGCGACATGCCAAGGAGTCAAAAGAGGAGAAGCCAGAAAGACCATCCAGGATGTCGACACCTTGCCAGGAGCCCATCACCTTTGATGAGAGTGATCGAGATAATTTGCTGGAACCCCATCATGATCGCCTAGTCATTTCCTTGCAGATTGCCAATTGTACCATAAAAACACTATAGGAATGAGAGTTATTCACTATAACTCACTGGTGTTGAATAGAGTGTTGACAACACATGGGACAACACTGTGGAGCTGTGTTCTAACTTGTGCAAATCTCAAATTCAAGACTGGGTGATTTGAAGTTGTCGAATGCTTGCACTTATATAGGTTCCTAGAACTTGGAGCCTACTCAATATCACCATAAAAACAGTCATGAGAGAGAAGACCATGTTTAGCTACACCTTCCATGTTTGTAGGAAGACAAGTCTTCCTTTGCTTCACGCTTGTACCTCCAAGCTTATTCAGCCTTGTGCATCTTATCTTCAGCCCCCCTATGTAGATAAGCCTCTAACAATATTTACTTGATCTCCACTATTACAAATAAATGAGGATTTATGTGTAATCTTCCTCATTTGTCACGCCTTACACACCCATCAAGACCTGTTAAAACATGATTCCAACAAACTAGTAGCAAACATGTTAATAATTAACTATCACTTTATAATTTATGAAAAACATGTAGTAATTAATCTCATTTTAAACTGTCAGTATTATGACGACAACACATGAGGCAACATCAGTGACAACACTAGTGTAGCAACACAGGAGACAACACCAATGACAACACTAGTATAACACTAACCGATCTATTCACGAGAAAGGAAATCGTATGAACAAGAAATCTTGAACCATGAGAGTAAAACGAGGAGAAAAAAATTTGCTGCGTAATGGACAAAGGTACTCTTTTGTGAGGTCTGCCAAAGATGGGTCGGCCCAAATATCTTCATTGAGTTCATTGAAGGATTCTTGGGATGATTCACTTGAACATGGTTCAAAGCTTCCTACTATAGTTTGCAAAGAGTACACTTCTAGAATAAATTATATTAAGAATGGACAAAATCGTTTCTAAATGTACAAAGTCGTCCCTATTTTTCTATTTGGGGATCAACATTTTGGTTGCCAATTTTTGGTTGTTAAAATTGACCAAGACTGTTCATTCCCATTTTGGAACCACATGTTGGTTGCCATAGGAGTAGGTCGTCCCCATTTAAGGATCAACAAATGGTCACCAATTTTAAATTTGATACAAACAGTTTATCCCTATTTTTTCGTCCCTAAAATGTTCGTCCCCAACTGTTGGTTTCCATTTTCAAATTTAGGGACCATCTCTTCGTTTCCAAATACGAAAAAAAAATAAGTAAATATAATTATTTTTAAAATATTTATATTTACACTACAAGGAAAATTCATTTTAGAGACGGCAAATTCTGTAGCTAAAATAAAGATTTTGTCTCTAAATCGTGTTTAGAGACAGATTTGTTCCGTAGCTAATCCGTGGGTGCAAGTTGGTCGCTAAATTGGGCGTCGCTGTTTTGTAGGTGTTTTAGAGACAGATATGTACGTCACTGTAAGTACCCCAATCTGGATCGCTCTCCATCCCAGCATACGATAAAACCAGAGGCAAACTTCCGGAGGTCATAACTCCTTCATACGAACTCCGATTGAGACGTGCCATATATGGTTGGAAAGCTCTCGACGAGAGCTAGCTTGCCATCACATTCACAAGAGCATGGAAAGTCCGTACGGACCTCTTTGCATGCCAAAAGGTCCGTACGGACCTCTTTGCACCAGACATAATCATTACGAAAATCCCCTTAAAGTCCACGAGATTCCCTCAAATCCCGGAAATCCATCATTACCTAAGAGGTCCGTACGGACCTCTTTGCTCAAATTTTTACTATAAATAGAGGGCTTCCCCTCCTCATTTTTTCACACCTCCCACTTCTCTCTTCCTCCCTAAGCCTTCTCGCTCCTTCTAAGACCTTTCGAGGCATTCCCGCCCTTCTGATCACTTCCGAGGCCTTCCGAGCCCTCGAGGTGCTCCGAAGCCTCTCCGAGCGCTCCCGAGACGCTCCCGCGCCGCCCGAGGCACTCTCGAGGTACTCCGAGGCCCCTCGTGGTACTCCGAGGCCTTGCACGGTCTTTCCCACGGTGTCCGGCTCTTTCCGAGTCAAACCGGCGATCCCAAACTTGCCGAACCTCCGCCCGAATCCAACCAACGATTCCAACGCACGCCGAACCTCTGCCCGACCGATCCCGACGATCCCCACGCACGCCGAACTCCTCGCCCAAACGCAGCCTTACGGCTTTCAACTCACGCCGAAACTCTATCCGCGGACAACCGGCATCCTCAAGCAATCGGAGCAGCTACTCCGACCTCAAACACTATTCCCTGCGGAAGACGGACACGAACCAACACTGGTAAGGCTTCCTTCCTATTCTATTTCAATACATTTCAATACAATGTAGACATCCGATCTGACATGCATTTTTTAAAAGCACACACACACACACACAACATTTAAAGGATATTAGGGGTATCCAGAAAGACTCGTTTTACGAGGCTACTCGGGTGAGCTCTAATATTCTAATATTCTCTTCCGGAGTCATCGACCTCCGAACTCAAAATCTCATCACACAAAAACAGTTTAAAATTATCTTTAAGCGATGCCCTTTTTCAATGTTTTGGGCTTAATAAAAACGGCGTGGCGACTCTACAAAATGCGAAAGCAAAACGGCGAGACACCTCCAACACGCAACGCTAAACGGAATAAGCCGGATGCGGGCGCGATTGTGCGCCTCTCGGATCCGGGCGACTTCCCGAATGACGACGAATGCGAGATGCGGGGCTCACGCGCGAGCCGGATCCTGGGTAATTTCGGTTGGCGACTCCATTGGGGACATTTTGTTTTAAAAACTTTTAAACAAAACAAAAGATTTTTAAAACGATGATGAGGGTCAAACTTTCATTTTACCCCTTCCTTTAATCGCTGTGTGTGTGTGCACGTGCTTCGTTTTTATTTTACAAAAAAAAAAAAAAAAACAAAAAATGCATCAATATACATCTCGTGCATACATTTAAAATTCTTCAAAAACTTCTATTTTACTCGAAAAAGAATTTTAGAAACCGCACACTACGCGCACCGTCGCCTCTGCTACACCGCACTCTACTCACACCTCGGCTTGCTACACCGCACACTACGCGCACCGCCGCCTCGGATACACCGCACACTACAACCCTTAACCCGGAGTGGTCTCGGTTGCAGTCCGTTTGGTCTTCCTAGGCCTCTTGGGCGCGCACGGGATCATTCCAAACATCCCATCCTAGCCAAGCGTCAACCCTGCACGTTTGAGTCTTGAGTCACACTCTGTCCAGCCTCGGTTGGTTTTTACCCAGTCCGTGTCATACAGCCTGGATACATATACCATGCCGGCCATTTTCTGAGTCAAGGCTCGGAACTCAAGATCCCTTGCGCAAGCAAAGCGATGAAAGGTCATGCTAAAATCTTGACCTGATCTTGATTTCCGAAGCTACACCTGCACGATGTTCCGTCCCGATATACATCCATGCTCGCATGACACCACGTCATCACGCCTTTGATACGTCGCCCATGACGATATGACCCGACCCAACGCCTAACGTCACGTATCCCTTGCGCAAGCAAGGTAAAGAGAGGTCATGCCGAACTCTTGACCCGATCTTGACTCGATGGTCAGCTCGGTTCACTATTCACATGGCTAACGCATCAAAACGAACATGACAGCTCGGTCCTTAGGTTCGATTTTTCTTTAGGCCGGTGGAAACCGCTTGCACTATAGGACCTCGCCCGGGCCGCCCACCCCGGGATGTCGAAATACAGTGCAAAACGAGGGGCTTATAGCCGCACGTATGGTCTCCATCGACCCAGATCTAGCATAGTTGCGAAAAAGAAGAGCAATCTTTTTCCAACCTACCTAGGATTCTCGAGAAAATACTTGTTTTAAGTAAATTAAAACAACAAAAAAAAATCGTAAAATAAAAGAAACGGAAACCGCATGCCACGTGAGCTTTCCCCTTCTATCCCGTTAGGCCATTCCTGTGTCTAAATCCTTGCTCCGTCACCCTCCAAATAACCGAGAGTGGTTGAGAATCCCGGAGCCGCCTTTTCGCATTGAGGTCACAAGGTCCGATAGCCCTTCCAGCTTCAACGGTCCGCACCGTCCAATACTCCCCTACGACGGATCAACAGATAACAATGAGGGAAACGGAACCCCGCCACTAAGGAATCTCCGCATAATGGAGGAGGTGCCGCGAGCCTTGAAGCCATCAAGAAGCGCCAAGAAGAACAAAGAAGATCGGGATCGCCGACACTGCGTCTTCGAGGAACAGCAGCTCCCAACCCGATGGAACCTTTGTTCTCATAAAGGCGAAGACATACCGCTCCCCCGGTTTCTCAAAGCTATCGCAGGTCCCGCCTCCGCCAAGCTACGAGATCCCAAAGAACGCAAAGCAGCCTTCCGCCAAAGCTCCTCCGGCATCAGGGCCAAGGCCCGACATGCCCGCCTGGGATCGCCGGTTCCCGCTCTGCACATCAAGCTCATTACCAACAAAGACATACGTGCTCGCTCCGCCAGATCCCGGCATCTCGGTATCCCCCAGGATTCAATCCTTTGCCTCTATACGAGCCTCGCAATCACAACTTGAAGTCCCCATTCTTACTGTGGACAGTATCCCGAGCGGATATCCCGACATCTCAAGTTTGCCACCCGCTAGGATCGCCACTGGGGCTAACGAATCGTTTCCCAATTCCTAAACACAACCCTAGTGGTCCAGCAATTACGCCCCAATTTCAACAATCCAGATATGGGTTGGTATACACTCAACCGCTCCCCAAGTCTCCCGAATGGCGATCCCATCTCGCCAATCCACCTCCATCTTCGGCCTCCATCCTGCAAAAATGGCACCGCTCGCCTACCGACCCCCATATGGCTTGGTTGCGTAACATGCAAAGGAGATACAACGGAAGAGTTTCCTTAAGCAAAAGGAAAAAGGTTACCAAACACCTCCAAACAAGAAGAAAGAGGTTACCAGAGAGTACCACTACATCCGTAACTGAGCTCAAGTAAACCGCAATCAAGCACCCCCGAGGAACGACAATCCCCTCGCATACCACAGCTCCAAAGATTTTGATAACCTCGGGATGCCCTCGAGCCAAGTCCTCGAGACACTAGTAAAGAGGAACATTCTCAAACCCTCGAGAATTTCCAACCAAAGACTCGCAAGCCCAACATGGATATGAGCAAGCACCGCGCCTTCCACAACTACCCCGGCCACACCACCGACAATTGCTTCGTGCTAAAACAAGTGGTCCAAGGGCTAATCGAAGAGGGAAAGTTGGAACGCCCCGCGGTCCCATCACGCTTGGAAACCCTTTCCCTAGAAATGACGGGGTAATCGTGGTGGAGAAGTCCTCTCGCAAATTCCCGTGATGAATGGGACGTGAAGACGGAACCCGGGGCTTCCGCAATGAAGAATTCGAGAGAAAGAATCCAAGAACGGTTATTCCCCAACAATCCTTTCCAGAATCGGGGCACACCAAGGGACGGATCGAGCCTTCCCAGAGATAAGGCGCTCGAGACAGTCGAGCAAGTGGCAAAGATCAAAAACGGCGTGACTTTCACAAACGCGACTCCACAAACAAAGAAGAAGAGACAAGACGAGAAGCTTGACTAACCCCCCGTCTCCTAGAGTCTATCTTCAAAAATAAAAGACCCCGAGTCTGTCGTATTTATGTTCGAGTCTCTCGAGTCGTCTCGATGGCCTTACGCCAAAGATTATGCATTTGTAACATAAACCGCGCTTCCTTATGCTTTCAATAAATGATCGACCTTTCTCGAGTATCCCCTCATTGCCACTTTAACAAATGATAAATTAACTAATCAAAAACAGTTAATAATGATTCACTTGGTAAAGACGCGTACACATTAATGAACAATGCATTAAAACAAATCTTTAAGCATGTTGTCAAACGAGAGGAAAATCGTGCCCAAGCCGCCGAGAAGGTTCTAACCAAAATGAATTTGGGAACCGCCGAAGAGCCCAAAGAGACGCAAATCAAAGAATCACACAACAAACCTCGTAGGTTCTAGTACTGTTTTCATTCAATCAAGTCCTCTTCTGACATTGTAATTAAGTCTTCAATTTTCCATACATAAGTCTTCTTTTCTTTTCTTGCTAGACTTGAGACATTATTTTTGCACCCCACATTACATTTAATGAAATGGTTTTGTTCTATGTGATCACTTGCATTGCTCAACAAGTAATTCCACAAATGATTAATGCTTTGATTAATTGGTGTGAGAAAGTCAATCGATAGCTCCCCATACACCTTACCATACCCCACACAAAGGCCTCCATCAAGCCATACACTTTTCCAAAATATGTCCCCACCATCACTTGACCAAGTCAACGACTAAGTAGAACATCAAAGGACAACAAAAGGTCACTTCAAAGATCAAAAGATTGACCCCATGTCGACAACAATCTAGTGGGCTTGCCTTCGCCCTCGTGCGCATCAAGAAAGTTCAAGCAGGGCTTGCCTTCGCCCTCAAATGCTTCAAAAAAAAAAAAAAAAGAGCTCAAGCGTAAGCCGCACAAAAAAAAGAAGCTCGAAGCTACAAAAAAGAAGCTCAAGCAGCTACACAAAAAAGCTCAAGCGTAAGCTTCACAAAAATAAATGAGGTCAAAGACCCGTGAGCCAACGATCAAGAAGCAATGGATTCATTAAAACCGCCACAAATACGACTTGTCAAGGAATCACCTCAAGGCCCGTGCCTCATCATTCAACCTTCCGAGCCTTTTCGCCAAAGGCCGCGCAAATATTCATGCCCCGGCCCCAAAGCCAAACACAGCTTCAAACCCGAACTACGTCGACCTCGAGCTCCTTGTCTTAAGGGGAACGTAGGCATCCGTAAATGGTCCGATCATAAACACATACAAATCCACAAACCCGATCTCATCAATGACCTCTCCTATACACAAACCTTCTTTCACACCGCATCAACTCGATCCTCGATACCGGTTGACTTTCTCCTCGTGATTAATCAAAGCATATCAGTTTAATTGTTGAATAACCCGAACATCAACAAAGGGTTTTAAGCAAACAAGTGATCATTGTGAACAAATCAAGTTTTCGATGTCTCGACAAGTCTTCTTTTTCTACAAAATAGACAATAGAGCTAAACACCGATTTTCTGTCGCCAAGGGCTTCCATACACTTTCACAAGCTTTTCGCACTCATACTCTCTCAAAAGAGTCAAACCCTAAAGCATTTCTTTTGTGCCTACATCAAATAAGGCATTCACACAAAAGGGGACCCGTTCCCACCTTTTCAAAAATAAATACGCCCTCGCAAGTGTACATTACGAGTCATTTCTTCCACAAAAGAGGGTCGAACTACGCAGACTCCGAGCCTCTCAAACCCGAGGGGAACGTAGGCAGCCTTCATTGGTTCGGCCTAAGGAATACACAAAATTCCAAAATTGATGCCACCAAGGCTCAGAAAGAAGCAAGCAAGAGATTTTGCGTCTCGACAAAGCTTTAAAAGTAAATCACAAATCATCACAGCTAAAACACTTCTTGATGAGTTCAAGCACCTGCCTACTCTCAAACTCACAACATGCTAAAAGACGACTTAAAACATTTAACAATCAATGTGTCCGCGATGCCGATGAATGGATACTCGTTGTTTCGTAAGGTCATTCCATGCTACTCGCGTTGGCCCTTCATCACTCTTCTTTCCTTTCCTCCCTCGTCCCCAACGAGTCTTTTTTTTTCATTCCCCACGAGCGAGTTCTCGTCTCCTCATTCCGAGATCAGGAGTCCTCCTTGTCGTGTCAAACGAACCGCCGCTCTCGTGAGCATCGCTCACCCGTGCCTCGGCTCGGATCTCCTCCCTACGAGTCCCGCAAAAGGGGACCTCTCCCCGCCGCCCGTCAACTCGAGTCCCGTAGTCAAACAAAGCGTCTCCCATGACATCCCCGAGGCTGTGCACTCAAGCTTCGCACTCCTAAGGCTATAGCGAGACGACAATCTTGCCCTGCAATTGCTTCACGCCTCGCTCCCAAAACCACTGGGTTCGCCCGATATGCTACTCATACCAATCCAGTACTACGGTCAAGACAACATTCTCCCGCATCTAAGGAGCACCACAGAGGGAAAGCGGAATACTTCCATACCCTCGAAAATACATAAAAGCATCAGATCCGTCATGCGTAAAGAAGCTACCTCCACGCTGCAATGTCATCCTCAGCCTCAAAGAAAGGCTCCCGCCTCATCCCGAACCGACGGAAACAAGCAACGAACACGTAAAGAGGACCAAGGCAAACACGGAACTCGACAACATAGGAACCTTCGACAGCCCTCCTAGTTTCAATCCCCAAAGGGAAACCCACCAACGACCCGATGCATACCAAGATGTGCCATCCATCTCTCCTGCTGCATCGATCCATGTCCAAGACAAAAGGTCACCGAGCAAACGTCCACGCTGACTAAGAGACGCCGGAGACTCGTGCATGGCTCAAGCCTCTCTCGCAACCATAATGCAAGCAAAGCAGGCTTCCCCGCATGAATCGGTCCTCATCACTGCATGATCTACACCGTGGGAAGGTTTCCCCTGGAACCAAAGGAACGATATCCTCGCCCGCCCGACAAAGGCCTCGCCATATCAAACAGAGCACCGTCACATATCCCGAGGTAGCCAACCCCGAAAAGAGTGGCTATCAAGCACAAAGCGAACGCGTCCCAGAGACATCACTCCCGCCACCGCTCATGAAACCGCCAAAGCCGCTTCACCCTCAACCGCCGTAAAACTTGCCAAAGCCGCTCACTCCATTAACCACAAATGCATTCCCACTCATGCGACATGCACAAAAATAATAATAAGCTAGCAACAATTCCTAGGTCAATCCCGGAATCACAAATACGTCATTACATCTTAAATAAAATACTTTCTTTGTCAGCAAATACAAGTGTTTTATTACAGTACAAAATGTCTGTTTGCTCTACAAAAAAAAAAAAAAAAAAAAAAAAAAAAAAACAATGGAAAGAGGAAAAGCAAAAGAGCCCTAATCCGATTCATCATCATCCTCCTCCACAAACGAGAAATTCGGCATCTCGGCGCCTCCGCGCCCACATCATCGCCCCTGTGAACCCAAGACCTTCCTCAACCTGGATAATCCAAGAAGTCCACAGAATAAGAACGAAGAAGGAAAAGAAGATGAGCCATCCCTCCTCTCCTTGTCCAAAGACTCGAGGCGTCCCACGCCCGCCAAGTTCAGACAGAGGTGCTACCTCGCTCGCCAAGTTCAGACAGAGGCTCCATCTCGCCCTCACCGCAAGTTCAGACAGAGGCGCTACCTCGCCCTCGCCAAGTTCGGGACAAAGGCTCCATCTCGCCCTCACCGCAAGTTCGCATGCAGGCGCCATCTCGCCCTCACCGCAAGTTCGGCACACAGGCGCCATCTCGCCCTCACCGCAAGTTCGACAGAGGCGCTACCTCATCCTCACCAAGTTCGGACAGAGGTTCCACCTCGCCCTCACCGCAAGTTCGCACAGGGCGCTACCTCGCCCTCACCAAGTTCGGCATGCAGGCTCCATCTCGCCCTCCCCGCAGTTCGCATGCAGGCGCTACCTCGCCCTCACCAAGTTCGGGATAGAGGCTCCATCTCGCCCTCCCCGCAAGTTCATACAGCAGGCGCTACTCGCCTCACCAAGTTCGCACATGAGGTTCCACCTCGCCCTCACCGCAAGTTCGACAGAGGCGCTACTCGCCCTCACCAAGTTCGACAGAGGCTCCATCTCGCCTCACCGCAAGTTCGACAGAGGCGCTACCTCGCTCACCAAGTTCGTGCAGAGGTTCCACCTCGCCCTCACCGCAAGTTCGAACAAAGGCTCCGTCGTCCTCATCCTTTCACCGACTTCGCCAAAACGCCACCGCATCCGGGGCAGCATTTCAAAGAATCCTTTGGCCGTGGGCGCCACACGTCCTCAACATTTCAACAACTCGATCGTAGGCGCCCACGCCTCTAACACTTCAGCAATTCACCAAAGACGCCACCACGTCCCTCTTCATCTCTGGCCGAGGTGCCCCACATCCTCAACAATTCAACTTCCTCCTCACAAAGGTGCCTCCTCCCGCAGTAAACACAAAGAAAGGTATGTCAATAAACTTCAAACGCAAGACATAGCCGTAATAAATGCTACATAAAAGAAGAATCCCAAAGACGGCATTGATGCCTTTCCAAAATTCCCACAAACAAAGTTCCATATAGGATCCACAAAATGCCCATCAAACTCAACTTAGGTCCGTACGCCTGTAATAGTCTCAACTTAGGTCATATTCCAACTAGGTCCCAACTTAGGTCATATTCGAACTAGGTCCCAACTTAGGGTCATACTTCGAACTAAGTCTCCCTTAGGTCATACTCCCGAACAAGGTCCCAACTTAGGTCATATTCTCAACTAGGTCCCAACTTAGGTCATACTCCCGAACTAGGTCCCAACTTAGGTCATACTCAACTAGGTCCCAACTTAGGTCATATTCCCGAACTAGGTCCCAACTTAGGTCATACTCCCGAACTAGGTCCCAACTTAGGTTCATACTCCCGAACTAGGTCCCAACTTAGGTCATATTCGAACTAGGTCCCAACTTAGGTCATACTCCCGAACTAGGGTCCCAACTTAGGTCATATTCCCGAACTAGGTCCCAACTTAGGTTCATACTCCCCGAACTAGGTCCCAACTTAGGTCATATTCCCGAACTAGGTCCCAACTTAGGTCATACTCCCGAACTAGGTCCCAACTTAGGTCATACTCTGAACTAGGTCCCAATCTTAGGCCATATTCCCCGAATCTAGGTCCCAACTTAGGTCATATTCCCGAACTAGGTCCCAACTTAGGGTCATATTCTAACTAGGTCACAACTTAGGTTCATACTCCCGAACTAAGCTTCAACTCAGACATCACCACGTCCACTCACCACAAACCTCACTACTTCACCACAGCAAATTCTAAGGCTTTAAACCACTCGGTCCCAAGACCGTATAAACCTCCCCCATCACTATCTCCACTCGGAAGGCTTTAAACCACTCGACCGGAGATCAGTATAATCACCAAACTACTATCCCCGGAAGGCTTTAAACCACTCGGTCCGGAAGATCGTATAAATCGCCCAACTACTATCCTCACTCTAAGGCTTTAAACCACTACCGGAGACCGTATAATCACCAAACTACTATCCCCAAAAGGCTCTAAACCACTCGGTCCTAAGACCGTATAAATCTCCCAAATCACTATCGCCGCCTAAGGCCTTAAACCACCCGATTAGGAAAATCGTAAAATTTCCATCCCGTGATACCACCACGTCCTCACAATTGACTCCTACGGCCACTACATATCGGGACATCACCCCGTCCTTATCACCGACCTCTGCGGTCACACAACACTTTAGTGGCACCACCACGCTCACATACACTCACAATTTCACGACCTCTCGAACTACGACTGTGCTTGATTCCCGCCTGAGGATACGTAGGAATCATATCACAGTGGTCCACCCATCGACCTATACTGGCCACTCAGACACCACCACGTCCTTATCACCGACCTCTACGGCCACACAACACTTCGTGGCACCACCACGCCCGCACTCACAAACACTCACCCCACACACGAACTACGATCGTGCTTGATTCCCGCTAGGGATACGTAGGAATCCTATCACGTGGTCCACCTAACCGACCTAAACGGCCACATAACAGACACCGCCATGTCTCACGCACCGACCTACACCTGGCCACTTCTCTCCCAAAGACGCGATCCGCATCAGACTCCTTATCTTATCGACGACCCCACTTCTTTCATAAGTGACGCCGAGGGGCTTCTGTAAGTACCCCAACTGATCGCTCTCCATCCCAAGATACGATAAAACCAGAGGCAAACTTCCTGAGGTCATAACTCCTTCATACGAACTCCGATTGAGACGTGCCATATATGGTTGTAAAGCTCTCGACGAAAGCTAGCTTGCCATCACATTCACAAGAGCATGGAAGGTCCGTACGGACCTCTTTGCATGCCAAAAGGTCCGTACGGACCTCTTTGCACTGCACATAATCATTACGAAAATCCCCTTAAAGTCCACGAGATTCCCTCAAATCCCGGAAATCCATCATTACCTAAGAGGTCCGTACGGACTCTTTGCTCCGAAATTTTTACTATAAATAGAGGGCTTCCCTCCTCATTTTTTTTCACACCTCCCACTTCTCTCTTCCTCCCTAAGCCTTCGGCTCCCCTTCTAAGACCTTTCGAGGCATTCCCGCCCTTCTGATCCTTCCGAGGCCTTCCGAGCCCCCTCGAGGTGCTCCGGCCTCTCCGAGCGCTCCCGAGACGCTCCCGCCGCCCCGAGGCACTCTCGAGGTACTCGAGGCCCTCGTGGTACTCCGAGGCCTCGCCCGGTCTTTCCCACCCGTCCCGCTCTTTCCGAGTCAAACCGGCGATCCCAAACCTTGCCGAACCTCGCCCGAATCCAACCAACGATTCCAACGCACGCCGAACCTCTCGCCCGACCGATCCCGACGATCCCCACGCACGCCGAACCTCCGCCCAAACGCAGCCTACTGGTCAACTCACGCCGAAACTCTATCCGCGGACAACCGGCATCCCCGAAGCAATCCGAACGCTACTCCGACCTCAAACACTATTCCCTGCGGAAGACAGACACGAACCAACATTGGTAAGGCTTCCTTCCTATTCTATTTCAATACATTTCAATACAATGTAGACATCCGATACAAAGATGCATTTTTAAAAGCACACACACACACACACAACTTTAAAGGATATTAGGGGTATCCGAAAGACTCGTTTTACGAGGCTACTCTAGTGAGCTCTAATATTCTAATATTCTCTTCCCTGGGAGTCATCTCGACCTCCGAACTCAAAATCTCATCACACAAAAACAGCTTTAAAATTATCTTTAAACTGATGCCCTTTTTCAATGTTTTGGGCTTAATAAAAACGGCGTGGCGACTCTACAAAATGCGAAAGCAAAACGGCGAGACACCTCCAACACGCAACGCTAAAACGGAATAAGCCAGATGCCGGGGCGCGATTGTGCTGCCTCTCGGATCCGGGCGACTTCCCGAACAGCGACGAATGCGAGATGCCGGGGCTCCGCGCGCGAGCCGGATCCGGGTAATTTCAGTCACCAATTTAGAGACAGATATGTACGTCTCTAAATTAGAGATAGATATGTACGTTTCTAATTTAGAGACAGATATGTACGTCATCAATTTAGAGACAGACATGTATGTTGACGGATTAGCGATGGATTTTTCGTCTCTATTTAAATTGTCGTTTTATTTTCGAACCATTTTAGCGACGCATATTTCCGTCGCTAAATTGACATTTTTTAAAAAAAAATTATATATATATACTCCCTCCGTCCCACTATAGTTGACACCCAAGGAGTGGGCACGGGAACTAAGAAGAAACAATTAAATAAAGAAAATGTGTGGTAGAAAATGAAAAGAGAGAATGAGTGGGGTAAATAGTAGTGTTGGTTGAATAAATTGAGTGGTGGAAAATGAAGAGAGAGAATTAGTGGTGGGGTCCATCTAATATAAAAATATAAAAACTAGGTTATTTTTTGGAAGGTGTCAAGTGAAGTGGGACAAAATGGAAAAAGTGTCAGTATAGTGGGACGGAGGAGTATATATATATATATATATATATATATATATATATACTTTGCTACCCTAAATCAGTCCCTTAACTTATCATATTCACAAATCAGTCCTTGATATTTCATAGTTATACTTTGCTACCCTAAACTTCTTTTATACTCAAATCAGGCCTTACATACTTCCACCACCAATAACCACCATCAACCATCCTACCACCATCTCAATCACCGGCGCCACCATCCCTCAACCATCACCACCATCACTAACAACACCACCAAAAAACCAAACCCAATAATGGAAAACAAATCAAAAATCAGATCAAACAAAGAAACAGATCTTAGAAAAACATAGAATAATTTTTTTTTTTTTCACAATAATTGAGCACTCCCATTGAAGATTAGCACGTAATAAATCATTTGTAATGAAACACTAATCAGTTCCACCTACGAAGGACAAATACCAATTCATTATCGTTTGTAAAATGGGGATAAAAACGGGGGAAACATCAATTGACGATTAATCAGTTGTGCAAAGTTCCCAAAATGTCTTCATCCCTGAATAGATGATACTCTTTGTCACCAAGCTTGACTTGGGTACCGCCATAATCAGGCAAAAGCACTGTATCACCTTCCTTCACAGCCACAGGAATCTTGTTCCCCGATTTATCAAATGTCTCCTACCTCAGGTCCGTCAGGCGCCCTGCCTCCTGGTGTCTCCTGGCAATGGTGGCGGAGGGCGACGGCAGCGGAAGGAGCGGTGGCGGCACAGAGAGAGAAGGGGATGGTGAGGCTGCAATTGAAATGAGAGAAATAGGGAGAGAAATAGAGAAATAAGAGAGAAATGGGTAAAAAATGAGTTGGGTTAGGAAAGGGGAGTGGTTTTGTTTGGAAGAAGTATGGACCATTGGATTGAATGTATTGAATGGTTAGATGTTGTCTTTCGTGATCAGGTGTGAATTTTTGGGATCCAATCAAACAATGCCACATCACATACTTATATTTGTTTTACACTATATGCTATGCCTAATATCAAGAATAATAATATTTATTATCAATAATATTTATTAATGAATTATTAATTATATTACTGATTAATTAATTACTATTAATATTAATTATATAAACAGTAATATATTAATAATAGTACTAATAATAACTAGTAATTTTAATTTTTTTATTGATTAGGAAAAAATATTTTAGACTTTTTTTTATTACTGAAATTTACAAAAAGTTATCTAAAATATTTACATGCTTTTATTTGATTTACCCCAAATTTTAGTTAAAGTAGTATGCCTAATTTTAAGAATAATAATATTATCATATAATTAGTAATAATAAATAATAATAATACTAATAATGATGTTATTTTTAATTATTCAATTATATAATTGAATATATTAATAATTATTATTATATAATTAATAATAATAGTTAATAATAATATTAATAATAACTAGTAATAATACATAATATAAAAAATAATAATGTTATTAATTAATAATAATAGTCATTAACTTAATAATTTTAAAGTTATTAATAATAATTTAATAATTTAAATTTTTAGAAAAATTAATATACCTAAGTAATAATTGATATTAATAAATTATAAAAAAAATACTTATTAACAATAATACTAATTTAATCTTTAAAGAAAATAGTAATAATGCTTATTACTACATCCCAAATCTCATATACTTATACCCCAAACCCTAAACCCTAAATCATATACATATACCACAAAACCGTAAAAATATGATTTTTTGATAATAAGTAATAATTGACATTTTCATCTTTACTTAAATCATATTATACCCCTAAACCCTCATTTCTATATTATAATAATTAGTAAAAATAGTTTATAATTAAATAATTTAAAATATAAAATATTATTATATCATACACATACTTTATACCCTAAATCATATATCCAGTATCATATACACATAACACATATCCTATATTCTAAACCATAACATATACTTTCATTTCTTTAAAAATTCTTAACTTTTTTTATATAACTTTTTGTAAAAAAATTCACTACTAACTGACATCTCAAATATTTTTATATAGCTTTGATCCACTGTGCCTTGCCCACAAATGTGCAAGGAATGTGGTATATCCTTTGGGTGATCATCGCAGAGATTGGCAAATGCCCGGGGTAGACTTTGTTAATTAGTGATTTTTTTTACAAAAAGGTATATAAAAAAAGATAGAAAAAAACTAAACAAATGAAAGTATACAGAAGAAAATTCAAAAGAGGGACGAACTATCCAATATTTATTTTTTATTTTTTTTTATTTTTTATTGATTAGGAAATAATATTTTAGACATTGTTAATTAGTAATTTTTTTTTACAAAAAGGTATATAAAAAAAAGATAGAAAAAAACTAAACAAATGAAAGTATATAGAAGAAAAGTCAAAAGAGGGACGGACTATCCTATATTTATTTTTTATTTTTATTTTTATTTTTTATTGACTATGAAATAATATTTTAGACTTTGTTAATTAGTGATTTTTACTTTTTACAAAAAATATATAAAAAAAGATAGAAAAAAAGTTATATAAAAAAATAGAGACCAAAAGTTAAAAACATGGATGAAATTTATAAAAAAACATGGATGAAATTTATAAAAAAATTGGAGACCGATTCCAAATTCGTTTCTAAATTGGAGACATATTCAAAATCCGTCTCTAAATTGGAGGGAATAGGGAAAATTTAAAAACATGGATGAAATTTATAAAAAAAATTAAAATAAAACTTATTTCTAAAAGGAAAAGGAAAAGAAAATTGGTTTTCAAAAAAGGACGCAAAATTAAAAGAAAACTTATTTCTAAATGGAAAAGTTACCCATGTCGTTTAGTTTATTATGTCATCTTTTGGTTGGACTCTATTTCGTCTGTCCCATAATAAATAATATCATTTAATTTTTTAATTTTTTTAATTTTTCTTGAATAAATAAAACTATTTGAGTTGTTAGTTAGTAGGAAAATTTTTTACAAATAGTTATACAAAAATATTAATAATTTTTGAAGAAATGAAAGTATATAATAGAAAAAAAGAAGGACGGACAATATCATTTACTTTTTTAATTTTAATTTTTTTTAATAAATAAAACTATTTGAGATGTTAGTTAGTAGGGAATTTTTTTTTCAAAGAGTTATATAAAAAAAGTTAATAATTTTTAAAGAAATGAAGTATATAATAGAAAAAAAAGAAGGACGGACAATAGCTTTTAATTTTTTAATTTTATTAATTTTTTTTAAATAAATAAAACTATTTGAGATGTTAGTTAGTAGGGATATTTTTTACAAAAAGTTATATAAAAAGTTAATAATTTTTAAAGAAATGAAAGTAATTAATTGAAAAAAAGAGGGACGGACAATATCATTTACTTTTTAATTTTTTTTAATTTTTTTTTTGAATAAAGAAAACTATTTGAGATTTTAGTTAGTAGGAAATTTTTTTACAAAAAGTTATATAAAAAAGTTAATAATTTTTAAAGAAATGAAAGTATATAATAGAAAAAAAGAGGGACGGACAATACCATTTAATTTTTTTAAATTTTTTTTTTTTAATAAATTAAACTATTTGAGATGATAATTAGTAGGGAAATTTTTTACAAAACGTTATATAAAAAAGTTAATAATTTTTAAACAAATAAAAGTATATAATAGAAAAAAAGAGGGACGGACAATAGCATTTACTTTTTTAATTTTTTTTTTTTGAATAACTAAAACTATTTGAGATGTTATTTAGTAAGGAAATTTTTTACAAAAAGTTATATAAAAAAGTTAATAATTTTTAAAGAAACGAAAGTATATAATAGATAACAAGAGGGACGTACAATAGCATTATTTTTTTTTAATTTTTTAATTTTTTTTGGAATAAATAAAATTAGCTGAGATGTTATTTAGTATTGAAATTTTTAACAAAAAGTTATCTAAAAAATCTAATAATTTTTAAAGAAATGAAAGTATATAATAAAAAAAAAAGAGGGACGGACAATAATATTTATGTTTTTAATTTTTTTTTAATTTTTTTTTTAATTTTTTTTTGAATAAATAAAACTATTTGAGATTTTAGTTAGTAGGGAATTTTTTTACAAAAAGTAATATAATGAAATTTAATGTTTTTTAAAGAAATGAAAGTATATAATAGAAAAAAAGGACGGACAATAGCATTTACTTTTTAATTTTTTTTAATTTTGTTTTGAATAAAGAAAACTATTTGAGATGTTGGTTTGTAGGAAATTTTTTAACAAAAAGTTATATAAAAAGAGTTAATAATTTTTAAAGAAATGAAAGTATATAATAGAAAAAAAGAGGGACGGACAATAGCATCTAATTTTTTTTTAATAAATAAAACTATTTGAGGTGTTAATTAGTGGGGAAATTTTTTACAAAAAAGTTATATAAAAAAAGTTAATAATTTTTAAAGAAATGAAAGTATATAGTATAAAAAAAGAGGGACAGACAATAGCATTTAATTTTTTAATTTTTTAAAATTTTTTTTAATAAATAAAACTATTTGAGATGTTATTTAGTAGGGAAATTTTTTACAAAAAGTTATATAAAAAAAGTTAATAATTTTTAAAGAAATGAAAGTATATAATAGAAAAAAAGAGGGACGGACAATAGCATTTTCTTTATTAATTTTTTTTTATTTTTTTTGAGTAAATAAAACTATTGAGATGTTATTTATTAGGGAAATTTTTTACTAAAAGTTATATAAAAAAAGTTAATAATTTTTAAAGAAATGAAAGTTTATAATAGAAAAATAGAGGGACGGACAATAGTATTTATTTTTTTAATTTTGTTTCAATAAATAAAACTATTTGAGATTTCAATTAGTAGGAATTTTTTTTACAAAAAGTTATATAAAAAAAGTTAATGATTTTTAAAGAATGAAAGTATAAAATATAAAAAAAGAGGGACGGACAATAGCATTTACTTTTTTAATTTTTTTTTTGAATAAATAAAACTATTTGAGATGTTATTTAGTAGGGAAATTTTTTACAAAAAGTTATATAAAAAAGTTAATAATTTTTAAGAAATGAAAGTATATAATAGAAAAAAAGAGGGACGGACAATAACATTTACTTTTTTAATTTTTTTAATTTTTTTTGAATAAATAAAACTATTTAAGATGTTATTTAGTAGGGAATATTTTTTTTCAAAAAGTTATATAAAAAAAGTTAATAATTTTTAATGAAATGAAAGTATATAATAGAAAAAAAAGAGGGACGGACAATAGCATTTACTTTTTAAATTTTTAAATTTTTTTTGAATAAATAAAACTACTTGAGATGTTATTTAGTAGGAAAATTTTTACAAAAAGTTTTATAAAAAAGGTTTATATTTTTTAAAGAAATGAAAGTATATAATAGAAAAAAAGAGGGACAGACAATAGCATTTATTTTTTTAATTTTGTTTAATTTTTTTTTTTTTTTTGAGTAAATAAAACTATTTGAGATGGTAGTGATTGGTCTCTATTTTGTTGTTGGTCTTCATTTTGATAGCAAATAATATTGTGCATCATGGGAACATTCTGGCGGTCCCTATTTTTTTAATATGTTTGTCCCTTTTTAGTAACCAACCTTTGCCATTCCCATTTGTCCTAAGTTGTCAGTCCTACTTCAATTTATTCTAGTCGTGTTGGTCTCTATTTTGTTGTTGGTCTTTATTTTGATAGCAAATATTATTGTGCATCATGCGGACATTTCGACGGTCCCTAATTTTAATATGTTTGTCCCTATTTAGCTACCAACTTTGATCGTTCCCATTTGTCCCAATTTGTCGGTCCCTACTTTAATTTATTCTAGTAGTGGTAGATTGAGTAGTACTTAAGAGTTATGCGCACTCAACATATTCAATTCAATCAAAAACATGCCAAAACTAGAATATGCTTCTTATTATTATCTACTTTATAGCCAGACGATTGTCACTAATATATATGTCGCTAATTTATAGCCAGATATTTGTCGCTAATATATCTGTCGCTTTTCTATATCTTATTTAGAGACATAATTGTATGTCTCTATTTTAGAGACATATATGTCCGTCTCTATTTAGAGACAGAAATGTCTGTTTCTATTTTAAAGACAGAAACGCATGTCTCTAATTTAGAGACAGAAACATTCATCTCTATTTTAGGGACATAAACGTATGTATCTGATTTAGAGAAAGAAACGTTCGTCTCTAATTTAATTTAGAGAAAGAAATGTTCATCTCTAATCTAATTTAGAGACATAAACGTATAATTTAGAGACAAAATGGGATTTTTTTTTTTTTTCAAAATATAGGTTTTTAAAAACTTATATACCAAAATAACATCCTAAAAAATTTATTTACCAAAGTAACACTTTTTATTGTATTCCGGAAGTGGTAATTCCGGAATAAGGTAATCCGGAACTACCATTTCCGGATTTCAAAAAAAAAATTATTTTTTTTTAAATCCGGAACTGCCATTTCCGAAATTAATTTTTTTTTTTTTGGCAAAACTGAATACTGATTGCTATTATTTTATTTTTTAAAACAAATAATTATTTTTAAATCCGGAACTGCCATTTCCGGAATTAATTTTTTTTACAAAAATGAATTAACAAAATAAATGAACCATTTTCCTTGTAAGTGAATGCACATATTTAGTTAATATTCATCATTTCCAAGTCTTGCTAGTACTACTGGGAACTGGGAAGCCATTATATTTGTTCAACCTAGGAATTGAGTTTTGAAATCCATTCATAATTAATTTAAGCATTTACCCATAAATTTTGAACGTTTCTTTTCAATGACTTTTACTTTGAGATTTAATGCATTAAAAAAAATTGAATTTTTTTTTGTCTCACCTTAATTAAATTTGCTCAATTTTATTACGATAGTTATGAAAATTTTCAAAAAAAAAATCTGAAATATAAATTGCCACGGAACGTGGCAAAAATGCTAAGAACAATCCCTTGCATGTCCAACACTTAGGACATGCGTGGCTTACTGGCAAAAATCTATGATTTTGACTCATTTGCCCTTCTTATTGCTTCTGAGTAGTTGGTGGCTTTGTAAGTGAATAATTGTTTAGTGTTAAATTTTAGCTACATACTCCCTCCATTCCATTACAAATCACACATTTTTCTTTTTGGACGTTCCACTATAAATTACACACTTTCTAAAATAGCAAATAATCTTTAATATTCTCTCCACTCATTTTCTCTCCTATATTATTTTAATACTCACAACACCATTATAATTTACTATTCCCTCCACTCATTCTCTCTCCTATTTTACTTTTACACTCACAATATTTATATTATTATTTTTTTCCTTAATCTACGCGTGAACAGTAAGTGAGTGAATTGTAATGGGACGGAGGAAGTACTTTTTAAATTTATTGAGTTACTTGTAGGAATATTTATTGCAATATTAAAAAATTATGTAGCCCAATTTTATTCATTTCAAAAATGTATATTACTTTCATCCAAAAATGAATAATTAAAAAAAAATGCTACTTCTTTTGCTCAAAAAATTAATATTACTTCCTTCGCCTCAATGAATATTTTAGAAAAAAATACTACTTCATTCGTCTCAAAAATAAATATTAATACCTTTGTCCAAAATAAATATTTTTCTTGAGACCAAATTAAATGTTTTTCTTGAGACTAAGACACTAATTAACATTCATTTTTTGAGACTAAGACATTAACATTTATTATATTTTGAGACGAATGCATTAACATTTATTATTGAGAATTCATTTTTTTGAGACTAAGACATTAACATTTATTATATTTTGAGACGAATGCATTAACATTTATTATTGAGACGAATGAAGAGGTATTATTTTCTAAAACAATCACTGGGATGAATTTTGGACAAAAGAAATATTATTATTATTTTAGTTATTCATTTTGGGACAAAATAATATTAATTTTTTAAAAGAAGTAGAAATTTTTTCAAAATAATTATTTTGAGACGGAAAAAATAATACTTTCTCTTAATTTCCTTTATCAAGATATAATTTTCTTAATCAAAATGATTGTTTAACAATTTAATTAAGGTGAGACAAAAAAAGTACTTTTTTTTTAGTACAAGTAGTGATTTTATATTTCAGATTTTTTTTTTTTGAAAATTTTCATAACTATCGTAATAAAATTGAGCAAATTTAATTAAGGTGAGACAAAAAAAAAAATCAATTTTTTAATGCATTAAATCTCAAAGTAAAAGTCATTGAAAAGAAACGTTTAAAATTTATGGGTAAATGCTTAAATTAATTATGAATGGATTTCAAAACTCAATTCCTAGGTTGAACAAATATAATGGCTTCCCAGTTCCCAGTAGTACTAGCAAGACTTGGAAATGATGAATATTAACTAAATATGTGCATTCACTTACAAGGAAAATGGTTCATTTATTTTGTTAATTCATTTTTGTAAAAAAAAAAAATTAATTCCGGAAATGGCAGTTCCGGATTTAAAAAAAAAATAAAAAAATTTTGAAATCCGGAAATGGTAGTTCCGGATTACCTTATTCCGGAATTACCACTTCCGGAATACAATAAAAAGTGTTACTTTGGTAAATAAATTTTTTAGGATGTTATTTTGGTATATAAGTTTTTAAAAACCTATATTTTGAAAAAAAAATCGACAAAATGGTCCATCTCAAATTAGAGACCAAGATTCATCCATCGCTAAATTTGCCAATTATATATAAAAAAATCATATTTATATATATTTAAAAATATATACCAATAAACTTTTAAATTTATAAACTGAATTTTTTTTTTATAAATAATGAATTATAATATTACTTAAAACTAATAATTAATTTCTCTGAAAAAAATAATAATATAAATAAAAATTAAATTTCAAAATTTTATAAATTTTAGGAATACATATCAATGAATTGCAAGACAACGAAAAAAAAAAACCCGTAAATCCTAAACCAATAACCATATACCTTATACCCTAACCTATATACCCTAAATTTAACCCCATGCATATCCTAAACCATTTACCATGTAAAAGAATCTTTACTAATATTATTGAAAATACGCGATAATTGAATAATAAATGTTAATAACAAGAATAATAATAATAAATTATAAAAAAAATACCTATTAACAATAATGATTAATAATATACCTCAACCCCTAAACCCCGATTTTTTTTTAAAAATATAGCTGTTTAAAAATTTATATATCAAAATAACATTTTTAAAAATTTAAGTACCATAGTAGCACTTTTGGCTTGAAATCCGGAACTGGTAATTCCGGATTATGAATTCCGGTATTACCAATTCCGAAATTGTTTTTTTTTTTTTTTTTTTTGTTTTCCAAAATTGAATTTACAAAAATAATATGTCCGTAAATAGGGAGCGATCGCGTCCTTATATAGAGCGATCGCTCCAAGTGTACTCCGGCGTCATCAATTCCGGATTCTATTTTTTTTTCCAAACCTGATAAATTAGGAAAATAATATTTTCTGGAAAATAGGGAACGATCGCACGTTTATGGGGGGCGATCGCTCATAGTGTAATCCGGAATTGATAACTCCGGATTCTATTTTTTATTTTTTTTTAAATACAAAAAAAAGCAAATTAATATTCTGGAAAAAGGAGAGGGCGATCGCGCGTCTTATGGAGAAACCAACACCAGTTTCGATAGTCCTCTTTTTCAACAATAGCGAATGCGAGAGGAAGTAGACTATCATTTGCGTCGACACCCATGGCAATAAGAATAACCCCTCTATATCTTCCATGCAGGAATGTGCCATCAACAGAAATAACATGACGACAATGAGAGAATGCTTCCACACAAGTGCCAAATGCCCAGAACACACGATCAAACATACCTAAAGCACCGGGAGGAGGAGGATCAGAATGCTCCACAATGGTTCCAGGGTTCCACTTTTGGATGGCAGCTAACAAACGTGGCAGTCTTAAATAAGATTCTTCCCAGTCTCCATATGCCTCTGCAATAGCTTTTTGTTTGCCACACCATGCCTTTCTATATGAAACTTCCTTCCCATACGCTTTTTTTATTTCCGCCTTCACTAGTACAATCTTCAACTCGAGATCAGCCTTAACCAGTTCCAAAACTTCTCGCCCTATGAACTTAGCATCCATGTTTCGATGATTTTGGCTAATTTCGGTTGCCAAGCAAGAATGAGGACCCTTGTATTTGATAATTTCCCAATACCCTAAGGATTCTTCAAACTCACATTCACATAAAAATTGCACGGAAAATCTTTCACCAAACACTCAATAGTCCACTTTCGGGTTGTGCTTCGTTTTACCTTGAAGCGCGTATTTTTCTTAATATGAAACAACTTCATTTTATGCTTTGCACCTCGACTTCTTTGAAAACCGAATACCTTTGGCAATGTCATGATGTTCTACATTCCATTCAAAGAAAGTCATATTGGTTATCATCATATATCTCCGATCCTTCTCCAATATCACGATAAAATTGATACCCGACTCTCTCATGCACATGATGTTGTGGTTCTTCGTAAGCAACCAAATGTAACGCCAAATCTTCTCCCTCATTCTCGCTAACGTCAGTAGGACTACTGCAATCATCATATCCATCGTCAAGATCTTCATTTAGAAGCAACCCAATATTTTCTTCATAATCTAAATCATTATCATCATCATTATACAATTACTCACCCTCACCCCCTCCCTCTTCCTCTCTCTCTTCCTCCCCCTCTTCCTCTTCCTCTTCCTCTTCCTCTTCCTCTCCCTCTTCCTCTTCCTCTTCCTCTTCCTCATATGTTTGTGTACTTGTTCCAAAGATCCTCCGACTATAGCGGCTTAAAGAACCCATCCTGGAAGGTATCCATGTCATTAACATACTCATTTTGTAATGGCTCCTCATAGGTTTCAAACTCCTCAACATTCACATTATCAACTAAATTTATCTTAACATACAATTGTAAGCTACTCAACCCACCAAACTGAGCAGAAACATCAAACATGACTTCCATACCCATATCATTGTCGATTACAAATGGAATGTAGTTTGCAATCCTGGGAGCGACAAGATGAGGATATCTACATGTAACTTGCAACTGAACAATAGCTCGATCTACCCCAATTTTCTTAGCTAAGTTTTTAATCAACTTCTTGTAACTCCACCGAGTTTTAGCCCTAAGTTCACATTTTGGTCCCCTTTCAAAATGTTCACCTTCAAACGGGTGTTCATCATTTCCTCCCCAATAACACATGAAAATAAGTGGAACTCCAGCCATATTTATTCCTAAAAATTGAAAAAAAAAATTATAAAAAATCTAATTTAACAATATCACTACATTCACAAAAAAATTTAAATAAATACTAAATTTAAATTTCGAACAAAAAATAAGAGGATTAAATGTACCTTCTTAATCACCTCTCTTTTCTTCTTCTTGAACTTCTTAATCAACTTCTTGAATTTTCAATATATTTTGGAAAAAATTCACCTACTTTCTTCTTCTTCTTCCTCCTTCTTTTCTCCTTCTTCTTCACTGGATTTTTATTATGCTAGATTTCTTTACAGATCTGCCGGGGAAGATGGGTTTTGTAAAGCAAATCCGGAATTAGCATTTCCGGATTTGAATTTTTCGAAAAAAAACATTACTTAATTCAATTCAGTTATATTTTGTATTAAAAAAAAAAATAGAATCCGGAGTTATCAATTCCGGATTACACTATGAGCGATCGCCCCTCATAAACGTGCGATCGCTCCCTATTTTCCAGAAAATATTATTTTCCTAATTTATCAGGTTTGGAAAAAAAAATAGAATCCGGAATTGGTGACGCCGGAGTACACTTGGAGCGATCGCTCTATATAAGGACGCGATCGCTCCCTATTTACGGACATATTATT
Organism: Adenophora triphylla var. japonica; assembly: GCA_022495995.1. Lineage (NCBI taxonomy): Eukaryota > Viridiplantae > Streptophyta > Magnoliopsida > Asterales > Campanulaceae > Adenophora > Adenophora triphylla. Next base: position 199,867 of record JAFEMH010001009.1, read on the forward strand.
TTTGGAATTCAATTTTGGAAAACAAAAAAAAAAAACAATTTCGGAATTGGTCATTCCGGAATTCATAATCCGGAATTACCAGTTCCGGATTTCAAGCCAAAAGTGCTACTATGGTACTTAAGTTTTTAAAAATGTTATTTTGATATATAAATTTTTAAAAAGGTATATTTTTAAAAAAAAATCCCTAAACCCCACTCTTAATTCTAAACTACTAACCATATACCTTATACCCTAAATTCTAACCTATATACCCTAAACCCCATGCATACCCTAAATCATTCACCATGTAAAATAATCTTTACTAATGTTATTGAAAATAAGTAATAATTGAATAATAAATGTTAATAACACGAATAATAATAATAAATTAGAAAAATATACCTATTAACAATAATGCTTAATAATATACCCCAACCACAGAACCCCACTCTAAATCCTAAATCAATAACCATATACCTTATACCATAAATCATATACCCTAAAACCCCATACATACTCTAAACCATTCACAATGTAAAAGAATATTTACTAATATTATTGATAATAAGTATAATTGAATTATACATGTTAAAAATATGAATGATAGTAATAAATTATAGAAAAAAACATTAACCAAACTACTATATACCTTCTACCCTAAATCAATTAACATATAACTTATACCCTAAACAATGAACCATATACCCTAAACCCCATGTATATCCTAAACACTAAATTTAGTTATAGATTGAACATTTGGTTGTCCTACTCAATGTAATTTTTCCCAATAATTAATAAAACTTAAAGAGCACAGTCCCTTTTTTCTCTTATAAAATTTCATTTGTTTATTTTTTCTCATAACTTTTTGTAAATATTTCCAGTAATAAAGAAAGGCTAAATTAAATTTTTCTATGCAATAAAAAATAAATAAAATTTAAAAAATTTAAAGGGTACTGTCCGTCCAAATTTTTTTAATATACTTTCATTTGTTTAATTTTTTTTTTTTACAACTTTTTGTAAAAAAATTCAGTAATACAAAATAACTCAAATAGTTTTTTTCAATGCAAATATATATATATATATATATATATATATATATATATATATATATATATATATATATATATATATATATATATATATATATATATATATACATACACTTTAGTTATGAATTCAACATCTATCCTTAAATTTAGCTAAAAATTCAACATTTGTCTCTAAATTAGCTACAGATTTAACATCTATAGTATAAATCACACCAGTGGATGAACAGTATTATGAACAGTACCAAATGTCAAATTTCCCATTTTGCCCTCACTAAGTTGTCCCTTTCCCATTTTGCCCTTTTAAAAAAAAATTAATTAAAAATGAAATTGTCTATGGCTAAGAACTTATGAGACGAAACTCACAAGGTGAGATAAAACTCACAGGTGTTGTTCTTAGTGTTGATGACACTAACAACAACACATTCACCAATTCTAGAAAAAGCACAAATCAATAGAAATAAATATAATTTGCAGCGGAAGAATTAAAGCAATACACAAGAATATAATTTTTATCAAGTTATATAAATATATAACTTGATGGGTGCCTAAAAGGCAAGACCTTTCTATTAATAATATGAATTCAATACAAGGTCGAGGTTGTTCCTTAATGATAAACGAACCCTGATATAAGGAACAACATACACGAATTCTCTCAGTAAATAAACACTCAAAAACCTCACAAAAATATAAAAATCTATATGAAATATTCGAGTGTTGGACAAAGTGTTGCCGACACTGAATGGCAACACTTGAGAGCAGAATTCTACTTTTCTTGTGCAGATTTGCGTTTTACGAGATTGGATGATCTTCAATGAAGATCCACTGCACTATTTATAGGCCACAAAGTCTTGGAGCCTACTCAAATGATCGGCTAACGGCCTTGGGTTTGTTTCCTCCAAAATAGCCTTCTCGCCTTCATTGTAGGAGACCTAGTCTTCTCTTGCTTCTCATGCTTGTACCTCTTAGCTTTGATTGCCTTGTACTCGACTTGTTCTCCCCCGAATAGCTGAATAAAATATCTCTGGCTTGGTCATCAATTAAACAAATAAACACATGTTTATTTGTTAACTTCTTCTTCTCTTCGTGATTAACGCCCGGGTACATTTCGTTGCCGATTTTAAGCTCATTTTAAGGTGACTAACTACCGTTATATAAACATTAATTTACCCATTAATATTTGTGAAAAATACAATAACTAACTCGGTGTCGCCAATTCCAAATGGCAACACTTTTGGCAACACCAAATGGCAACACCGGTTTGCAACACTTGGGATGACATTCATGACAACACATGATCTAACATTAACAATCTCCCCCATAGTTACCGATTTCTTCACAAAAATACCAATGTGATGATCTTTTCAAAAACAGTTAGTCAAACTTAACTAAAACCACAAAAAATGCCACGAGATTTTGATAGAGGCAACATAAACCTTCGTGCAATGTTTTGAAATATTTTTCAATCCAAAACATCAACCATTAAGCAAATGAAGTATCAAAATCTTTACAAAAATCTCCCCCTTAATACGAAATTAATAACGAACCAAAATAACTATTAAAATCTTAAACCAACCATTCCATCATTCAACAAAAACATCCATCCAAGTTTGAAGAAAATTCCAGTGAAACAAAGAAAAAAAAAAAAACGAAATAAAATTTGTTTAAGCATTACAAACCAAAATAAAACAAATAAAATTGTTTTTGTTTCCAACCACCAAAAACAACCACCATTCAAACCAACCATCTTTAAACGCATTTCCAGCTCCTTCACCTCCCTCTCGTGTCCCACTTGGCCCAAGACACCATTTCCAGCTCCATCATCATCATCACGCCTTGGTGGCTTATCGCCCCCTATTTTGGAAGAAATTAAATCCACCATTTTCATCATGTCGGTGCGCATGTCCAACCACCCCGAATTACTGAGTCAATGTGCTTGACCCGACTATTGAAAAAATTAAGTACCATAGCAAAGATCAACCATTACGGGAGCGGTGTTGCCGAAGTGTTGCCGGTTTCGGGAGCGACACTTGGGGCGACACTGCGGTAGCGTGGGCAGAATGTGAGGAGCATTTGTAACCAAAACCCAAGGTAAATCCCTGTGCCTATCACCTTCGGTAAAGTGTTTGGTAATTCTCGTAATAAACGGGCTTTTCGTAGATATTATCACCATTCCAAGGCTTAAGGTTTTGGTACATTAGGACTTGGAAAATAAGGGAAGGAAAAATGAAGGAGGAGGTCTTTTTCTTCTTAGCCCATACGGCAAGGTGAGCAAATACAAGTCTCCCAAAGTTAACTCTTTGTTTCTTGCCTAGTTTGTACAACAAATTAGCTTGCTCAAAAGTGACCGTGTTCTCGTTTGCCGTAGGAAGCCAATTTGTTATACAAATCTTGTGGAGCACGCTAAACAAAGAAGTGAGATGGGTAGACCTAAAGTGATCGGACCAAATGGTGATTCTCCCTCCGGTTAAAAAGGTGGCTAAGGCATTAGGATCATATTCCAAACTCTCATCTTCGACATTAGGGAGGCCGAATGCCTTGTTGATGATCAAGGGATTAAAATCATAGATATTGCCCCTAACAAAAATCTTTCCATAATGAGGGGTATTCCTATCATCAATATTATCCCTAAGATGAGCATAGAAATTCCTAACCACACTTTCAATGTACGATGACACTTTAGTCACCGTAGGCAAAAACATCCTATCCTCCAAAAACTGATACACACCTAACTCCTTGAATTGAGTCACATACATATTCTTTTCATTCAGAATTTTCTTCTCAGAATCTTCAACAAACTTATCTAAATTTGTTTCACCATAAAATTCATCCGAAAGAAATGGACGTTAATAAAATCCAAAAGACTCATAATCTGATTTTTCATCTAGAGAGGGATTAGGAGAGTGTACCTCAGGCCATGAAATAGGAGAATAGGAAGGAGAACTCGACTGTGCTTTGGTCTTGGCGGCGGAGTGTTGCTTCGGGTATTGCCATTGCATCGGCAACACTTGGGGCGACACCTGTAAATTTTCATTTCTTCTTCAACTTGGGTGAGCTTCGCAAGGGTTTCTTCATCTTCCATCCAAGGCTTCTTCATCCTCATCGAGGAAGATGATGAGGGCTCCTTTGTCTCTTTAAAAGCGTGGTCCGAACCTTCCTCGGACGAAATGTTGAGAGAAGAACTCGAGCTATCCTCCACATTTACTGGATCATCAGCCGTGTTGGAAGGAATCTTGGACCTGAACAAGGTTTTGATCCTCTCAGATTGTCTACGCACTCCACCCCTAAAAGACGAAGAGGCATCAACCGCCTTTCTCTTCTTGGTCTTCTTTTGAGGGGCGAAGGTGAGCTCTATGGAGGGGGTAGCTTCTGGAAGATTAATAGGAATGGGAATTTTGGAAGGATCATAGACAACAATGTCTAATGAGGGTGAGGTTGAGGGTGTGGCCGAAAGTGTCGCAGGGGATATCTCCATTGGAACGGCGACATTTGAGGCAACACTAGAGGGAGCTAGAGGCGAAATTTCCATGGGTGATGAAATTTGGGGTGAATTTTTGGTGCTTGCCATGGAGAATCGAAGAAGAACGAGGAAGACGAAGAACTGGACAAGGGTTTCGGTTTAACGCCTAGAGAGAGAGAGAGCAACGAGAAGAGAGAGAGTGAGGGTTTAGAGAGGTTTTAATGAGTGAATAGTGGTAGGATTTAATTGATTTGACAATGTCAAATTAATTAAATCTCCACTTATCTCTCAAAAATCCCAACAAACTCAAGTGTTATCCGCCATTTTTTAAAAAAATTCCTTTTTTTTTTTTTTTTTTTTTTTTTTTTAATTTTTATAATTTTTATAATTTTTAATAATAACTAAACATAATTTTAGTAATATCCATAAAATTGTGTTTTTCAAAATTCAAAGGGATGAATTTTAAAAAATAGATATCACAAAATTACACTTAGATTGACAAAAATAAAAATTTTTGCTAAAAACCTTTTAAATTTCACAAACTCTAAATATAAGCAAATAGACTTTTCGAAATTTAAAATTTAATTAACAAAAACAAAAATAAGAAAATAAAAAATTAATGTAGCATCTACTAATGTGTTACTAGCAATGTTGCGTGACACACAAGGCAACATTTTTAAATAAAATCCCCTTGATATTTTTCAACATATATAACTTATCATTCCTTAGGCAATTTATAAGCACACTTTACACTTTCTTTATTTACAAGGAAGCATCGTAGTAGCGAGCTCCGTGCCCCGAGTTTTTATTAAAGTGTAAAGCTACAATTAGTAAGTTTTATACCTTTCAAGTAGGGTACACTGTAGTAGCGAGCTCCATGCCCCTAATACTTAGTATAAAACACTACATTATATTCCCTTTGGGAATTTTCACAAGCTTTGCCCTTTTTTTTTTTTTTAAAATATCAACAACAATATGAGTGACTTTGTCACTTTTTAGCACAAAGGGGTATTTTATAAAAAAAATGTTAACCTTAAGAATGTACACATACTAGAACAAAAAGGTCAGTAAATGCCCCCCATTTGGGATTAAACTAGCTATAATTTTTTTTTTTTTTTTAAAGATAATATACAACTCATACAAAGTGTTGCCGAGTGTTGGTAACACTGACGCAACACTACCGTATTTATAGAAAACATAGACCAAGAGATTTTTTCAAACTTGAAAATCTCTCATGGTCCAAGGCTTTGGTCAAAATATCGGCAAGTTGATGTTTTGTATCAATATGCTCTATTTGGATCAATTCCTTTTCTACTAAATCTCTTAAAAATGATGGCGGATATCAATGTGCTTAGTGCGTGAGTGTTGTACGGGGTTTTTGGAGATATTTATAGCACTCGGGATTGTCACAATACATGGTCAAGATATTACTATCAAGACCATAGTCATCAAGCATGTGTTTTAACCATATTAGTTGTGAACAACAACTCCCCGCCGCCACATATTCGCATTCGGCGGTCGAGAGAGAAACACAGTTTGCTTGCGACTGTACCATGACACTAGATTATTACCCAAGAAAAACAACCCCCACTAGTACTCTTTCTGTCATCTATATCCCCGCCCAATCGTAGTCACTAAAACCAACTAAGTTGGTATTAGTGTCTTTGGTGAACCGCATTCCCAATTCACTTGTCCCAGACACATACTTGATGATTTTCTTGACAAAGATTTAGGTGAGAAATTTTAGGAGCAGATTGATATCTAGCACAAACACCTACGGCCGAACATTATATCGGAACGGCGCGGTAAGATAAAGAAGACTACCTATCATGGATCTATAAAGAGTTGGGTCAACATCCTCCCCTGCCTGATCTTTGGTTACCTTAAGAGATGATCCCATAGGTATTTTAGAGCTCTTGGCACTCTCCAATCCAAATCTTTTCACCAGACTCTTAGCATACTTGCTCTGAGTGATGAAGACTCCATCATTCGATTGTTTCACCTGAGAGTATGTGGAGGACATACACACATATCTAACCATATCTCTGTAATCAACTGGCTCCTTGTTCCTTGTTCTAACCCCTTCATTAACATCACCAATTACTTGAGTAATGGGATGATAATTTCTAATTCGAGCCGGGGATCTCTCACCGCCTTGATGGTACACCAATCCATCTTCTCCTTCGAGTCATCGCTCTCGAATTTCCAGCCACTGCTTCAGTTCTCCGTGTTGCCTCGGGTGTTGCCATTTCAGGGCGACACTTGGAGCAACACTTGAATGCGTAGGCCGCAATGGCTGAATCGCATTCTGTTCCAGCCCTTTGTTCGACTTCTTCTAGTAAAGTCAGAGGTATATCATCAGCTGGTTCTCCTGTGGCACTCAAGTAATCGTTAAATTCAATATTTACCGATTCTTGAATTACTTTTAACCTCAAATTATAGACACGATAAGCATGACTGTTTTGAGAGTAGCCAAGAAAGATGGCTTTGTCACTCTTAGAATCAAGTTTTCCTAAGTATTCCCGGTCATTTAAAATGTAACACAAACACCCAAACACATGAAAATAGTGAACCGTAGGTTTCTTTCCATTTAAAATCTCATAGGGTGTCATAGTTGTACCGGGTCTTAAGAAAACTCTATTTGTAGTGTGACAAGTCGTGTTTAATGCTTCGGCCCAAAAACCTTTAGAAATATTTCTAGCAATTAGCATAACACGAGCCATTTCCATTAAAGTCCTATTTTCCTTTCAAAGAACACCATTTTGTTGTGGTGTTTTGGGTCTTTGAAAACTCATGGTGTATCCCCTTTACTACAAAAAGTAGAAAAGGAGATGTTTTCAAATTCTCTACCATGATCGATCTTATTCGAAAAATAGGAGAACAAAACATGTTTTTGATTTTAGAGGCTAAGTGAGTAAATTTATCAAAAGTTTCGATTTTTCTCTTAAGAAATACACCCATGTAAACCTAGAAAAATCATCAACTATTACATAAACATACTTCTTACCTCCCAAGCTTTCTACCTCAATAGGACCCATCAAGTCCATATGTAGAAGCCGAAAACAATGTGTTGTTCTGAGTGTTGCTCATTGTGTTGTTCAACACCGTGAGCAACACGAGTTTGCTTACCCTTTTGACACACCACACATCACGGTGTTTTTGAGGTCTAGTTTAGGAACACCTTTGACGGCATTATGTTTGATAATCTTCTCAAGATTCCTATAATGAGAATGACCTAACTTTTGATGCCATAACCTCATATCATCAAGTTTTTTCAAATTGCACACCGATTTATTACCAACCGGATAGCAATTATCACTTGATCTTATTCCCGTCATGACACAAAAGTTAGTGTTATCAAACACTTCACAGGTATTTTTATTGAATTTTACCTCCAAATTGTCATCACATAGTTGGCTAATGCTAATTAAATTAGCAAGTAAACCATCTACGTGCAAGACATTTTTCAAAGGAGGAAAACCAACAATATCCAAAGTGTTCCTTTACCAACTATTTCACTCTTGCCTCCACCACCATAAGTCACCGAGCCTCCTTGAATAGGTTGGTACTGTTAGGAATGATTTTGTACCGGTCATATGACGTGAACAACCACTATCAAAGTACCAAGTTCCTCGCAATGTTAGTCCTTAAGTGCCGTATAAACAACATAGCATTTCGGTTTTCCTTGGGTAACCAACCCTTTTTTGAAAATCTGGATTTGTTCACCAAGTTGCCATAAGTGTTGCCCGAGAAACCGGCGACACTTGAGACGACACTTGAAGACCTGGACATTTTCTTTTGTAGGAAAATGCAATGCGGTTTTAAATGTCCAGCTTTGTGACAGTATCCACACTCATTGGATTGATCGGAGGAATCACTAGAAGTGCTACCCTTTTCCTTGACACGCTCTTTTACAAAACAAGTTTTAGTTTCAACATCAAACAAGAAAGAGGTAATACTTTCAAGTGATTCTTGGAACCCAAGACCGACTTTCAGAGGCTTACTCAATTTGAGTATTTCATCCAATTTGGATGAACTCGTGTTGAGTTTTTGAAGGTGGATTCGGCTAGGTTGAGTTTGGCCTTGATTTTATCAAGATCCAAGTCTCTCCTGCGAGTTGAGCTTCTAGCCGAGTCAAGGAGTTCTTAAGATCCTGATTTTCCTTTTTCAAGAAAACCACCATCTTATTCTCCTTTTTCCATTCCACGAGGAGAGATTTATAGAGGTTTTTTAATTCACAAATAAGTTCATATTTATCAAGATCATCCTCTATAATCTCTTCCGAATTTAAATCGGTTGAACCATGCAAATTAAGATCATTTAAAGAATCATACCTGCTGAGTGTTGTGCCAAGTGTTGCTAATTCTGGACGACACTTGGGGCAACACTTTACTGAAGAAGTCACCAATGTTGTGTCAAGTGTTGTCAAATGCGCAACGACACTTGAAGTAACATTCTCGCCGAAGGTAGCTCCTCTACCGTGGCCATCATGACTACTTGCTGCGTCTGTTCTTCTTTCTCTGTTCCTTCCTCCTCTCCATCACTAAGAGATACCCACAAGTTTTTGCCCGCCTTTCTCAAGGTGTTAGCACATTCATTGGCATAGTGACCCCAACCGAACAAGCATGACATTGAATAGATTCAATGTACTTAGGATCGGACCGGATCTTTTCCGAGGATGCACGCCTTGGTGGGATATCCTTTTGATTTGGAGGAGGACTTCTCCTTGGCACAAAACTAGAGGTTTTGACCGTTTGGTCCTTAGCCTTTACCTGCACTTTGTTAAATTTTCTAACCATAGAATTATATCTCTTTGCAAGTAAAGCTACACTAGTATTTTCATCTAACTCCTCGAAGACTTTCATCTTCATCGTCCACACATGTGTCCGAAGATTCGACTTTTAAGGCAATATTCTTGCCTTTAGAAGCCTCCGTTTGTTCATTGAGATTCAACTCAAAGTTTTTCAAAATACTCATTAAGGAGTTGATGTCCATTGTTGAAAGATTATGGGCCTCTTCAATAGCTGAAACTTTAATATTAAAACGTTCGGGAAGAGTACGAATAGCTTTTGAAACAAGTTGTTTATTTGTAAAAGGCTCCCCTAATACTTGACAAGCATTTGAAATATCAATCAACTTTTCAAAATAAGACGAGATGTCTTCGTTTCGCCCATTCTTAATCTTTCAAATCTACTAGTGAGACCTCTAAGCTTTGTTTCTCGGACACTTTGCCATCTCCTTCACAAAATCTTTGTAAAGTATCCCAAGCATCTTTTGCGAGAGGGACTATTTTGAATGAGTTTGAACATATGCATGTCAACCCATTCATAGATGGCATTCAAGTGCCTTTTCATTGAAACTAGCAAGATTATTCTCTTCAATTGTCCACTCGAATTCGGGTTTGACTTGAACGTCACCATCGTCATCCGGAGGAAGCATTGGAACAGAATAACCATTTAAAATAGATCGCCAAGCCCGAAGATCAATTGATTTGATATGCGAGCGTAGGCGAATCTTCCAATAAGCATAATTAGATCCGTCTAAAACCGGTAATCTCTTTTGATTAGGGTTTGCAGGATCATAAGCCATGACAAAAGGATCTAAACACTTAGTATATCAAGTGCTAGGCTCGATACCAATTGAAATTGTCTATGGCTAAGAACTTATGAGACGAAACTCACAAGGTGAGATAAAACTCACAGGTGTTGTTCTTAGTGTTGATGACACTAACAACAACACATTCACCAATTCTAGAAAAGCACAAATCAATAGAAATAAATATAATTTGCAGCGGAAGAATTAAAGCAATACACAAGAATATAATTTTTATCAAGTTATATAAATATATAACTTGATGGGTGCCTAAAAGGCAAGACCTTTCTATTAATAATATGAATTCAATACAAGGTCGAGGTTGTTCCTTAATGATAAACGAACCCCGATATAAGGAACAACATACACGAATTCTCTCAGATAAATAAACACTCAAAAACCTCACAAAAATATAAAAATCTATATGAAATATTCGAGTGTTGGACAAAGTGTTGCCGACACCGAATGGCAACACTTGAGAGCGAGAATTCTACTTTTCTTGTGCATTTGCGTTTTTCTGAATTGGATGATCTTCAATGAAGATCCACTGCACTATTTATAGGCCACAAAGTCTTGGAGCCTACTCAAATGATCATTAACGGCCTTGGGTTTGTTTCCTCCAAAATAGCCTTCTCGCCTTCATTGTAGGAGACCTAGTCTTCTCTTGCTTCTCATGCTTGTACCTCTTAGCTTTGATTGCCTTGTACTCGACTTGTTCTCCCCGCAATAGCCGAATAAAATATCTCCCGGCTTGGTCATCAATTAAACAAATAAACACATGTTTATTTGTTAACTTCTTCTTCTCTTCGTGATTAACGCCCCCGGGCCATTTACATTCTTTGCCGATTTTAAGCTCATTTTAAGGTGACTAACTACTGTTATATAAACATTAATTTACCCATTAATATTTGTGAAAAATACAGTAACTAACTCAGTGTCGCCAATTCCAAATGGCAACACTTTTGGCAACACCAGTGGCAACACTGGTTTGCAACACTTGGGATGACATTCATGACAACACATGATCTAACATTAACAAAAAAAAAAACACGTGTCCTCGGACACGGGCCTTTACTATCTATAAATCTTAGCTACAGATTTAACATATGTCTCTAATTTAGTTACAACTTCAATATTTCTCTCTAATTTAGCTACAGATTCAACATTTGTCTCTAATTTAGCTAGAGATTCAAGATCTGTCTCTAATTTCGCTACATATTTAACATCTTTCGCTAATTTCGCTACAAATAAATAATAATAATAATATTAATAATATAGATTTTAGCTACGGATTCAATATTTATCTCTAAATTTAGCTACAGATTAAACATCTGTCTCTAAATTAGCTACAGATTTAACATATTTCTCTAAATTTTACTACAGAAGTTAGCTACAACTTCAATATTTGTCTCTAAATTTAGATACAGTTTCAACATTTGTCTCTAATTTCGCTACAGATTGAACATCTGTCTCTATTTTAGCTACAAATTCAATATTTATCACTAATTTCGCTACAGATTTAACATATGTCTCTAATTTAGCTACAGATTCAACATATGTCTCTAATTTAGCCACAAATTTAACATATGTCTCTAATTTAGCTATAGATCAATTTTCAGTCACTAAATTTTTGTGTTTGTCTCTAATATATCGTCAAATTAGCTACAGACGCTATCTAGACGCTATCTATCTGTCTATTTTTTTTGTCACTATTTTGCAGTTTCCTTGTAGTGTACTCCCTCTGTCCCTAAACAAATAGACTACTACGCGCATTACGTCAAACGTCTGCTATGTAAATTAATTTGGACGTATGCGAGTGAGTGTGGATTTGGGGAACAGATGTGAGGAAAGGTTAGGGATATTTTTGAGTTATCATTCTCAATGTATTTTCTTTATGTATAATTTGAACAACTGAAAATAGGAAGTTTAAACAAGATTTACTTTTGTAGTATCCGTAGACTTGACAACCAAGAATATACTTGGTGTATCAATTGTCCGCTCTTATGTCAATTGAAAGTGACAAGAATACTATGGATACTTTCGGAAATTGCAGTGTTGTCCCGGGTGTTGGGAAATTGCTCTGCGTGGCTTATGCTTATGTCAATTGAAAGTGTCAAAAAAATAGCGTATTTTAGTTTGGCAAAGCTCTTTGGGCAGAGGATTTTCAACAAGAACCTATAGTTTTCTTACCTTAGCTATCCTCAAACTGAAATTGATTCATCAACCAGGCATAATATGCTAAAGAACTTTTATATTTAATTTCAGACGGGAGCATAATACAACTGAATGTTCTTTGTTTTCTATATACATTGCATCGGATCACAAGACACCATTTATATGCCCATGGTGACCAAAAGAAAAGACGTAGCTTATTTTTTGTGAAGAAGGAGCATATATATATATATATATATATATATATATATATATATATATATATATATATATATATATATATATATATATATATATATATATATATATATATATATATATAAATTTATATCACAAAGCAATTTGTCATGCTTTAGAAGTAAAATATGAGAAGTACATGATAATACATATAATTAGTTAAAGGTGAAGTGTATGATTACCTTATCCGTATATTTTAAGACTTTGAACTTGTGGAAGACATGGTGCTCTTGGACCGAGAAGAAGTGTTGGATGTGGCTCGTTTATGTTGGCTGGGTCCTTTGGCTTGAGGCGGGCGCCCCATTCTTTGTGTGGCGTGCGCATGGAAGTCCGAAGGTGGAGCCTTGTTGTTCTTCTTGAGGCGGGCGCTTGGTAGCTTGTCAAGCGGGCGCCTCGCGTGTCGTATGTGCAGCCTGGTATTGCACCTCATCAGGCGGGCGCATGGTGGACTTGAGGCGTGCGCCTCAAGCTGGCAGGGGGTTTTGGGCCGTGGCTTTTTCTGGTTATTCTAATCTGTGTTGGGCTAGGTTTGTAGGGTAATATAAATACTCTTTTGTTACCTAGTAAAACGTTGTACGATTTTGGCTAATAATATACAGAAAAACGGAGGCTTCAAAACCCCAATCAATTCATCTTCTTTTTCTTACGATTTCCCGATTAATTGCTTGTGTGTGTTCTTGAGTTTTGTGTTCTTGCTTCCGCTGCGATTGTACAACAACTGGTATCAGAGCCTGGTTGCGATGTCCTGGGAAATTCTATCACCGTGAAGTCCGACGTTCGAAGTTTGATGGTCATGGAAACTTTGCGTTGTGGCAACGGAGGTGAAGGATTTTACGGTCCCAGCAGAGGTTTGGGAAAGGTTCTTCGACATTCGACTAAACCCGATGATATCGAAGAAGGTCCATGGAAGGAGTTGCAAGAGCGGGGCATTTCTTCGATACGGCGGTGCCTTGCGGATGAGGTGGTGTATCACGTGATCGATGAGGAATCACCGACGAAGGTTTGGGAGATTTTGGAGGGCCGATATATGTCAAAATCGGCTGTCGAACAAGTTGCATCTCAAGCAAAGGTTGTATGGGCTTAAGATGGCGAGAGGGTTCGGATCTTGAGGCTCATATCCACACGTTTAACCAAATACTCAATGATTTGGTTAGGGTGGAGGTGACGTTCGAGGAAGAGGACAAGGCGTTGATGTTCTTGGTCGTTGCCGACTTCTTCGACATACGAAAATCTTGTTACTACGTTGACTTGGGGGAAGGATACCGTGGAGTTGCAACCTGGTCACGTAAGCTCTTCTAGCTTTTCATAAACGGAAGAAGTCCGTTGATTGAACTGCGGAGTGAGGGTTATTTGTGAAGGAAAATCAGAACGTGGGAGAACCCGATTCCTGGATAACTCGCAGAGGCGAGAATTCTCGTTCGCGATCGAAGGAAAAAGTACAAGGGGAATTGTTTCAAGTGTGGGGAGAAGGGGCACAAGAGGCGCATTGTCCGCGAGAAGGGGAACGGTAAAGGCAAGGAAGGATCTTCAAAGTCACCAATGTGGTTGAAGATTGCTCGGAGGATGTGGATGGAGATATGCTCACGACTTCATCACCGTGGAGCACCCGACAGATGGTTGGATTACGGATTCGACATGTTCGTTTCATGTGACTGCGAATCGTGATTGGTTCGATACCTACAGTCGGCTTAATTACGGTATAGTTACTATGGGTAATGGTGCTACATGTAAAATTGCTGGCATAGGAACTATAAGAATTAAGATGTATGATGGTGTAGTTAGAACGTTATGTGATGTTAGACATGTTCCGGAGGTCTCTAAAAATCGATTTCATTGGGTACCTTGGATGCTAATGGTATGAACTATAAGGCTCAAGGTGGAGTGCGAAAGTTGTTAAGGGTGCTATGGTTGTGATGAAGGGTAGAAAGGCTCCAAGAACATTTACGGGTTGCTCGGAAGCACGGTTGTAGGTGGAGTCACATCTGTTGAGTCGGAGGTCGATGCGATGCCCTTCTATGGCATATGAGGCTTGGTCACATGGGTGAAAGGGAATGCGGGAACTTCATAAACGTAAGTTGTTGAAGGGTGTGAAGACTTGTAAACTTGAGTTTTGCAAGTATTGTGTTCTTGGAAACGAGAATAAGGTGCGATTCAAGACGGGTAAGCATACAACAAAGGGCATTCTTGATTACGTTCATTCGGATGTGTGGGGCCGGTCGGAAACGAGAATCTAGAGGAGGACATTATTACTTCGTGACTTTCATTGATGATTTTTCGAAGAAGGTTTGGGTCTACTTCATGAGGCATAAGTCGGAGACTTTTGAGAAGTTCAAGGTGTGGAAAGTCAAGTGGAAAACCAAACGGGGCGGAAAATCAAGTGTTTGAGGAGTGATAATGGGACGAGTACACAGATAGCGAGTTCAAGAAGTTACGCATAGAGCATGGAATCAAGAGACACTACACTCCAGACAGCAAGACACCACAGCAAAATGGTGTGGCCGAGAGAATGAATGAACAGAACTATTGCGGAAAGGGCTAGGTGTCTACGATTCAATGCGGGGTTAGCAAAGAATTTTTGGGCGATGCGGTGAGTATGGCATGTTTCTTGATTAACGAGACCACCTAGAGTCTCTTTGGATAATTGGGTTTGCGGAGGAGGTATGGACGGGTAATGAGGTAGACTTCACCGATATCCGGGTGTTTGGGTGTCCATCCTATGTGCATATTCCTGGTGAAGAGCGGTCGAAGCTTGACCCAAAGTCAAAACATTGTGTCTTTCTCGGGTATGAAACAGTGTGAAAGGATACAAGCTTTGGGATCCCAAGTCAAGCAAGGTGGTGATTAGTAGGGATGTAGTCTTTGATGAAAAGGCTATGTTGAAGTGTACTCGTGATGATAAGGAGAAGGTGCCGAGAAAGCAAGGATGGCGAGAAGCAAGTTATTGAGGTGGAGCTACGTGAGGATAATATCGATGCGGATCTCACTCTTCCTGAGTCGAGGAACCTACACAAGAAGTGGCTAGTACTTCGGTTGGGAGACCTAAGAGAGTAATCAAGCCACCGGTCGGTATGGATTTGAAGACATGGCTTCATATGTTCTTTTTCTTAGTAGTGGAGACCCGAGTACTTTTAAGGAGGCTATAAACGGTCAGGAAAAGGACAAGTGGGTAACTCAAGTATGGCGGAGGAGATGGAGTCACCGTACAAGAATGATACATGGGATTTGGTGGAGCTTCCTAAAGGGAAGCGTGCTATTGGTTGCAAGTGGATCTTCAAGCGCAAGGAGGCGTATCGAAAAGAGGGGAAAAGTTCAAGGCTCGTTTGGTAGCAAAGGGGTATTCGCAGCGAGAGAGGGTGGATTATAATGAGATTTTTTCGCCCGTTGTGAGACATACTTCCATTCGGATTGTGTTGGGTCTTGTAGCGCACTATGATTTGGTGTTGGAAGCGAGATGGATGTGAAAAGCTGCGTTTCTACACGGTGAGTTGGATGAGCAGATTTTCATGGAGCAACCACATGGGTTCACGGAACCCGGGCGAGAGCGGTTGGTTTGTAGATTGAAGAAGTCACTCTACGTGGGTCAAGCTAGCCTCCGAGGCAAGCAGATATACGAGGTTTGACTCCTACATGGTTCGCATTGGCTACAAGCGCTGCGAGTATGATTGCTGCGTTTATGTGAGGAGCCTTGATGATGGTTCTTGTATTTTTACATTCGTATGTGGATGATATGCTTATCGCGGGTAGGAGTAAGAACGAGGTCAATCGGTTGAAGGCCTTGTTGAGTAGAGAGTTTGATATGAAGGACTTGGGGAAGCCAAGAAGATTCTTGGGATGGAGATTCGCCGAGACGTAAAATCTAGGAGATTGTGGTGTCTCAAGCCGGATATGTGGAGAAGGTGTTGGAGAGGTTCAATATGCGGGATGCAAAACACCGTGAAGACACCATCATGGCGAGTCATTTTAGTCTATCCGCCTCGAGATTCCCCGAGTTCGACCGAAGAAATTCGAGAGGATGTCAAAGGTTCCCATGCAAGCGCAGCTGGGATGTCTCATATATGCTATGGTTTGCACGAGGCCGAGATTTGGCGCAAGCCATTAGTGTGGTTAGCAGTATATGGCGAATCCGGGCAAACAAAGATTGGGAAAGCGATTAAGTGGATTCTCAGATATTTGAAGGGCACTATGGATTATGGCATCATGTTTAGAGGTAAGAGTGAGGAGCTTTCTGTTGTGGGGTATGTTGATTCGGATTATGCGGGTGACTTGGATCGGAGGAGGTCGACTACGGGCTATGCGTTTACTCTTGGTGGTGGACCCATATGTTGGAGATCTATACTTCCATTCGGATTGTGTTGGGTCTTGTAGCGCACTATGATTTGGTGTTGGAGCAGATGGATGTGAAAACTGCGTTTCTACACGGTGAGTTGGATGAGCAGATTTTCATGGAGCAACCACATGGGTTCACGGAACCCGGGCAGGAGCGGTTGGTTTGTAGATTGAAGAAGTCACTCTACTGGCTGAAGCCAGCCTCCGAGGCAAGGTATACGAGGTTTGACTCCTACATGGTTCGCATTGGCTACAAGCGTTGTGAGTATGATTGCCGCTTGCGTTTATGTGAGGAGCCTTGATGATGGTTCTTGTATTTTTCATATCAGTATGTGGATGATATGCTTATCGCGGGTAGGAGTAAGAACGAGGTCAATCAGTTGAAGGCCTTGTTGAGTAGAGAGTTTGATATGAAGGACTTGGGGAAGCCAAGAAGATTCTTGGGATGGAGATTCGCCGAGACGGAAAATCTAGGAGATTGTGGGCTCTCAAGCCGGATATGTGGAGAAGGTGTTGGAGAGGTTCAATATGCGGGATGCAAAACCCGTGAAGACACCATTGGCGAGTCATTTTAGTCTATCTGCCTCGCATTCCCCGAGTTCGACCGAAGAAATTCAGAGGATGTCAAAGGTTCCCTACGCAAGCGCTGGGATGTCTCATGTATGCTATGGTTTGCACGAGGCCGTATTTGGCGCAAGCCATTAGTGTGGTTAGCAAGTATATGGCGAATCCGGCAAACAAAGATTGGGAAGCAAGCTAAGTGGATTCTCGAGATATTTGAAGGGCACTATGGATTATGGCATCATGTTTGGAGGTAAGAGTGAGGAGCTTTTGTGTATGGGGTATGTTGATTCGGATTATGCGGGTGACTTGGATCGGAGGAGGTCGACTACGGGCTATGCGTTTACTCTTGGTGGTGGACCCATATGTTGGAGATCTATGATCCAATCTATCATTGCATTGTTTGCAACGGAGCAGAGTATATGGCAAATGGTTGAAGCCGCAAAGGAGGCCTTATGGCTTCGGGTTCGGGTCAACGAGTTGGGCATCGAGCAAGGTGGAGTGAAGTTGCTTTGTGACGATCAAAGCGCGATATTTCTAGCAAAGAATCACATTTATCATCAACGGCCGAAGCACATTGATGTTCGGTTTCACAAGATTCGGGAGTTGATCGATATGGGTGAGGTGGTGCTAGAGAAGGTTCACACTACGGAGAATGCTGCGGATATGTTGACGAAGCCGGTTACTCTCGACAAATTCAAGCATTGCTTGGATTTGTTGCACATCTCGAGTTGTTAGAGATGAGGAGGTTCGAGCCGGTTCCTTGTATCTTCGTTGGTTTGGGTGAACACTCGCCAAGGTGGAGATTGTTGGATGTGGCTCGTTTATGTTGGCTGGGTCCTTTGGCTTGAGGCGGGCGCCCCATTCTTTGTGTGGCGTGCGCATGGAAGTCCGAAGGTGGAGCCTTGTTGTTCTTCTTGAGGCGGGCGCTTGGTAGCTTGTCAGCGGGCGCCTCGCGTGTCGTATGTGCGGCACTCGGTATTGCACCTCATCGCGAGCGCATGGCTGGACTTGAGGCGCGCGCCTCAAGCCGGGCAGGGGGTTTTGGGGCCGTGGCTTTTCTCGGTTATTCTAATCTGTGTTGGGCTAGGTTTGTAGGGTAATATAAATACTCTTTTGTTACCTAGTAAAACGTTGTACGATTTTGGCTAATAATATACAGAAAAACGGAGGCTTCAAAACCCCAATCAATTCATCTTCTTTTTCTTACGATTTCCCGATTAATTGCTTGTGTGTGTTCTTGAGTTTTGTGTTCTTGCTTCCGCTGCGATTGTACAACAAGAAGCAACCGAGGGATTACTGTGTAATTGTGAACTCTGGCTTGAAGATGACTCCGTAAAGAAAACTATATGGTCTGGATTATCAACCAATAGTTGGAGCGAGCGTGGGACCGGAGGCACATTCACGTCTAAAACCCCTTCAAGGATCTGAACTATCTGGCTCATTGACGGCCTATTATCTTCATCATCTTGAATACACCAACAAGCAACTCTGCAAATTCTTGTTAGCTCATCAATATCACCATTTCTATCAAGTTTAGGATCCAATAGGCTAAGAATATCTCCTCCATCTATAGTTACACTTGCAGCCCAATGTGGGAAAAATTTGAGTTTTCCCTCCTCAGATTGCTCAGAATTTCGCCTTCCTGAGATGAATTCAAAGAGCATCATGCCATAACTGTATACGTCTGCCTTGGCTGTTATAGCCACACCAGATATCCATTCTGGTGCTAGATATCCTCTTGTCCCTCTCATTGTTGTTAAAACCCTGCTGAAATCTCGGCCAACAAGCTTTGCCAGTCCAAAATCTGCAACTTTTGGACAGAATTCCGCGTCAAGAAGAATGTTCTCTGGCTTTATGTCGCAGTGTATAATGCAATCTCTGCACTTTTCGTGAAGATAAACCATCCCTCTAGCTGTACCAAGGGCAATTTGGTACCTTGTTTTCCAGTCCAACACTTTATCGCTATTCTCATGAAAAAGATGGGAATCTAAGGAACCGTTTGGCATGTAATCATATACTAACAACTTCTTATTGCCTTCAGAACAAAACCCACGAAAACGAACTAGATTAACGTGCTGGATTGTTCCAATTGTGCTAACTTCCGTCCGAAATTGCTTCTCTCCTTGGCTGATGCTTTCAGGCTTTTTCACTGCTATGATGGATGAATCAGGAAGAGTCCCCTTGAAAACAGAACCAAATCCTCCCCCTCCTAATTTATCCGAGAAATTCTTTGTGAGAATCTGCAAATCCCGGTACGTAAATGCCACCAATGAACCCTCAACTGTTTTCATGACCAATCTATTTCTCCGTCTCCAGACAAGAAATAAAATAATCCCCAAGAGAACCACAGCCAACATTGAACCCACCACAGCAGCTATAATGATCCCCTTGTTGTTTTTCGAACTTGGGATGTCAGATTTCGCAAGTTTGATATAGATCACTTTCCCACTTCCATCACTAGTTGCGAGTTGCTTGAGATTTAAGAGATTTCCGTTCCAAATTAAACACTCATTATTGTCATAAGCATATGCTGTGCAAGAGCAATTATTCAAGCAGGACAACCTACATTCTGCAGCGCTCCCAACAGGGAGGGATACAGAATTTTGAGGCAACCCCACCTGGGGTCTCATCAGAAATCCCTGTTTTTCCACTCCAACTCCACCAGTATTACCACACTGCAACCTGGTTCTCCTCATACACCCACCAGAATAATCACTTAGCTGCCATTGACTATCCGATCTTGGCATGAAACCCGGCAAACAATTGCAAAAAGGCAATAAAAAATCATTGCAACTACCAAATGCGCCACAGAAAGCATAAACTTCACATTGTTGCCTTGGTTGAGTCCAAAACAAATTCCATTCCCGGGTCTCTGGCAACCATGTCAATTGCTTAACTTGCCCGGACACATCCATTATAAATCTCGATATAGTCGAAGGATTCTTGACAGAATATGTGAAATAACTCTCATTTTCAGTGGTGACATAGCTAAAATTATAGATATAATTTAACCTCATTTCTGGTACTAAGCTGAATATCTCCCCATTCCAAGGTCCACTAGTCCAATATTGTTCTGACCGATTCCACCGAATCAAATACTGCTTACCCTTTGGGTCTAACTCAAGGGAGAAAGGTCCTGGTGAAGGATCTTCTGTGTTCTTCCATGACGTAAGCAATTGCTTGGTTCCTGTCCTATTATTGTAAGCAATCTTTCCACCAGACAACCAAGTATGAGCTGGAAAATCAGAACTCTGCCAAAGTGGTAGAGATGAATTTGACCCATCTCTCATAACCAAATTACCATCATCACGAAGAACTGTGACCGCAGAACTTCTTGAAGTGGTAGAGCTCAAATTTGTGGACCAAATTGGCAATTTTGACTCATTGAAAAGCACTAAATTACCATCTACCATTCTTAATTCAGAAGAAAACTTATCAAGAACAGGTGTCTCTCTATTTGCTACCCAGGCTATGGTTGGAGGATTTGTGGCTACTTTTTTATACCACAGGCCTATGTAATAGTTGGAAGACTTACCTGCTTTGAAGAAACCCAGTTCAAAATTTTCACCTGAAGAGATGAGGGTTTGATCTCCAGAGAGAGATTGGTTTGCAGATAAGGTGTCAGCCGCATGCAAGACATGAGGGTTTAGAGATAAGAAGTAAAGAAAGAGCAAGAAAGGAATTAAAAAACTGTTCTTGAAGCCCATGGCAGAAAGAGAGATGTTCAGAGAGAGAGAGAGAGAGGAAGCTTGTCAGGTTCATTTAAGAATTCTGGTTTTGAATGCAACAAATTTATTGACTGATAAAAGCAATATTGGTGTTTTTTCAGTGATTGTCAAGGAAACTACTTCAGAAGACGACTATGCCCTTCAGCTGTTGGGAGATTTGGAAAAACCAAGAGGATTTGGCACCATTTGGTATACTAAAAGGATTTGCTAATCTGACGTGTTGTGCAATCGCAGCGGAAGCAATTAAACAATAAGCAAAAATACAATTGAGAAATCGAAAGAGAAAGAGATGTAATTGGGGTTATGAATTTCGATACCTTTCTTATTCATGTGCAATAATCTGTGTTGTTTACATAGGATACAATCATATACTCCCTCCGTCCCATTACAAACCACAAACTTTCTTTTTTGGTCGTCCCATTACAAACCACAAATTTCCTAAAATGGAAAGGAATCTTTACTATTCCCTCCACTCATTCTCTCTCCTACATTATTTTAATACTCACAACACCATTATAATTCACTATTCCCTCCACTATAATTCACTTTTCCTTAATTCCCGTGTCTACAGTAAATTTCCCATTACTAATGGGACGGAGGGAGTATATATGAACCAAACCCTAGCCCAACAACAAAGACAACGAAAATAGAAAAGCCCGCAAAACAGCTTCAGCCCGTCTCCCAGGCGCCCGCCTGGCGATGGATGCAGCAACCTTGATGTCTCTGGAGCCGAGGCGCCCGCCTCGCATGAATCCATGCGGCCGCCTCAAGATGTTCCAACCCAGACCAACTTACTGCCTTTGTGGCACTTGCCTCAAGCCTAGCCAGGCGGCCGCCTCAAAGCTGCTGAAGCTCCCGTTTGCTGATGTTCTCCGAAATCCATACCCCCGCACCCCCTTTTGCCAGGACATCGAGCCATTACATCCAACATGACCATATGAAAAAGTTACAAGATCATGGATTAAAATTCTTTTATTTCTGTTTAGATCACTATACCTGGACTCGCAAACTAAGTAACCATTCACTACCATAAGTTATCTTTTGAACAAGTCAGATGAACACCTTTTGACAAGTAAAACAAAATTATTAAATAATATCAACCTTTGGATATGTAAATAATCGAGGGTTAATATGATCTCCAAGTTGAAAATGAAAAGGTCTCACCTTGAAACTTCAATATGGCCCCCAAATGAGTTGCATATTATTGCAAGCTAGTCACACGTTATAATGGATGGGTTACATGTTATAGTAGGTGAATCCGATGAACTGCACGAACTCCAGCTCCCTTTTTAGAAAACCGACTATATCAATACTAACAGGTAAAGAGAAACTATTTTTTCTTAGTATCACTGGTACCGTTTGATAAATATTAACAAAATCATTCCAAACTTAGGGCAATGTTATCAAAGAATACCAAAAGCCAATAACCTAGTAGGTCTTCCTTATAAGATAAAGAAATACTATGAGAGAAGAGAGGAGATGACGGCAGAAAGAGTTTGGAGAGAATACCCTTCTTAGGGTTTTTCATTCATCTTTGTTAGTATATGTAGAGATAGCTACAAGAGAGTCCTACTCTATATTCTATACATGGCAAGGATATATACTCATAATAACCATAGCCTAATCTAAGGAGTCAGTGATTATCTACTATAATTAGTTACAAAAGAGTCAAACTTATTCTCATTCCTTTGCCGTGATGCACGCACCTACCACATTAATTTGTTACGGCTTTACACCCCCCCTCAAGCAAAGCGGTACGGATGCTAGCTGCAGCTTGCCGGATAATGAAACTAGACGGGGTCGTGATAGACCCTTAGTGAAGACATCGGCTAATTGTTCATTTGTGGCAACATACGATAAACGTAAAAAGCCACATTGATATAGATCCCGGACAAAGTGAAGGTCGATCTCAACATGTCGAGTCCGAGCATGAAATACCGGGTTACGAGCCATGTGGAGAGCGGAGATGTTGTCACACAAGAGTTGAGGAGGACTTAAAAATAAACCCAGTTCCCGAAATAAGTATGCAAACCAACGTAGTTCAGCCGCCGTAGTGGCCAACGCACGGTACTCCGCTTCGCTACTTGAGCGAGCTACTGTAGTTTGCTTTTTAGCTGTCCACGCAACCAAGTTAGGTCCAATAAAAATACATGCACCGGTCGTAGATTTTCTATCATCGGGTGACCCTGCCCAATCGGAATCGGAATAAGCACGTAGGGAATTGTCTAATGACCTGGTAAAATGAAGGCCAAGGAAGATGGAGCCTTTAACATACCGGAGAATTCGTTTCACCGCAATGAGGTGACTAGAACGAGGAGAGTGCATGAACTGACACACTTGGTTAACTGCAAAAGAGATATCGGGACGAGTAAGGGTGAGATACTGAAGTCCACCTACCATACTCCGATATGTGGTCACATCTAAGAGAGGGTCCCCATCATGTGCGGACAGATGTGAACCTGGTATGAGCGGAGTAGTGGCTGGCTTACATCCTTCCATATTGAATTTTCGGAGAAGATCGGAGGCATATCTAGCTTGACTAAGAATCAAAGAAGTGTCAGAGTAATGGGTCTCAATACCAAGGAAGAAACCGAGAGGTCCGAGCCTTCGACTTTCGAAAGTTTCACATATGCAATCCACCACCTTACTAACTTCGACCGGAGAGGAACCGGTAATTATGAAGTCATCTACATATACCAAGATGGCCACGAGGGAAGAACCAGAGTGACGGATAAATAACGAGCTGTCAGACTTACTGTTGAAGAACCCAATGGAGATTAAGAAATCATGTAGGCGCTGAAACCATGCCCGAGGTGATTGCTTTAATCCATATATGGAACGGTGAAGTCGACAAACATGATCAGGAAAATCCGGATGAGAGAAGCCGGGAGGTTGTGCCATATATACTTCCTCGTGAAGTATGCCATTCAAGAAGGCATTGCGAACATCGAGCTGCTGAATGGGCCAAGCCCGAGAGTGAGCCAGAGCTAGCAAGGTGCGGATAGTAGGTGGTTTTACAACGGGACTGAATGTCTCGTCGTAATCAATACCTTCTTGTTGTGTAAATCCTTGAGCCACAAGGCGAGCCTTATGTCTTTCTACTGTACCATCTGCACGACGTTTCACCTTAAATATCCATTTGCTTCCAACAACATTCATAGACGGAAGGCGCGGAACTAACGACCACGTACCATTTTTGCTCATGGCAGATAACTCTTCTTGCATAGCTTGGTTCCAATGGGGGATGGGAGCAGCTTGCTTGAGAGTTCGTGGTTCAAAATCAAGTGAAGTCGGAGTAATAGCAGAGAGTGCATGTGGCAGAGGATGGCGAGTAACCAAATCAGCAATGAGTCATGGTTTAAAAATGCCAGACTTAGCACGAGTAATCATATGATGACGAGTAGGAGTGACCGGCCTGTTATCATTATTAGAAGATGCGGGTCAGCCTGGTTCCCTGTGAGCCGGGAGGGCCGAGAACGAGCTGGCTAGCCTGGCTAAGCGCATGAGGAGGCCCAAGGACAGATTCCAGAGATTGGCTGCCAGAAGTAGGCTCCTGCTGAACTGAAGCTGAAGAATCAGTGGGCCGGCCCAAGATTGAATGTGGTCCGGGCCACTTCACGATTGCATGGGCCGATGTGCTAATTACTCAGGATCGTGAAGAGAACAAGTGGGCAGAAGTTGTTGTTCATGTTGTGTGTTGCTGGAAATGTTCTGAGGTACATTAGGAGAAATGCCTGTTGAACAAGTAGATAACATAGGAAAGGATTGTTCATCAAATAATACATGTCTTGAAACATAAACACGACCCGTGGATTGATCAAGGCACCGGTAACCCTTCCGTAAATTGTCATAACCAAGAAAAACACATGGAACAGACTTGGGCATTAATTTGTGAGAATTATAAGGAACGAGATGGGGAAAACACAAACACCCAAAAGTTTTGAGAAACTTGTAGTCCGGAGTTTCTTTGAGTAATTTTTGGTGAGGAGAAATGTATCCTAATTGACGCATAGGGAGTCGATTTATGAGATAGACTGCCGTATTGAATGATTCAAGCCAATAAATTTGGGGAACTCCGGATTGAGCCAAAAGACAAAGTCCCATGTTAACAATGTGACGATGTTTTCGTTCAACGGAACCATTTTGTTGGGGTGTATAGGGACACGTAGATTGGTGTTTAATCCCATGATTTCGAAGAAAAAGGGAAAATTGACGATTAATGAATTCACCTCCCCCATCGGTTTGTATTGTTTTAATAGTGTGTATAGCAGCTATTTTACGACTTAGTTGATTTTCTACTTGGAGTTTAAAAGAGGTAAAAACATCCAATACATCTGATTTGCGGAATAAAGGAAAGAGCCAAACAAATCTGGAGAAATCATCAACTATGCTCAAATAAAACCGATAACCATTTTTAGAAGTAACAGGGGAAGGTCCCCATACATCCAAATGTAGTAAAGCTAAAGGTTCTAAGGAATGAAAATTACGAGACTCAAACGGTAATTGACTCGATTTGCCTAAAGGGCAAATATGACAAAAAGACTTATCAATCTTGCCACTAACTGGAAGATGAACTTTATTGATCAAAGACTTGAAAACCTGAAGCGACGGATGACCCAGTCGAGCATGCCAAGTAGAGGAGGATGCACGTTCGCCAATAAGCGCTAGAGGACTGACGCGAGCGGAAGAATCAAAGCGGAGTTGGTAAAGCCCATTGGAGCTATTGCCAGAGAGAATAGTCTGCCTCGTGTTGTTGTCCTTCACACGAAAACCATACCCGTCAAATTCAAAGAAACAATTGTTATCTATAGAAAAACGACGAATGGAAATAAGAGATTTGTGTAAATTTGGGACACATAACACATTGCGAAGGACAAAATTACGAGTAGGGGAAGAAAGAAAAGAATGACCAACAGATGAGATAGGGATTCGGGAACCATTTGCAACGGTAACCGAATCTGTACCTGTATACGGAGAGTATTGAGATAGCCCATCCGTGGAGGAGGTCATATGGTTGGTAGCCCCTGAATCGAGAACATAGGTCGGAGCCATAGCTGTAGAACCAATGCCGTGGGGAGAGTCAACCTGGTTGACCCGAGTATAGAAGGCATAATTCCCACGATCGTGACACTGGGCCGTGTGTCCATGTTTGTGACATGAGTTGACAAGCACCTTGTTCGGTATAAGTGAACGGATTTGGGGGCCTCGTATGGAGTAAATTGCTTTGCCGTGGGGGTTATTATGAGGGGCCGGATTACGGGACCTGGGGGTGTGGATTAAAAGGCCGATGGTGGTTATGAGGTGGTGGTGGTGGTGGTGTTGGCAAGATGCCCGGCCTGTACCCTTTCCTCCACCCTTTTGTTCTTCGCTGCGATTTCCCCCATTACCACGCGAATTGCCCCCGCCTTTACCCATGCGATGAAAAACCACCACCTGTGGTTATAAGAAGTGTGTTTGCTGAAGACCACTGTGTTAGCCACCAAAGCACTTGTCGGATTGAGAGAAAGAGTACTAAACTTGGACAACAAATCCTCTTCTTGAAGTAATAACTCCTGAAGATAATCAAGACAGGAGGCTGGATGATTGTTTTGCGAGGTTATAAATTCTTTGAACGAAGGTCCTAAACCACCACAATGCGTTGTTGAAGATCCTCGTCGGAAATAACCTCGCCGGCCTTGGCTAAGGAGTCGAAGAGAGATTGCAAGTGGAAATAGTCATCAATACACGTCTCCGGCTTTTGGAAAGGGCATTCAATTCTCGTTTTGAGCTTTTGAACATGAATACGGGATTTACCTCCAAATCGTTTTTCAAGAAGTGTCCATGCTTCGAGAGCCGTCACGCATGGATTGATTCGGGCTTGAATCTTAGCCGAAACTGTGGCCTTGATCCACCCTAAGACTAGGCTAGAGGCTTGTTTGTGAAAGGCAAGCAAGGGATTGTCTTTGCCATCGAAGCTTGGCCGAAGGAGTAGGGGTGTTCGAGAACAACAAACGTGATGTCGTAGGTTGTGAGGACGGTGAAGAAAAGAGACCTCCAATTCATGTAGTTGTACGTGTTAAGATGACAGTGTCCTAAATAGGACTGAATGTTCAAGGTGAGAGGGAGAGGTTTGATTGATCCAGCGGCATCGGATTGACCATTGTTTTCAGCCATGGCTCCTATAGAGCTCTGATACCATATAAGATAAAGAAATACTATGAGAGAAGAGAGGAGATGACGGCAGAAAGAGTTTGGAGAGAATACCCTTCTTAGGGTTTTTCATTCATCTTTGTTAGTATATGTAGAGATAGCTACAAGAGAGTCCTACTCTATATTCTATACATGGCAAGGATATATACTCATAATAACCATAGCCTAATCTAAGGAGTCAGTGATTATCTACTATAATTAGTTACAAAAGAGTCAAACTTATTCTCATTCCTTTGCCGTGATGCACGCACCTACCACATTAATTTGTTACGGCTTTACATTCCTCACAAGGATCCACACCCCGCCCCAAATTAATGGACATGAATCCGAACTCCCTGAGTAATTACTTGAGAGACAAACAAAGCAAAACATTTCCGAGCAACAGAAGAAGCTAGATCATCTCCTAAAAGGAAAAAGATATTGACGCCCTAAGAACGTGGCTGGTAACCATGGTATAAAAGAAAATAGAGGTCATCTATGGGCATTCATTGCTTGCCAAGAAGTCTCCTTAGGCCAAGCCTTAGCTCCAATACATATTAACTGGTTTGTTTTGCTTTATATCTTTCTGTTTTTCCCTTTTCAAATCCTACTTTGGTGGAGGGTGTTATGGGTAATTTTCAGCATCCTCAGTTGCTCCTGCATGTCAAGATGATATTCCACTGTAAGTATTACATAATATTTACTTATTCATTTTTATATAATATTTTTCATTATTATTTTACAATATTTTTCATTATTATTTTACAGAAGAGATACCCACGGGATATTACCAAGCACGATCAACTTCTCTTCAACGGCAAGGTGGACTTGGTCTTTGGACGTTGAAGAGATAAGCATGGATGCTGAGATTATAGGAACTAATATTTATCCGTTTATAGTTATTATTATTTAAGGGGATATGGAGACGGAAAAAAGACACATTCATTTTACACACTACACACGCACAGCTTGTAATCCTCTCAATTGTCTTCCACAGTTGTAACCACGGTTCTTATAGTGAAACATTTAAGGTTGGAGACCTAACTCCCAGGGTTTTTCGGAAGAGGTTATCATTTCTAAGGTTTTCCTCGTTAACAAATCCTTGTGTCACTTTTTACTTTCATGTTCTTGTTCCATTTAATTGAATTCCAAAGTCCCCTCCTTGTTGTTTAAATCCATACACTTAGCAAGTCAAGATTCAACGTTATTGTTTTTTCTACCAAAACAATTTGGCGCCCACTGAGGGGCCCCTTGGTCTATTGATTATTTGGATCATTTTTTAAAAGAGTTCATCATGTCAACCAACCCCAATGTTTTCGCCGCCGGCAAGGGTGTCGCCGCCACTCCAACATCAGGAGGTAGAACCACCTTATTGCCGCCACCTCCTCAGTCAGGACCTCAGCAAACGCAGCCTTCAAGGACTCCACAAAAGGAAGGGACCTCTTCCAATGTGGATGCGAACATCCGAAGTATGCTAACCAGGCTAAATCAGAGGCTGGATCAGCAAGATAGCAATTCGAAGGTGCTGGCCAATTCCATGATTAAGATGCAGAGGGATCAACAACTCATCGCTTCTCGAATTGAAAACATCTCACCATTGCGTGCAAGGAACCTCAACTTCGACACCACCGAAGGATCTACGTTTCAGAGTGAATTTATCCCAATGGGTGGTCCATCTCAAACTCATCAGTCGACATCCTTAATGATGTCGCCATCCTTGTCCGGTGACACCCTAATGATGCCACCTTCAGCAGGATTCTCCCCGTTCATTCCATTCATTGACAACACCACTGTCACGACCACCACGGACAACACTGGTTTGCTGAATAATCTTTTCAATAATAATACTTTCAATCGTATTCCTATGGCTGACCCTTTTGCAGGAAACCCACTAGCCAAGCGTATGCAGGATCTCGTGAGCCGATAATGAACGTGCTGTGCGTAACTCCAATCCGGCCCGGTATCTCGTAATTGCTACAATCAATCCCGTTTGTTCCAAAGAATTGCAAATGTCGACATCCCAAAGCGTTTCAGTGTTCCATCCATGAAGTTATATGACGGCAGCACAGATCCAGAGGAGCATGTTGCCCACTATCAAGAGAAGATGGACATAGTGTATATCCCACTTCAATTCAGGAGGCTTGCCTGTGTAGAGGATTTGGATCGACCTTGGTTGGACCAGCTCTCAAGTGGCTGATTACACAACCCCTAGGCTCAATTAGCTCATTCTCTCAGCTTATCAACATGTTCTATAATCAATTCTCATGCAGTCGGCAATTCGAGAAGCTGACAAGTGACCTCTACAATGTGACCTAGCAGCCTAATGAGACTCTGAAAGAATGTGTCCACCGGTTCAATAAAGAAGTGCTAGAAATCCCCAATATTGACATGTCGACAGCCACAGAAGCATTCAAAATGGGACTGAAGAAGGATTCACAGTATTATCAAGATTTGGTGATGACTCCTTGTAAACGGTTGGAAGAAGTCAGGAGCAGGGCCCTGAGATTCATAAGGTTGGAGGAAGATGAGCTGCGAAGGTCAAATTCCTCATCCAAGTTGTCGACATATGATAATCCAGACAGAAAGACCGAATCATCCCATCGCAAATACAACCGATCCAATCCTTATCCGAGAGTTGACAACAACAAAATTAATTCAATAGAGGGTGAGGATGAAGATAGCGATAATGTGCCTAACATTTCTGATTATTGTTTTCTGTTGACATTTCAGGTGTACTCTGTGCAATGGGCAACCTTGGGGATAAAGCAAGATGGCCAAAGAAGACAGATAAAACCACGGGATGGCGTGACAAGTCAAAATGGTGTGCATACCATGAGGACTTTGGGCATGTTACAGAAGATTGCATCCCACTAAGAAAGGAGATCAGCTACTTGCTCTCAAAGGGACATCTTAAGGAGTTGCTGGGATCCAGAAAGAAGAAGGCAGAAAATGAAGAAGCTCCACATCAAGTCGAAAGACCAGTCTCTCCTCCAGCATCAACAAAGGTGATCAATTTCATTAGTGGAGGGTCAGAAATTTGTGGCACTTCCTATTTTGCCGCGAAGCGACATGCCAAGGAGTCAAAAGAGGAGAAGCCAGAAAGACCATCCAGGATGTCGACACCTTGCCAGGAGCCCATCACCTTTGATGAGAGTGATCGAGATAATTTGCTGGAACCCCATCATGATGGCCTAGTCATTTCCTTGCAGATTGCCAATTGTACCATCAGGCGTATCCTGGTTGATGGGGGTAGCTCCATCAATCTCATTATGTTGAGCACCCTTAAGGAGATGAACATCCCAGAATCGGAGATCATCAAGAAATCCTCGGTATTAGTTGGCTTCAGTGGCGAAGTCAAAGAAATAGTGGGAGAAATAAAGCTTCCAATCTACTCAAAGGGACTCAACACCATGGAGCGGTTCTGCGTAATTGATTGTGCAACATCTTACAATGTTATTCTTGGAAGGCCGTGGATTCATGGAATGAAAGCTGTACCATCCACTTACCATCAGTGCGTGAAGTTCCCAACACCCTGGGGTTCGCTAAAATATACACTGATCAGCAGGTGGCCAAGGAGTGCTATAAGTCTTCCATGAAGGCGTCGACATCTCCCAAACAAGCATAGAAATTACAGAAGAAAGTACGTGAAGTCCTGGAAGCTAGGGAGAACGATGTGAAAGAAGTATTACTAGACCCTTCCAATCCAGACATCAAGGTACTTATTGGCAGTGACATCCCACCAGATATAGAAGAAAAACTTGTGGACTTGTTAAGAAGCAGAACGAAGAGCTTTGCTTGGAAACATGATGACATGACCGGCATCAGCAATGATGCCATCACCCACAAACTCAACATTGATCCTAGTTTCAAGCCAGTGCACCAGAAGCATAGGAAGTTTGCAGAAACAAGAAACCAGATAATCAAGGAAGAAGTAGAACGTTTACTCAAAGCCAACATGATACGAGAGGTATATTATCCAAGATGTTTAGCAAACGTAGTTGTGGTCGAGAAGAAGAACGGGAAATGGCGAGTCTGTGTTGATTTCACCGACTTGAACAAAGCCTGTCCAAAAGATCCTTTCCCTTTGCCTCCCATAGATTCGTTGGTTGATGCCACTTCTGGACGCATCCTCAGGATTCCAACAAATCCAGATGGAGCCATCTGATCAAGAGGACACCGCCTTCATAACGCCAACAGGTATCTATTGTTATATTGCTATGCCTTTTGGACTAAAAAATGCAGGTGCATATATCAGAGGCTCGTCAACAAAATGTTCAAAGACCAGATTGGGGACACAATGGAGGTATATATCGACGATATGGTAGTGAAATCCAAGAAAGCTGAAAATCACATAAGCCACCTATCTCAAGCCTTCGACATCTTGGATTGTTTCAATATGAAACTTAATCCAGCAAAATGCAATTTTGGAATGAAGGAAGGAAAGTTTTTGGGTTATATGGTAACTAAAAGAGGCATTGAAGCTGCCCCAGAACAGATTCGTGCCATTATTAACCTGTCGTCACCTCAATCCGTCAAAGACGTTCAGAGATTGAAATGGAAAATTGCTGCACTCACCAGGTTCATCTCAAAATCTTTTGATCAATTCAAGCCTTTCTATGACATCCTAAGAAAGAATAAGAAGTTTCAGTGGGAAGATCAGCATGAACAAGCCTTTCAAGATCTCAAAAGTTACCTGTCGACACCTCCATTGTTGGCCAAACCTCAAGAAGGCGAACACCTTTTCATCTACCTAGCAGTGTCAGAAAGCGCTGTAAGTGCAGTCCTGGTGACAGAGCGAGATGGTATTCAACAACCCATCTACTATATAAGCAAGAAACTTTTAGATGCGGAGACCAGATATTCTCATTTACAAAAGTTAATTTTGGCTTTGATAACTGCATCTATTAAATTAAGACACTATTTTGAAACACATACTATAATTGTGCGTACTAACTATCCTATTAAGAATGTTATGAGAAAACCAGAGATGTCAGGTCGAATGGCTAAGTGGTCCGTACAATTAAGCACTTACGACATCAAATATGAACCCAGAGCAGCAATAAAATCTCAGGCTCTAGCTGATTTTGTGGCTGACTTTAGTCCAACCATGCAACAAGAAGTGGAGTTGGAGGTTCAGCAACATCAAGATGATGACATCCTGAAAATATGGACACTTTACACAGATGGTGCTTCCAACATGAGAGGCACAGGACTTGGAGTTGTACTAAAATTGCCACAAGAGGACATAATACCACAATCCATCAGTTGCAGTTTTAAGGCCACTAATAATGTAGCAGAATATGAGGCATTAATTGCAGGTTTGACAGCAGCCCAGGACCTGGATGTCAAACACATCCGGGTGTTTATGGATTCTTTGCTAATTGTTAACCATTACAACGGATCCTACATAGCAAAAAATGCAAAGATGACGACATATTTGGAAATTGTAAAAATTCTGGCGGCCAAATTCAAAACATTTACTTTGGAGCAGGTTCCACGTGAAGAAAACTCTCAAGCTGATTGCCCTGGAAAACTTAGGTTCAGCCTTCAAAAGCATTTCACAGACAAGTATCCCAATTGTGCATGTCGACATCCAGCAATTGATCGTCTCGAGCTATTCGTTCTAGATGTCGACATCCCTACCAGTCCAGCAGTAACTTCCTAGACAGCTCCTATTATCAAGTATCTCCAAGATGATACGATCCCAGCTGAAGAGAAAAACGCTCGAGCATTCAGGGTAAGATCATCTAAATATTTACTTATTGATAACTTTTTGTTTAGGAAATCTGCTGCAGGTCACTACTTAAAGTGTCTAGAAGCAGACCGAGCCCATCAGGTTTTTAAGGAGCAGCATGAAGGGCAGTGTGGAAATCATACCGGGGGCAGAAGCCTGTATACCAAGGCTCTAAGAATGGGTTATTTTTGGCCCACAATGTGAAGAGACGCTACATAATATGCAAAGAAATGTGACTCCTGTCAGCGACATGGTGACATCCTACATCAACCGGTTGAATTGCTACATCCTATCCTATCACTATGGCCATTTATGATTTGGGGAATGGACATCGTAGGAAAATTACCCAAGGCTCCTGGAGGAAGAGTATTTCTATTAGCCAAGACAGACTATTTTTCTAAATGGGTAGAAGCTGAAGCATACGTGCAGGTTCGGGACAAGGAGGTTATCTCATTCATAAAGAAAAACATATTCAGCAGGTTTGGGATACCTTCATAGATAATATGTGATAACGGCTCCCATCTCATTAGTAGGAAAATGCAAGATTTCTTGACAAGATGGGGAGTCAAGATGGTGATATCTCACCTGTTCACCCTCAAGCGAATGGACAGGCAGAAAGATTTTCATAAGCAATTTAAAAAGGAGACTGGACCGAAAGAAAGGAAGATGGGAAGAAGAGTTACCCATGGTTTTATGGGCTGACAGGACGACATCTAAGAATGATACTGGTCAGACTCCCTATTCTCTGGTATTTAGGACATAATCAGTCATTCCAGCAGAAGTTCTTGTACCTACAGCCAGATACGGTTTGTTGACACCTGAGCATAATAAGAACTTCTTGACACATGACTTGGATACTGTAGACGAGCTAAGAGACATGGCCAAAATTTGGATGGCAGCATATCAGCAAAGGGTAGCCAGGTCTTACAACAAAAATGTAATGGTTAGAAGATTCCAAGCAGGAGACTTAGTCCTACGAAAGGCATTCCAAAATACAAAAGAACTCAACGCTGGCAAGATTGCCCCAAAATGGGAAGGACCCTACCTGATTGATGCACAGGCCGGGAAAGGAGCATATCGCCTGTCAACCCTGGATGGCCAAATGATCCCACGAAGTTGGAACACCATTCATCTTAAAAGGTATTACATCTAGACAATGCCTTCCTACAACTCACCTCATCCCAGGTATCGACAATCCTCTATTGAATATGAGTAACCTTTCATTTCCCTACTTGTCATTTTTTATTTTTCTTTACTTCAAAATAAGATGTCGCTAACACAACCTGTGGAGGGGCGTCAACATAGTTGACGTCCATCTCTAACATGTCTCTGTCTTGCAAGATGTTGACATATGAAAATGGGGACATATCGAAATTACTCAGGTCAAATTGACAGCGAATTCTTCTCCGTCAGAGACTGGCCATCTCTTCTAAAGTAAAGGTACACAATCCATTCTAAGGTTTAAAGAATTAATTACCTCTTTCTTGAGATGTTAGGTTGCCACACCTTCGCCTTGAGCGCAAGTTATCTCTTTAATTGAGGTGTGGGGTGGGCCTATATGAGTAAAATTATATAGCTTACCCATTCCCACTCAATTAAATGATTGATCTTATGTTTTATTCTTGTGGTTTTGACATATACGTGTCATCTTAAGTACCTACAGTTTTAACATATTATCATGTCACCTTACGAAATTAACATGTGATCATTCAAACAAAACTTCATCAAAAGTATACCAAGCCTTGACATGCTTGAAAATTACCAAACCCGAGTTTTTCTAAAAGCTACCATAAAAACATTCCCAAAAGTTAAGGCATTGTACCAAACATCCAAGCAACTAAAACTAAAAAGCAAAAGTGTTGAACCAACCCAACACTTGAAATAAATTGTCTTTGGTCCTTATGGACCTATTACAAACCAAAAAAAATAAAATTATTTTTTGGGATTCCACCCTTAAATTCCAAACAAAAAACCAAAGTTTTTACCTTTTTTCACTTAGCAGCCGCCTCAGATGGTCCTGTGGGAGTGGCATCTCCTACTTCAGCCTCTCCAGTTTCAATTCCTGTCACGATGTCTTTGGGGCTGGATGTCACCTCTCCCTCATCCACCAGCTCCCCTGTCAGTTTGGCTAAATGGGCATACTCTTTGTTAATATCCCAAATCTGAGATTTGCCATCTTGGTGCTCCTTTATCATCTTGATCCTGCTTTGAAAAACAGTCTTTGCAGCCACAATTTTGCAAGAATCCCTTACTTCGGCAATCTCCTTAAGATGGTCACCTTCACTTTTTGCCAAGCTGTCTAGAAGATCCTTCACTGTCCTCTCTTGCTCCTCCAGAATCTTCACTTGCTTTTCCAAAGTTTTCTTATGTTCCTTCGCCTTGTTCTCCAGCAAAATCTTTTCTTTCTTAGCCAAAGCTGCCTCTGACTTGGACTTTTTCTTAAACACCTCATGTTCCTTCACCAAGTCTTCCAAATATCCCACCACTACAAGAAAACAGGGCAACTGAAATGGAATTGTGCAACCGAATTGAAATCAGTTTCAGAACAGGGCAACTGAAATGGAATTTTGCAACCGAAATTGAAATCAGTTTCAGAGTAAAAAGTTCTCATTGAAAATTGACTTGCACAATTAATATTGCAACTCATATTGCAACGGAAAACCATTTTGTCGCTTCATGTTTCGGGGTTGCAACGGATTTTGAAACAGATGCACTTCTGTTTCAATTTTCTGTTTCAAAATCAGTTGCAATTATTAATATAAAATTTATATATTTTGAACATAAAAAAATTGGCCGCAAAAATTTTGGAGGGAGGAAACCCGCCTAATTTTGCGAGGGATTTTGAAACCGATAAATTTCCGTTTCAAATTCTCTATTCAATTTCGGTTGCAATTAATCATAAATTATTTTTATTTTATTAAATTGTAAAAAGTAATATAAAACGACAGCGTGTGTACGGTGTATTTACCACAATAATACTTTGCGACCTAATTCCTGCCCATTCAAACCAAAGGCGCAAACACGGCGCTCTTTTCCCCCCTCTCTCTTATCTTCTCAACCTCGCTCTCACTTTCACTCTCTCTCTCCACTACTGCGACGTGGTGCCGGCCCTCCTTTCCGGCGAAATTTGTGGTGCCGGCGTCTTAGGCATCTCTTTCCCTCTCCGCCGAGTTGAACAAGGTATTGATAACCCTTTTTCTGATTCTAACCTTTTTCTGATTCTCTCTCTAGGTAAGGTTCCATGATTGTTGATCTCTTGCTATTGAATTTGTTGAATTTCGATTCCTAGGTATTCAATTTAGTTGAATACCTTGATATGAAATCAGAATCAGCAATTAAATCTACTAATACCGATTTGTGTTTTTTCTTCTTGGTTACATGGTTACAGGTACTTCCAAAAAAGACCCTTAATTAGCACTGTGTTTTTTTCTTCACCACGGTAAGGCAAAATTGCAAGCTTTTCCTTTTTAAAAAGAATTTCCCTGTTGTGTTCTTTTTGTTTCTGTAATTGAATTTACTGAATTGAGAAAATGAATGATATGTGTTTCGAAATTCAATAATTGGTGTAGGATGTGAATAGAAAGAAAAATTATAATCGGAAGCTGTATTGTTTGGGATGGATTGGAATTTGAATTGGTAAACTTGGAGAGAGATTTAAACTGAGTTTGATTTATGTTTGTTAGAATACTGTATCTTTAAGCTAGATACGCATTGTTGTGGTCCTCTCTAACAACTTAAGCTTTTAGATGGGTCTATAACAAATCACGTTATATCCTTGGCTAGGTCATAATACAACATCTTTGTTCTGAAGTAGTTATATGGTATTGCTTTCTCAGCATAAAAAATCAGTCAAGATGCTCTTCAATAAAGTAACAAAAAGGAGTTACCTGGATTTCTCATGTTACTGTATCTCACACAAATCACTGTCTGTTTGAGCTTTCAGATTAGAAAAGTTTCATCACTCTTCCCACATATATTAAGTTAAATTTTCAATCAGGTACAATTGAGAAATATTTATAATATTAGTAATATTTTATTTTTAGAAAATAATTTTCTGGAACATAATTTTCGTTGCAAATTAGGTTGCATACTTGAAACTGAAAAAATTTAGTTGCTAATTTAGTTCTATGTAATATATTTTTGAAACAGAATAATCAGTTGCAATTAGAAACAGAAATAAATCGGTTGCAAATTTTAGAAACAGAAATAACATATTTGAAATGTAACAATCGCTGCAATTAGAAACGTAAATAAATCGGTTGCAAATTTTAGAAACAGAAATAACATATTTGAAACAGAACAATCAGTTGCAATTAGAAACAGAAATAAATAAGTTGCAAATTTTAGAAACAGAAATAACATATTTGAAACAGAAAAATCAGTTGCAATTAGTAACAAAAATAAATCAGTTGCAAATTTTAGAAACAGAAATAAATCAGTTGTTGTTTGCAACGGATGTAAAAATTGTTCTAGGAAACACATTGCAACAGAATTTGCAACTACTTTTTCCGTTGCAAGGATTTTGCAACCCAAACAACGGTCAAAAGCGGTCGCACAAATAGCGACGAGGCTTCCTGCGACTGCCTTTGCAACGGAAATTTTCGGTTGCAAACATCAATTTGCAACCGATTTTCCTGAATTGCAATCGAAAAATCCGTTTCAGTTGCCCTGTTTTCTTGTAGTACACCGCCTGTGACATAAAAAGTTTACATCAAAGGATGTCATGGAAGTTTAAGATCAGTCAAAATTCTGTTAGTAACATCTTACCCCAGCTGCAAAGCTCATACACTTCTTCTTAAACTCTCCCACGGACATTCCTTCAAATGCGTCTCCAACTTCAATTACCTCCTCTTGGATGGCCTTCCTCTTTCTCACCCTAGAGCCAATACCAGCGCTCTCCTCTATTGCAGAAATTTTCTTGGGAATCAATGGGGGCTTCGTCTCCATCTTGGGAGGAGAATCTCCAAACATGGCGTCAATATCATCAAGATCAAAGTCTGACCCCGAGGCAACTAGCTTAGAAACTGCACCAATATATGAGAAATATCAAAAAGTAGTACGCATTAGATTAATGAAACAGGATAAGGAGACAACGTGCATACCTGTAGGCCTCTAGGTGATCTCTTGTCCAAAGGCAGGTTGAAGAATTCTTCGAGTTTTGCTAAGGTATCCTCCGCCGGTGGAAAAAGCTCTCCCCAGTCAATATCTGTGAAAAGGTAAGAAAAATTACGATTTCAGTTTATCTCAAAAGCAAAAAATCATAAAGTCAGAAATTGAAGTACCTCCCTTATTCCATTCGCTTGGTATTTCATCCCCTCCTTCAATAGATGCCCTATCAACAAAGAAAAATCTATTTTTCCATCCCCTATCGTTTGAAGACATAGTGGTCATTAGGGAACTCCTACCCGACCTCTTCTTAAAAAGACACCCTTTTGAACCAAAGGGCTGGAAATCATACGAGTAAGCTATCTCATGAAGCCCTAGGTTTAGGCCATTTTCCCTGTTAACTTTCATTACAAATGCGAAAATTCTCCAAGCCATAGGCATTAATTGGGGGTAAGCAAGTTGGGTCTTTTGGAAAAATTCAGAAACCAAGGAAGGGAAAGGATAACTAAACCCTAGGA
Organism: Adenophora triphylla var. japonica; assembly: GCA_022495995.1. Lineage (NCBI taxonomy): Eukaryota > Viridiplantae > Streptophyta > Magnoliopsida > Asterales > Campanulaceae > Adenophora > Adenophora triphylla. The sequence goes on from JAFEMH010001009.1 coordinate 238,497, forward strand.
GGAAGGGGTATTCACGAAAACAAACCCATTTTTTGGAAACAAGATCAGACCTAAGGCTGACGGAGAAAGGGTGAAATATGGCACCTTACGGGAAGTAACATTGTCGTTTTAGCGACTCAATCTGGGCGTCGCTGAACACACATGTCTCCTCGTCTGGCTTAGCAAGGAGATTCTCACACTCAAAATCCTCAAAATCAATTTCTATGGGATCTTGCGGAAGCGGCGCACTCTTGGTTTTGGAGGAACTCCATCTAGTCCTACCCATGTTAACAAACAAGCAAGAAAAGAAAACAATGGAGTCAAGAAAAGAAAGAAAGAGCGGAGAATTTACCTTACAAAGAACGCCGTAGTGAGAAGAGACAAATTGGAAGGTTTGAGAAGCTTTTAAAACAACCAAGCGGTTGTTTAAATTGAAAAGGGTTCTTTTTCCAAAAAACCGCTTTTTTCCTAATTAACTCCCCAACCGTCCAATTGCTCCACGTTTCATTATGGCTGCCTAATCATGCAGCTGGCAGTTGGCTATTATTTGAAAAACATTTGTCTCTTCAATTTCCATGGTAGAGAAATATTTTTGGGGACAAATTGTTATGGGTAATTTTCAGCATGGTGACATCCTCAGTTGCTCCTGCATATCAAGATGATATTCCACTGTAAGTATTACTTAATATTTACTTATTCATTTTTATATAATATTTTTCATTATTATTTTACAGAAGAGATACCCACGGGATATTACCAAGCACGATCAACTTCTCTTCAACGGCAAGGTGGACTTGGTCTTTGGACGTTGAGGAGATAAGCATGGATGCCGAGATTATAGGAACTAATATTTATCCGTTTATAGTTATTATTATTTAAGGGGATATGGAGACGGAAAAAAGACACATTCATTTTACACACTACACACGCACAGCTTGTAATCCTCTCCATTGTCTTCCACAGTTGTAACCACGGTTCTTATAGTGAAACATTTAAGGTTGGAGACCTAACTCCCAGGGTTTTTTCCGAAGAGGTTATCATCTCTATGATTTTCCTCGTTAACAAATCCTTGTGTCACTCTTTACTTTCATGTTCTTGTTCCATTTAATTGAATTCCAAAGTCCCCTCCTTGTTGTTTAAATCCATACACTTAGCAAGTCAAGATTCAACGTTATTGGTTTTTCTACCAAAACAGAGGGTTTATTTCTTTTTAGCATTTTAGCAAATTAGCTTCTGTATACTCCTTCCTTCCCATCTTAATTTACAAAAATCTTCATTTTGTGTCCCTCTCAAAGTTACAAAGTCTCAAAATGGAAAGTTTTTAATACTTTTAAAATAATGGGACTTACTTGTCATACTCACAACAATTATTCAATTAATATTCCCTATCCTACTATCTCTCTGCTACACAGATAAATATTAGAGAAAGAAGATGAGACAAAGAAAGTCCTGGTGAAAGAAAAACACATCCTTCTTTGGTTGCTGCAGTGGAAACTCCATCAGGAAGCCTCACATGCAGATGGTGAAATATCAATAATTTGAGATAGATGAGATATATCACCAGTCATGTGGTGTGAAGCACCACTGTCAATCAACCAATGCTTACCAGAGGAAGTTTGTGTATCGATGGCAGGAGAGACATCAGGCGCGAGACATGTTCATTGCTCAACCCTGGAATAATAGGCTGATCATTCTTTGCATCACCTAATAAACTTCCTTGGTCAGCAACAGCATTGACAATTACGTTACTACCAGTGTGTGAAGTAGTAGTAACTGCCCCTGCACCACGACTCTGTCCATTGCGCCTGCCATTCCCACAACCTTGTCCACGTGCATTATATAAATCTTGCAACCCTCGATAACGGAGTGGAGGAGTTGAAGATTCATTACCCGAGGACTGAGGGGTCAGATTGTTAGAATCTGATAGAGCCGGGGTGTGAGAGTCCATAGGAGAAGTAGCAGGGACCTCCGTTGAAGATAGAGAAACAGGGGCCGCCCGGGTGTTAAATCCGAAATGTTTAGGGGCACAGTGAGTGTGAGAAAACACGCCTAGGTTGAGCAAGATCATTGGGCCGCATGGAGCCAATAGGCAAAATGGGACCATGTGCAGTGTAACATGCCGCATAGAATTTAACCGAGAGGGGACCCGTCGCCCGCATTTGTGGTCGGGCCGTTGAAGGCTCAGATGGACCAGCTGGATGTGGGTTGTTGGTTGGAAGATTCCAAAAGTGATGATCCATAGTTGCAGCTACAGAAAGAGAAAGCCACTGTGTACCCGATAATACTCTATTTGTATTGGGATCTTGCCAAGGAAAATTATTTTCATCAAATATCACATGTCTTGATATATAAATTTTCCTATTTGTTAAATCCATACACCGGTATCCTTTACGAACATCATCATAACCAAGAAATATGCAGTGAATTGATTTTGGCATAAGTTTATGTGCATTGGTAGGAACGACATAAGGGAAACAAGAACAACCGAAAACCTTGAGGAAATGATAGTCTGGTTTCCGTTTCCACAATTTTTCCTGTGGAGACACAAAATTATGTTGACGCATAGGAAGCCGATTGATGAGGTACACAGCTGTATTGAAAGCCTCTAGCCAAAAGTTATAGGGAACTTTGGCTTTAGCCATGAGACACAAACCCATCTCCACAATGTGGCGATGTTTGCGCTCCACTACACCATTTTGTTGAGGAGTTTAGGGACACGTGAGTTGCTGTTTAATGCCAACACTCTTTAGATTGTTGACAAAAACCCGACTAGTGAATTCACCCCCCATCTGTTTGAATGGTTTTAACAGTGTGTATAGCAGAAATTCTACGAGACAAGAGATTTTCAATCTGAGTTTTAAAATTAGAGAATATTTGAGTAACATTCGATTTGTGAGTCATAGGAAAGATCCATACAAATCGAGAAAAATCATCAACAATAGACAAATAATAACGAGAACCATTTAAATAATCAACCGGAGCAGGGCCCCAAACATCTAAATGAAGCATATCAAGTGGATGTAAAGCATTAAAGGTTCTAGAATAGAAAGATTGTTGACTAGACTTCCCTAACGGACACCAATGACAACAATGATGTTTATCAAATCTACTATTTAAAGGTAAATTAACTTGTTGACACAAAACTTTGAAAACTGGAGTGGAAGGATGACCCAAGCGAGCATGCCAGGTATCTTGACTCGTTCGTTCTCCAAGAATTGCAACAGGACTATTGGAAGACTTTGAATTGAAAGAAAGCTTGTAAAGCCCACCAGAATTCTATCGCGTAAAATAAGAATCTCCTTCGTCTGATTGTCCTTAACATGAAAACCACAAGAGTCAAGTTCAAAGAAACAGTTATTATCCTTAGAAAACTGACGAATGGATAATAGTGGTCTATGAATTTTAGGAACAAACAACATGTTACGAAGATGAAAAGAACGATTGTTGCTATGGACAGAAGAACTACCAATGCGGGAAATATTTAACTTAGTGCCATCACCAACAGTAACTACATCATTACCTGTGTATTGATAAGATTCGGAGAATGAAGCCGGGTCCGCATTCATATGATTCGTGGCACCCGAATCAAGAATATAAGGATCCGTGTGAGCGAAATATGCAACGAAACTTTGACATTCCCGTCCACTATGGCCATGACGGAAGCATAACTGACATGTGACATCAGGATTTGGTAAAATCCCATCACATTGTTTCTGGAGAAACCCCCACGGTTTTGTGCACCTCTCGAACCACCACGACCACGGGATTGACCATTACCTCTGCCATACCCATTATTGTTGTTGTTATTCCAAGATCCGTTCCACCGCCCACGATTTCCATTGCCCCTATTCTCGCCGATTTCCATTACCACGATTTCTCCTTTCGACCATTCCCACTGGTGCCGACCACCTCCACCACGGTTTTCCACAAACCGAGCAGAGGGACTGGGAGTCGCTAGCTTTTTCACCGCCAACGCCGGCACTGTTGTGACGGAGTAGAAAACTTCAGGAGTAACATTTCTTCCTTGAGAAGTAAATCACCCAACTCGTCCAAAGTAAGGGGATTACGAGCGTGGATGGCGGCTGTAGAGGTAAGAAACTCCTTGTATTCTTGGCCAAGACCCCCAAGAATACGCTCGGATAAGTACCGCATCATCAACTCGGATTACCCGCAGAAGAAGAGCATCTGCAATTTGTGAAGCACTAAGAAGATAACTGCGATTGAGGTCTCTGCAGATTTCTTGAGATCATGAAGTTTCTCCTTTAATGTGTCGATCCAAGAGCGGGAGTAGCACCAAACTTCTTGGCTAAAACCGCCTGTGCCGCCGAGCGGTGTCACTTGAATTCAGATAGGGCTGAATAGAAGGGGTAACAGTACCTTTAATCCAGCCACAAACGAGGTCTGTACATGATTTCCATAGGGCATGATCCGAATTTTCTTTGCCATCGGCAAGAGTTGCAGGAGGTTGCTGCGAATCGATGACAAACAGAAGTTTGTGTGTGCGTAGAAGTGTTTTGAAGAGGGTACTCCAATTCACATAATTGTCCTTGGTTAAGAAGGTTTGACCCATGATTGCGTTAGGGTTATAGAAGACAGGAAGAACATTGGAAGAGGGAGTGTGATGCATGGTGTTAGAAACACCAGAATTAGGGGTATTCTCACCAGTTGACATGATGGAGAAGAAAGAGGGAAGTCTAAACTCTGGATCGGAAGATTAGGCTGATACCATGTAGAGAGAAAACACGGCAAGCCTGGAGAAGAAAGAGGCGTTGGAAAAATATTTCTCTCGTATATGAAATAAAGGCAGTACTTACAAAATATATACAAACTCCTAGACCAAGGATACTAGCTATACATGGACTCTCAATATTAGCCAAAACTTATGGGATTACATTTTATCATTCATTGATGATGCTGCCCAAAAATAATGGTTGGGCCCGACCCAAGTCCAAAGGCGGGAAATTATCGAGTAGGCCCAAAGCGAGATAAAGCCCAAGAAGAAGGTTAAAATAAAGGTGGTCCAAATATGGATCGCAGGAAAGCATGGCGGGAAGTAGCCCCTAAGATCAATGAAAGGAGGAAGATCAAGGCAGTAACAGCGAGATAGTATGAGGCAAACCGGCGAGATAATGATGAGAAATGAGAGGCGAGACATTATGGTAGTGCGACATGAACCATGGTTAACCTTATCCGACGAGAGATGGATCTCAAATTGATACAGTCCATAATAGGCGGCATATAAATATCTATGAAGTGGGACCTATTAAACGGTTATGCATTGGGAAAAGTGATCACGTGATGAGAGTTTATTTTTATAAAGGACCAATGGAGTGATGACACGTGTAAGGAGGCATGGAACGTAAGGAGGTCATGTGTACGGCACGAGGGAAGGGGTATATATATGAGAGAGAGGCTTCATCATCGAGGTACGTTCAATACACACACGAAAACACCTTTCTCTAAGGTTAAGATTTCCCTTCTCAGACAAACACTTATCCTCACGCCGGAGGGGCTTACGCCGGAGCTGCCCCCGGCTTAGTTGACGTTTGATTGTGTGCAGGCGTGAAGAAGGAGCCGGAGATATCGCCAATTTAGACTACAACGGTGTGTTGCTGTTTGAGGAAATTCCTGGCAACATCAATTGGTTCCGTTGCCGGGACCGATTCTCTTCATCAGTTGGAGGCTCGCCGGCGGTAGATTGGTAATTGTTGATTACTGTTCGTAGATTTGGAAGTTTGGTTCGTGTTGGGGAGGATTCATTGGGTGTGTTGAGCTTTCGGTTGATTGGGTTTGTTGTTCGCAGTTTGTAAGTTGAAATCCGTTTGTTTGTAATTGTTGTTGTTAGAATTGATTGCTGTTTGTAAGTTTTTTTTCGTGGGTTGAGATTGTTGGAGATTTCGATATTTGTTTGATTGATTGGGTGCCAATTTCTGATTTATAAAGTGTTCGTCTGAGTTGAGGAGGATTGGAAATTGTTTGTGAAGATTTGTTTAAAGTTTGTTTGATTGTGGGGGTTTGAATTTGTTGCTGTTTCTGGGTTTTAGAGAGTTCATTTGATTCTGATTAAGTGTGGAGTCTGGTGTTTTTGGTGATAGTTTGGTGTTGAAACAATTTTTAAGATATTTGAATTCGTGGGAAGTACTTGTTTGGAGTTGAAAGTATTTGTTGCTGGGTTGAATACGTTGCTTGTTGTTTCTTAGTTTCTGGGCTAGATCTTCAAATCATCATAAGATTTGCAGATCTTTAAAGTGTAATTCATAATCTTTGATTATGTGGGTGATAAGGAATGTCAACACCTGAGAAAGGTATAGTGGGCCAGAAGACAATGGCGGGAAGGAGCCTTATCTCGCCCATGTCAGGATTGGGGGCTATAGGAGCTGGCGGATCGAAAGAAATTTCTTCCTCTCAACAAGTTATTCCTGAAGAAAGAGAGAGGGCTACTGGAGGCGAGGGAGAAAGAAATGATATGTCGCCACAACCTGAGGATGAAGCGGAAATGGAGGAGGAAAGTTTGAGGATCCACAACAATCTAATTTTGCAATTATTGGAGAATAACAAGCGATTGAGGACATTGAAGAAGAAGCCTACCCCTATCCCGCAGGGTTTGTTAATGGCGACAGAGGAAGGGAATAAGGGAGCAAATAAGGAAGTGATTGTGGTGGATGATGGCGAAAGACAAAAAGAGATGGAACCTGAAAAGCCTAAGGAGACAGAGGCGAGAATGGAAGGGTCGCAGAAGCGGAAAGCCGGAGAGTATATGGAAAATGGGCGAAAAATAAAGGTGTATCATTGGCCACATACTTCACAAGTATCATCGCTGTATTGCGAGGAAGAAGAAGATGACACCGCCTCAAATGAAGCGAGATATGGAGAACCAGAGCTGAAGATGTCTAGGGGAGGTGAGAGATCCAAACAGATAGAGAAAGGAAAAGGTGTAGGAGTAAGTCGCTTTGGAGAGGAAGATGGATTAAAGAAGCAGATGGCTGAGATGGCGAGAAGGTTGGCAGAGCTGGGGAAAGGCGGTATAGTTGATAGTGAAAAGGACTCTTTTGTTGCTCCATTTGCCAAGTACATTCAGGAGGCCGAGCCCGCTTCGGAATTTCGCTTACCCGCTTTATCCAAGTATGCCGGAGTAACTACCGCCAGAACTCACGTGGCGGGATTTGAAGTCACAATGGCGATATTGACCAAGGATGATGCCTTGCTATGCAAAACCTTTGCTAGCACCTTGGAGCTTCAAGCTTTGGATTGGTTTGTATAGCTGCCTGTTAATTCTATCTTGGGATATCAAGATTTCAAAAGAAAGTTTATAGCGAGGTTTGGAGCAGTGGGAACTCAACCAGTAGTGCTACAGGAATTGATTGGAATCAAACAGAAGGCGGGAGAGGGCCTTGTCACTTATACCAATCAATTTTTGTTGATTGCCAATCAAATTTCCGAGATTGATCCCAAATATGTTATAATGATGTATATGTCAGGCCTACTGTCAGAATCTTTCAAGAGGGAGTTAAGGATGAGGTTACCTGCGACTTTGAGTGGGTTGCACGAGCGAGTTAAAGCCTACTGTGGTGGGGAAGACGTTGAGGAAGGAACATCTAATACTGCAAGAAAAGGCGCTAAAGACAGGATTGAGTTTGTTAAAGAGGAAAATGCTACTCAGAGGGGAGGTAGAGGTAATCAAGGCGGCGGAAAAGGTAGGGGATGTGATGGAGGCCGCGGGGTAGGAAGGATAGTCAGATTTGCGAGATTAAATGCTAGGCCGAGTGAAATTTTGCAAGCTGTTGTGCTTCCACCGGCTTTTGAGATGAAAGAAGGAGGGAGAATAGACATGAATCAGTATTGTAACTACCACCGGGATAGAGGACATGATACTGATAATTGTTATAACTTGAAGAAAGTGATTCAAGGAAAGATTGACAGAGGCGAATTACAGGAGTATGTATGGCAGGAGAAAAATGTGACGGCTCAAGGAAGAAATGGTGAGAGGAATGAAATATTGGTGATTCATGAGCCAGCTAGTATTACTTGCCTAAGTAATCAGATAATGTCGTTGTCGCATACCTGTCATATTCCCGCTTACCCGCCAAGTGAAGAAAGGATAATTAGCTTTTCAAGACGAGAGTTGGCCTTGACTCCAAGCCATGGGTGTCAGCCAGTCGTGATCTCCATTGCTCCAGGGAACAGTATTTTGCACAGGGTGTTGGTCGATTCAGGAGCAAGCCGCAACATCCTCTACTATGAAGCTTTCAAGAAAATGCGATATACGGAGGCCAACCTGGTACCATATAAAGGATTTCTGGAGGGGTTCACGAACCATACTGTGCGGGTCAAGGGGACAATTTCATTGGCAGTGGAGACTGGGGAAGGCGAGATGGTCAGAACTCGTACTGTAGAATTCATGGTGATAGACTTGGTGTCGCCATATAATGCTATTGTAGGGATCCCTTTTATGCAGACTTTCAAGATGGTTGTGTCTATCCCGCATCAGCGTGTCAAATTCCCCACCTCGAAAGGAATAGCTTGTTTGAAAAGCGAGGTGAAGGAGGTTATTCAGAAAAAGATTGAAATTCAAACGGCAGCAAGGGCGAGCACTAGTTCACTTTCCACAGCCTTGGTGGTACGGGATGCAAGAATAAACATGATCACCGACTTAAGAGGGTGTGATGACTGGGAGGAAACTGAAAGCATGAAAAGTAAGTCGGCGATCATTATTATTGAAGAAAAGGCGAAAGATGAAGTTGTGCGAGAAAGAAATGAGGAGCGAGATACAGAGATGGTGGAGGGAAAATCGGAAGGAAATTTGATGGAGCTAATGGTGATGCAAGCTGAAATGGCATGGTCTAGATCTGCTGAATTTGTCAAAATGAAGGAACCCCTTATTGAGGAGATACTGGATTCTGAGAGTGAGGAATATGATGAAGAAATTGAGATGGAAACACTAGAGGGTTTGTCGCGTGATCGAGACAATAAGGGAGGGAGCAGCGACAGAAGAGTAAAGAAATGTGTCGAGAAGAGAAAGGCGGTTGAGATGGAGGTTGATACGTTGCAATGCGGGATGAGCCGGATATTCAGCGGCAGAAGAATTAGAGGAGGTAATTGTTAATGATGAATACCCAGAGCAAAAAATTAAAATTGGGAAGCAATTGGGAAAGGATGAGCATGATAAGTTGATAGAATTCTTGCGGGATAGTATTGATATATTTGCCTGGAAACCGGAAGATATGTGCGGAATAGATGAGAATGTCGCCCTGCATTGCTAGAATGCTGATCCAAACATAGAGCCATATAAACAGAAGGTGAGATACCTTTCCGCTGAAAAGGAGAAGGCAGTGATTGGAGATGTGGAAAAGCTATTGAAGGCAGGAATCATAGAAGAAATTACTTATCCGGTGTGGTTGGCTTGTCCAGTTATGGTGCTGAAGGCGAACAAAATTGGAGAATGTGCATAGATTTTACAGATTTGAATACGGCATGTCCCAAGGATTGTTATCCTTTGCCGAAAATCGACAGACAGACTGGTGGATTCCAGCGCGGGACATAAGGTGTTTAGCTTCATTGATGCTTATTCAGGATATCACCAAATTAAGATGCTTGAAGAAGACAAGGCCAAAACAGCGTTTAGAACCCCCATAGGCAATTTTTGTTACAAGATGATGCCTTTTGGCTTAAAAAATGCAGGGGCGACATATCAAAGGATGGTCAATAAAGTATTTAAGTCGCAGATTGGGAGGAACGTTGAAGCTTACATTGATGATATGGTGATCAAAACTAAGGGGGAGGACCATTTGGTGGATCTCGCCGAAACTTTTGAGAATTTGAGGAAAAATTCAATGAAGCTAAATCCAAGTAAGTGTACTTTTGGAGTGACGGCGGGAAAGTTTTTGGGATTCTTGGTAAACCGCCGCGGCATAGAGGCAAATCCAGAAAAAATTCAAGCTTTAATAGATATGAAGTTGCCCAGAACAATCCAAGAAATCCAAAGGTTGAATGGTAGGGTGATAGCACTGGGGCGATTTGTGTCGCGGTCGGCGGAGAAGTGTTTACCATTTTTTAAGGTATTGAAGGGGGATCAAAAGTTTTCCTGGGATGAGAAGTGCGAGGAAGCTTTTCAAAAGGTTAAGGAGTATTTGGGAAAGCCGCCAATTCTATGTAGCCCTGAAGAAGGTGACCATTTGTATGTTTATCTTGCGGCTTCCGATCTTGCAGTCGCAACGGTACTGATAAAGGAAGATGGTGGCATGCAGAAACCTGTGTACTATGTTTCGAAGGCTTTAAGTGAATTGGAGGCGAGATATTTTAATGCGAAAAAATTGGCCTACGCTCTGGTAATCGCAACTCGAAAGTTGAGGGCCTATTTTCTCTCTCATCCTATCACTGTTTTGATCAATGCTCCTCTGAGGAAGATTTTGCAACAGCCTGATTCAGCGGTAAGGCTCCTCAAAAGGTCGATTGAATTGACAGAATTTGATATTCAGTATGAGGCGAGAAAGGCCATTAAGGCACAGGCTTTGGCAGATTTTATTCTTGAAACTTCATTTACTAATGAGAGGGAGGAGATAGAAATTCAAAGGGTTAAGAAGAGGAAAGCTAAGTCGCATGATCCTGAAGTTGAACAAGAGCGAGAAAGGCCGGCAGGTTGTTGGGAGCTATATGTCAATGGGTCTTCCGCTAAAGACAAAGGAGGAGTTGGAATCTCGCTGAGTTCACCAGAGAAAGATTGCACATACGAGAAAGCTTTGAGGTTCAAATTCAACATGACGAATAATCAGGCGGAATATGAGGCGCTGGTAGCGGGTTTGGAGCTATGTAGAGATATTGGGGTAAAGCAGTTGGTCGCTCATTCGGACTCCCAATTAATTGTTAACCAAGTCAAAGGAAGATATGGGGTGGTAGATTCAACTCTAGCGAAATATTGCGATATGGTGAGGCAGATTTTGCAGAGCTTTATTTATTGGGAATTGGTACAGATAGATAGAGAGAAAAATGAGTGTGCCGATATGTTGAGCAAAGCCTCCTGCGACAAAATAGAAGAGTTGCCCAAAAAGATTGTGGTAGAGTTTGTTGAAGGGCCGACATATGATAGGTCGTTAATTATGGAGGTGGAAGTGGGTGAGAAAGATTGGGTTTGTGAAATGAAGGATTATTTGGAAAGGGATGAGTTTCCCCAGGAAGAAGACAAGGCGAAGATTGTTAAGAAAATGTCACCCAGATTCACAGTGCAAGATGGAATTTTGTATCGCAAATCTTTATCGCGACCTTTAATGAGATGTGTGGAGCCGGGCAAAGTTGATAACGTTTTGTTTGAAGTACATGAAGGAGTTTGTGGCGGCCATCCGGGAGCTAGAACTTTAGCTAACAAAATTATGTTTCATGGGTACTATTGGCCAACACTGAAGAAGGATGTGAAAGAGTACGTGAGGAAATGCGATCAATGTCAGCGACATGCAAATATCCCTAGACAACCTGCGACAGAACAAACTCCTATTGTAGCGGCTTGGCCCTTTGATATGTGGGGGATAGATCTCATAGGGCCTTTCCCCAAAGCCAAAGGAGGAGCTCAAATGGTGGTGGTAGCTGTTGATTATTTCACTAATTGGACAGAAGCAAGGGCATTAACTTCTACCACTAAGGACCAGATAATCAGGTTTGTAACGGAAGAAATCCTGTGTCGCCATGGAATGCCGTGAGCAATCATTTCGGATCATGGGCCGCAATTTAGAAAGAAATTCCACGGTTTTTGCTCTAACTTGAACATCAAACACTGGCAGTCTGCAGTATATAGGCCGCAATGTAATGGGCAAGTTGAAGCCGCCAACAAGCAGGTTCTTGAAATTTTATGTAAGAATATAGAGAAAAGGGGAGGAGCTTGGTTGGAAGAATTGTCTACGGCCTTGTGGTATGTCAGAACAACGGTGAAGGGATCAACTGGCAAGACAGCATTTGCATTAACCTATGGTTCAGAAGCAATGGCGCCTGCAGAAATGGGTTTACCTACTCATAGGGTGACCTATTATGATGAAGTAATGTGGCGACAGAAGATGCAGCGAGCTAGATCTATGTGATGAGAAGAGGCTCAGAGCGAGATTGAAATGATCAACTATAAGCAAAGAATGAAAGCCCAAAGATGACAAAAAAGGTGAACAAAAGATCATTCAAATGTTGAGATTGGGTGCTGAGAAGTCGCGAGATAAAGGGTGCAACGGCGGGATTCGCGAAGCTAGATCCAAAATGGGAGGGTCCCTTTCAGATCGCCAAGGTTGTGCGGGAAGGGACTTATCATTTGAGGGAAGAGGGCGGCAAAGATATCCCAAACGCTTGGAGTGTAGACCACCTCAAGAAATATTATCATTGAAGAAATAAGGGTAATTTGTCTATTTGAAATTATTCTTATTAAAGTCCCTTGCTTAGTAATTTAGATGAATCTATGGAATTTTCAATTATAAATGAAAGTTATATATGTCTGAAAAAATTTTGAATGAAATGAAAGCAACTTGAGTAGAAGATATACATGCTTTGAATATGTCTTGAATATATGTTGAATATAATGAAAATATGAAATTTTATGACTCAAGTTTATCTCGTTTATATTAAATCCTGTGGCATGAGAATTTTTATATGATTAGTCGCCGAGAGTAAGTCGCTTGGAGTAAAGTTGCCTAAAGACAACTTCACTTTTTCGATGGGAGTATAGGTATATGGTATTATATCGTCAAAGATAAGAAGGTAAAAGGTTTTTGATGAATAATCAAAACAATTTGTAAGTCGCATGAAAATGTAAAAGAAAGAAAGTTCATCTCGCCTTTAGGGCAACGAAAGTGGCGGGATCACTATAAAAATGAGTCCACGGACTATAAATACGAAAGTGGCGGGACCACTATAAAAACGAGTCCACGGACTATAAATACGAAAGTGGCGGGACCACTATAAAAACGAGTCCACGGATTATAAATACGAAAGTGGCGGGACCACTATAAAAACGAAAAAGTCTGTGGACTATAAATACGAAAGTCTAAGGACTATAAAAAAGAGAGTCTAAGGACTATAAAAAAGAGAGTCTAATGACTATAAAAATGAGAGTCTCAGGACTATAAATAAGAGAGTCCTATCTCGCCTAAATGGCATGTATATAGATGCGACTATAAGCAAGAAAGTCCACGGACTATAAATAAGAAAGTCCATGGACTATAAACGAGAAAGTCTAAGTCGACTATAAACGAGAAAGTGCATCTCGCCTTAAGGGCATGAAAAGATGTCGCTAAAAAGAAGAGGTATCTGTCTCGCCTGAATGGCATGAAAAGAAATAGTTCAAGGAAAAATATGAAGGCAAAAAGAAGAAAATTATTCTAAGTAAGGAGAAAGGAAGGATCAAAAGAAAAGTTAAGATCAACGACAAGATGAATCGCGTAGTATGCACTGTAAGTAAAGTCGCCTAAAGACGACTTCACTTTTTCGATGGGAGTATATGTAAATGGGGTACCTGTCATGAAAAAAGGAGAATTTTGATGAACTATCAAAACAAAGTAGTAAGGGCGAGATATAAATGATGAAACAAGCAAGTAAAGCATAAAGGTAAAAGGGCAAGCACGAAGGCAGCGAATATACATTGTTTAGAGGCACACAGGCCCAAGTAAAGAAAATAAATTGTTTTTAGCCACCAAGGAAAATTACAAAAGTTGGGCAAAATAAGCTAAGTACTAAAGCAAAATCAAGCTGAAGCATTTGAATCATCAGTTGGTGCGGGTTGTTGAGCAGAGCTGGAGGTTGCAAGGGCAAGAGCTTTGGCAACATCTAAAAGTTTGTGTTTGTGTTCAAGCAAATCGCCCCACAAAGCAACGGCGTTTGGGTCTCGGACTGGAGTAGGATTCCAAGGCGACTTACCCAACAATGCGTCCTCTTCAGCAAGATCAATAAGTTCTTTGGGAGTGTAAGGAACCAAGGGATGACCGCGGCGACATACCTCGCTAAAGATTGGCTCTGAGCCCCAATGGGCAAGCCGTTCGATTGTGATAGCGGGAATATCATGGGAATCAGCCGCTACAACTCGCATAACTTGTAGAGAAGTTTGGTCGCCAATATCGACAATATCATCCTTTAATTTGGCCACATCAGCGTTGAGGGAAGTAATTTCTGCAACCTTCCCAGCCAGGTCCTCCTTCAGTTTAGCTATCTGCCTTGAAAGGATTGAACATCAGCGGCATGAGTCTTTTTCAAAGTCTCATTCTCGCTCATAAGTTTGGCGGCATTCTCCTTGACAGAATTAAGTTCAGTAGTAGCAGCGGCAAGGTCAGCTTTAGCAGTGGTAAGTTCGGTATGGACATTTTCAAGCTGACTCTGGGAAGTAGTCAAGTCAGTCTTCAACTTGTTTCGCTCTCCTTCCAAGTTGTTGATCATAGCATCCCGCCTTGTGACTCTACCCTTAAGGGTATCCTTATCGCGCCTCAAAATTTGATTTGTAGCCTTCAAGCTCGTTGATTCATTATCAATACGAGTATTTTTCTCGCTGATACCCATGATGGAAGCTCCTAGTTGAGAAAGGTAACAATTGAAAGTTAAGAAGTAACGATGAATAAAGTCAAGATTAATCGAGGAAAGAAAAAACGACTAACCAATGAAAAATAAAGCCCAGCTTGACAGGCGGCATGGTTAGGATCCATTTGGGCGACACGCTGAACTTGACTCTGGTCACTAGCTCTGATCAAGGCTGAGCTACCCAATAGACACTCTTCCGCGCTGCGAGTTTCTTCGATCAGTCCCTTTATGCGGGGGACTTTGGCGACCTCCTTCCTGAGTTCATAAAGCCCCTCAAAATCAAGGGGCTTAGAAAAGTTTTCTTGAAGCCAGCTGGGGGTGGGAAGAGCAGAAGAAGTATTTGGGTCGCGGGGAGTTGAAGGAGAGTTGGAAACATTGGTTAAGTCGCATACTTCCATCTCACGGGAAGGAGGAATTTCAGCTTGGTTGGGTGCAGCAACATTAACTTCCAGAGTGGGAGAATCAGATAGAACAGAGTCAGAAGGGAGAACCTCAATATTTTCTGTCGCTGGGGCATCATTGGTTGGCAGGATGATATTCGGTGAGACATTGCTCTCAGTAGTTGGCGGGATAGAAACCGGCAGGAGATTAACTTCAGTAGATGGAGGAGCTGAAACGGCGACAGGATTTGGCGGGATAATTTCTTGAGAGGAGGGGTGACCTTCGTTGAAACGGAAGCAATTCGCTTTTGTCATTTTGAACGGGTATCTGGATTAGTAGGCTTGGCTCTAGCCCTAGAGGAACCTTGAGCTTTTTCTAAAGCTATTTATTCTGTGTCTTTGTCTTCAAGGGATAGTGGCAGTGGAAGGTTATCTGGAAGGAGGGCGAGAGCAGCGTCGCGAGCACTGGCAAGTCTTTTCCTTCTCTTATCAGTTTCCAGATTTGCAGCTTGGCGACTTTCCATTGATTTGGCGCGATGATCTAAAAACAAAGAAAGAGGAAGTTAAGAGTTAGTGTAATGCAAATATAAACCAAAGTGGAAAAAGATAAGGTTAAAGAGGAGACATACAAAGAACAGTATTCATTGCGGTACAGTTACGAGTACCCTTGCATGACTGGCATTCATGAGCATATTTGTTGTCTGTGTGTCGCTCCCATCCATCAAAGTAAACATGGCTTATTGGAACTCGCGGCTGGACACGAGGTAAGTTGTCCGCGATCCCAACTTGATCAAGTAATCCCCTATCTCGCAAAATGCCTCTCCAGGAGATGAGAGGTTGGGGGGAGTTAGCGGGAGAATTTGCAGGATGGGTAACAAGGGCACGAATGGCGGCACAGAGGATATTGTCGCCAACGATAGATGCATCTCCGGTTACAATTTGAGGTTTGATAGGGTGAAGATCGGCGGGATGAGACCAACCCACGCGGGTGTAAGTACCCCAATCTGGATCACCCCCTTTCAAACACACGGGAAACACCGCAGACTCATCAACGCAGTCTCGGAGACCTCTGGCACTCAAAACCCTCTCAAAACCCTCTCAAACCCCCAACCAAACCAAGGGAGGAGCCTTCCTGGGATAAAAAGGGACAAAAGGACCTTTTGGGAATTTTCAGGAAATCAGAAAAGAAATTAAGGTCCGTACGGACCTCTTTGTTTCAATGATTACTAAATCCCCTTAAAGTCCACAATATTCCCTCAAATCCCGGAAGAAATGATTACCCAAATGCATGGTTGGTCCGTACGGACCTCTTTGCATGCTGAGTTGGTCCGTACGGACCTTCTTGCATAGGGGACATCATCATTCCAGAATATTCACCATCATTGCAGATTCCCTCAAATCGAGGAAATCCAAAATTCTGGATAACCAAGAAGGTCCGTACGGACCTCTTTGCTCCGAAATTTTTACTATAAATAGAGGGCTCCCCCTCCTCATTTTCACACACCTCCCTCTTCTCTCTTCCTCCCTTAGCCTTCTGGCTCCCCTCTAAGTCCTCTCGAGGCACTCCCGGCCCCTTTCGGATCCTTCCGAGGCCTTTCGAGCTCCCTTGTGGTGCTCCGAAGCCTCCGAGCGCTCCCGAGACGCTCCGCCTGCCCCGAGGCACTCTCGAGGTACTCGAGGCCCTCGTGGTACTCAGAGGCCTTGCACAGTCTTTCCACGGTGTCCGGCTCTTTCCGAGTCAAACCGACGATCCCAAACCACGCCGAAACTCTGCCGAGTGACTCCACTGCCACCACAACGCACGCCGAACCTGCCGAGTGATCCAGGCGATCCCCACGCACGCCGAACCTGCCGAACGCGGCCTACAACCTCAACTCACGCCGAAACTGCGTCGCGCGACAACCGGTCTCCTCAGAAGCAATCCCGATCCGTGCCGGAGCGCTACTCCGACCTCAAACACTACTCCCCGGCGGAAGACAGACACGAACCAACATTGGTAAGGCTTCCTTCCTATACTATTTCAATACATTTTCATACATAGCATACAATGTAGACATCCGATACAGCATGCATTTTTAAAAGCACACACACACACACACAACATTTAAAGGATATTAGGGGTATTCGAAAGACTCGTTTTACGAGGCTACTCGGGTGAGCTCTAATATTCTAATATTCTTTTCCCGGGAGTCATCGACCTCCGAACTCAAAATCTCATCACACAAAAACGAGTTTAAAATTATCTTTAAAGCGATGCCCTTTTCAATGTTTTGGGCTTAATAAAAACGGCGTCGCGACTCTACAAAAACAAAAGCGGCGAGACACGTCGCTCCAACGCGAAAGATGCCAGATGCGGGGCACACGAAGCTGCTCGGATCCGGGTAATTTCGGTTGGCGACTCATTGGGGACAATTTTGTTTTAAAAACTTTTAAACAAAACAAAAGATTTTTAAAACGATGATGAGGGTCAAACTTTCATTTTACCCCTTCCTTTAACTGTGTGTGTGTGTGCACGTGGTTTTTTTTTTTTACAAAAAAATAAAAATACAAAAAAAAATGCATCAATATACATCTCGTGCATACATTTAAAATTCTTCAAAAACTTCTGTTTTACTCGGAAAAAAGAATTTTAGAGACCGCACACTACTGGCTCTTTGCCTCGGTTACACCGCACGCTACTGCTTCTTTGCCTCGGTTACACCGCTACGCCCTCGGATACACTGCACACTACAACCCTCAACCGGAGTGGTCTCGGTTGCGATCCGTTAGGTCTTCCTAGGCCTCTTGGACGCGCGCGGGATCATTCCAAACATCCCATCCTAGCCAAGCGTCAACCACCGCACGTTTGAGTCTTGAGTCACACTCTGTCCGGACTCGGTTGGTTTTACCCGGTCAGGTGTCATACGGACTGGATACATATACCATGCAGGCCATTTTACGAGTCAAGGCTCGGAACTCAAGATCCCTTGCGCAAGCAAAGCGATGAAAAGGTCATGCTAAAATCTTGACTGATCTTGATTTCGAAGCTACACCCAGACGATGTTCCGTCCGGATATACATCCATGCTCGCATGACACCATGTCATCACGCCTTTGATACGTCGGCCATGACAATATGACCAAACCCAGCGCCCTAACGTCACGAGATCCCTTGCGCAAGCAAGTAAAGAGAAGGTCATGCCGAACTCTTGACACGATCTTGACTCGGTGGCGGCTCGGTTCACTATTCACATGGCTAACGCATCAAAACGAACATGACGAGCTCGGTCCTTAGGTTCGATTTTTCTTTTAGGCCGGTGGAAACCGCTTGCACTATAGGACCCTCGCACAGAGGTCCATCCGCTGGGATGTCGAAATACGGAGTGCAAAACGAGGGGCTTATAGCCGCGCGAGATGGTCTCCAGTGACCCGGGATCTAGCATAGTTGCGAAAAAGAAGAGTAATCTTTTCCAACCTACCTAGGACTACGAGAAAACATGTTTTAAGTAAATTAAAACAACAAAAAAATCAAAAAATAAAAGAAACGGAAACCGCATGCCACGTGAGCTTTCCCCTTTTATCCCGTTAGGCCATTCCCGTGTCTAAACCTTGCCCGTCACCCTCCGGCTAACAGAGAGTGGTCGAGAGTACCGGGAACCCGTCTCCCGGTGTCAAAACGACAAGGTCCTACCTCCTTCCCATCTGTCACCGGGACGGTCAGTCAATTCCCCGTGGCCAAGTCGGTGGATAACAACGATGAGAACGGGACCTTACCCCCAAGAAATTTCCCAACATTGGAAGAAGTTTGGCGGGTCCTCATGGCTATTGAGAAACGTCAAGGTGAGCAACAAGCCTGGATCGAAGGTGCCATGCACCACTTCGGAACATTAGCCGCTGACTACACAGGGCTTCCCAAGCCATGGCTTGCTCCTCTGACCTCTAACATCTCTCATTGTCTCCCGAAGTCAACTGTTACCCTCGTACGAGCCATGCGGTTATGACGTAAGGCCACAAGACCTTCCGGAGGAAAGCTTGCCCATCCGGCCTCACGAGGTCCCGGTACCACCGCCGAACAACGAACACATCTGGTGGGACGTCTGCGATTGCGGTGCTTGTGCAGGAAATGGAATTCCGGGATGCAATGAACGAGGGCCGTCCTCGACGAAAGAAGAAGCTATCTTCTCAACAAAAAGCGAAAAAGAGGTATGAATCTGGTGATCCCACAATCGGAACCCTTGGAGAACCCTCGGGAAAGTTTGACTACTACGTCATCTACTCCGGCCAAAGCCTAGCTCGCACAAGGCCATGGCAATGTTTGCTCCATGATCACTGGGACGAGCTTCGCACCGCCACCGAAGGCCCGAAGGTCCGGATAATCCAACCCCTGTCTTGGGAAGATCTCAAAGCCACTATTGATGCTTGATAAAAGGCTATGACGGTGAGCAATTGAAATGCGCGGTGCGGCCTTACGCCAATCGAGGCTCCTCCCACTACGAAATAGGAGAGACAAGCAAAACCATAAGTCCGAGGTGAATGTTCGACACGTTCGGTCAAATCCCAGTGAATCCTCCACGGACAGACAAAAGGCCACCCATACACAGGCCACGAACCGAAAAGGGACCCTACGCTAAGAAAGGCGAAACCTTGGACCCCAAGGTTGAAGATCTGTCTTGACACGGCTCAAGCGCACTCGGGCTAACATCTCGCTCTGGTCCTTACTCACTTCATCTTACCGCCTTGAAGCTCAAGTTGGAAGAAAGCACAGCCCGGACCATGGTTCCCATCACGGTGACACTGATGAAGCGGTTCGGATGATTGGCAACGTCAATTACGGCAATATCATCACCTTCACGAGCTCGACCTTCCAAAATTTGGGGCGACCATAACGAGCCTCTCTACATGATTATTTGGACGAGCGTCGTCTCCCTCGGGTGTTGGTAGATGGGGGATCATCCATGAACGTCCTTCCGGCCAAAATGATGGATTTGCTAGGGATCAAAGCAAGCGATCTAAAGCCCTCGACTCGAGCAATCAAGGCATACGACTCAACATCCCGCCCAATCTTGGGAATAGCCGCATGAACTTGTGGTTCGGAAAACAAATGGTCTGACAGACTTCCAAGTCATCGACATCCCGATCACCTTCACTGCCATTTTGGGACGCCCTTGGCTACATCGGATCAATGGGGTGGCATCCACTCTCCATCGGTGCGTAAAGTTCGTCCAAGGAACAGATCTTACCATCATCTACGGCGATAGCATAGTCAGCGAAAGGACCGAAACAAACGGCGTCCCGGTCTTAGAAATCAAACCCGACGATGATGGCATGATGCTAACGGGGTTCACCATCGAAAGCCCAAAGGCCCCAGTGTGCCACATAGACACTGCCTTTGATTTGGGACAAGATCCCTCCCCGATGAAAATGATGAAGCACATGAACTACATCCGGGGCTCGGTTTGGGAAAACGCCATCGGGGCACTCAACGGATCATCAATATCAAAGAACGAGAATACCATGCACGGCACAGGATACTCTCCTACTCCCGAACACATTGCGGAGGACAAGCGAGCTGCACGAAAACGCTCCACGAGATAACAAAGAGGCTTGCACGCAATCTCAGATCTTCGTCCTTACGGCTTCGACATGACCAAGTACTTCACAAGGAAGGCGGCAACTTGGAAGAAGATCCGAGAAAAGGGAACAGGCGATCGGCGCCAAACAAAGGCGGCCGACAACCATGGACAAGCTCCGGCGAACACAGCAAGATTCGGAGGCCTCAAGCCAAATCCTGTCCGAAGAGCATTCCTCGACACACCGCCCTGCCAGGATCCATGACCACCGCTATTCACGAATTTTGGTTCGGGAAAACCCCCTCTTTGGCGGAAGAATTCGAAAAACTCTCTGTCAACACTCACGCCTTCAACAAACGGGACGAGTGCATTCGAGCTAGTAATGCCCAAGGCAAAGCAAAAGACTCCGCGGACGATGCTTGGGACGAGCCATTGCTCCACTGCTCTTCAAAGAAGAAATCGAGATGCCGGATCTAATCGATTTTGTTTCGATAACTCTGTGATAGCAATGATCGGGAACGGTGACATAAAGCCCTTTCAAGCCCCATCTCCTATCAAGCTCATTGCCACTCAATAAGCTGGGCCACTTTCTCAGGACCCTGCCCGGCCAAAAGGACATGATCGAACAACTTGGTCGACCCCTCGAGTCCTAGAGTCTAGTGTCAAAACTCATCCTGAGTCCATTAGCTTTGAATTTGAGTCTCTCGAGTCATCGATGGCCTCACGCCAGAAGATTACGAACTCATTGCCAATAATGTATTCCCGTATGCTCTTAATGAATGCTTCGATCTTTCAGTATCCTCTCATTGCATCTTTAACAAGCGATAAATTAACTAACACACAAACAGGTTAATAACGATTCACTTGATAAAGAAGCGAGACACATTAAACGAACAATACATTAAGCACATCTTTAAGCATGTTGTCAAACGAGAGAAAAACCGGGCCCAGTGCCGAGAGGTTTTAACCAAAGTGAATTTGGGAGCTGGCGAAGAGCCGAAAAGAGACGCAAATCGGAAGTTTCTTCACCGGCACGAGCAAGACGCATTGGCTTGCCTTTGCTCAAAGAGTTCGTGGACGTGTTCGCTTGGTCTTACCGAGACATGCCCGGATTAGACCACTAACATTGTAGAGCACCGATCCCTTTGAATCCACGAGGCTAAGCCCGTCAAGCAAAAGCTACGCCGAATCAAGCCGAGAATGGTCTTTACAAGTCAAAGAGGAGATCGAAAAAATGCTCCGCGTCGGCTTCATCGGGGTGATCGAGTACCCCACGTGGCTCTCCAATATCGTCACGGTCACCAAGGCCGATGGAAAAGTACGGCATTGCGTGGACTTAGAGATCTCAACAAAGCAAGTCCCAAGGACGATTTTCCACTACCCAACATCGACATGTTGGTAGACACTACTGACCAATTTCGAAGTCAAGTCCTTCGTGGACGGTTTTGCAGGTTACAATCAAATCAAGATGGCCGAAGAAGACCAAGAAAAGACGGCTTTCACAACCACTGGGGAACCTCACTACACGGTAATGCCGTTCGGACTAAAGAACGGCGGGGCTACCTACCAACGGGCGGCAACCGCCCTCTTCCACGATATGATCCACAAAGAGATCGAAGTGTACGTCGATGACATGATCGTTCACTCGAAAGGGATCGAGACGGACAACACCTCACGAACTGAGAAAATTCTTGATCGCCTCAGAAAACACTCAATGAGGCTTAACCACGCCAAATGCACATTTGGGGTTAGCGAGAGCAAGGTTTTGGGATACATGGTCACCGAGAGAGGCATCGAGGTGGATCCTCAAAAGATCAAAGCTATCATCGAAATGAGACCACCGCAAACTCGGACGGAGGTGAAAAGCTTCGTGGGCCGCTTGCAATATATCGGCCGCTTCGTCAACCAATTGACCTCATATGCGAGCCAATCTTCAAGCTGATGAAGAAGAACGCCGACATCGAATGGAACTCGAGAATGCCAAGATGCCTTTGAAAAAATAAAAGCATACCTTGTGAGTCCTCAGATTCTCTGTCCTCCCACGAGGAAAAGCCATGTTGCTATACCTAGCGCGACCGACACGCAGGTTGGAGCCATGCTCTGTCAAGAAAAGAGAGGAGTCACGGGTCGAAACGCCATCTACTTCGTCGGTCGAAAGTTTCAAGGCGGCGAACTCAATTACTCGGCCCTCGAGAAAACTGCGCGGCTCTGGTATGGGTTGTCGGGAAACTACGGCACTACATGCGGTCGCACTACGGTACACTTGGTTTCCAAAATGGACCCGGATCAAGTACCTCTTCGACAAACCATCTCTGTCAATGAGGCTCGCCAAATGGTCTTTCTTCCTAGCGGAATTTGACATCAAGTACGTAAACCAAAAGTCAATCAAGGGACGGGCCATGGGTGAACAAGCGGGCGATTTCCCAACCCGAGGCTCGAGGCCCCGAACCACAATTTCCAGACGAGGGAATCTTCGCAATCGAAGGCGAAAATCGATGGCAAGCGTTCTTCGACGGAGCGGCCAACAAAAAGGAAACGGCATCGGTATGCTCTTGGTAGATCCCAGGACGAGCACACCCCAATTGCTATAAAGCTCAATTTCGAGGTAACCAACAATGCCGCCGAATATGAAGCTGCTTATTTCTTGGACTACAAGCCGCACTCGAGAGGAATGTCCGAAACTTCGAAGTTTATGGGGACTCGGCCTTGATCATCAACCAAGTCTCCAACAAGTGGAAAACCATAGACCCGGGCTTGCAAAAATACCATGCTGCATGGAGGACCTCATCACACAATTCGAAGAGGTCACCTTCCATTACTTGCCAAGAGACCGAAACGAGGTTTGCGGATGCCTTAGCCACCTTGGCTTCCCTTGTGGAAATCCACGAAGGAAAAGCAATCAAACCCTTCAAAGTCGGACGAAAGGAAATTCCTGCCTCTTGTTGTGAGATCGAACCAGAACCTAAGCCCGTCAATGAGCCATGGTATAACCGGATCTTCCAATACCTCAAGAGCGGAAACCACCTTCATGAACAAGGAAGACCCACACACGAAGGGGTCAAAACCAAGAGCATCATGGCCCTAAAACGCCTTGCCTCTCACTTCGTCATCCTCGGGGACATGCTATACAAGAAACGCTACCATGGGCCACTCCTACGCTGCGTCGGCCAAGAAGAAGCAAGCAAGTTCATGAATGAAGTCCACAATGGGGCTTGCGGTCCCCACATGAACGCCGAGCCACGATGCAAATCATTCTCGGGATGGGCTACTCTTGGATCTCCGTGGAGGCGGTGCATCCACTTTGTCGAAGAGCTGCGACAAGTGCCAACGGTTCTCAACCTCAATCATCTACCGCCCCACGATCTCTCTTGCATGACTACACCTTGGCCCTTTGCCACTTGGGGAATTGACGTCATCGGGAAAATCGCTCCGCCGGGCGGCAACGGTCACGAGTTCATCTTAGTAGCCATCGACTACTTCACCAAATGGGTCGAAGCGAGTCCTACAAGGTACTCACCTCCAAGAAGGTCGCGCATTTCCTCAAGAAAACATCATATGCCGATACGGCATCCCAAATGAGGTCATATCGGACAACGGCTCACACTTCGAAGGGGAATTCGACAGACTGCTGGCTGAATTCAAGATCACACGTCACAAATCTTCTCTCTACCGGCCACAAACAAACGGCGCCGTGGAAGCGGCAAACAAAACCCTCGAACGGATCATCAGAAAAATGACCACCCGAGGACGAGATTGGCCCGAGAAGGTTTGCACCTTGCACTTTGGGGCTACCGCACATCGGTCGAAACGGCCACGGGAGAAACCCCATTTGCCACGACATACGGGATGGAAGCAGTCCTTCCCATCGAGCTGGAAATTCCCTCGCTCAGAGTCTTTGCTGGAAAATGACATCAACGAAGTCGAATGGCTCGGCCGAGCATGACGAATTGGCTCACGCTAGACGAGCGACGACTAAAGGCCATGGAACACGTCAGGAGCCTATCAAAGCGAGGATGGCTAGAGCTTTCGACAAGAAAGTCAAATCCGAGACATCGGGGAAGGTGACCTTGTACTCGAAAGAAAAGCCTCCCGCTCGAACCAACCCACTGGGAAAATGGGAACCCACATGGATCGGCCACTTTCGTGGTTCGAAAGATCTTCTCGGAGCGCCATGAAGGCGACAGGACCTAGACGGCAATCCCTTCATGAATCCGGTCAACGGAAGCAAACTTCGCGAGATACTTCGCCTAAAGAAGAACAATTTGTGCATCTCTTGGCACTCCATTGTAGTGTCGAACTACGCGGAACTGAGCCCTCTAGTCAGGAGACGTAGGCAACCTTAATTGGTCCGGTCTAAAAATACACAAAAAAGTCAAAAGTTTGAATGTCAATCAAGACCTCCATCAAGCTACGCACTTTTCAAGAACACGCCCCCCGATCACCTTGACCAAGTCAAACGACGGCGGCAACATCAAAGGACATCAGGGTCACTCGGCATCAAACGGCGACTCATGTACGCTTCGAGCCCGGGGGCTTGTCTTCGCCCTCACGCGCTTCAAAAAAAAAAAAAAAAAAAAAAAAAAAAAAAAAGAGCTCGAGCAAGGGCTCACAAAAAAAAATATAAAATAAAAAATAAAAAAAAGAGAGCTCGAGCAAGGGCTCACAAAAAAAACAATAAACAAAAGAAGCTCAAGCAGAAGCTGCGAAAAAAGTGGTCAAGAGCCCGACGCCAACAAGAGGCAAGGAAGCTGCGAAAAAGACCGTCAGAACGACTTGTCAAGGGAGCATTCAACCTCTCGGCCAAGCACAAAGCCTCGGCAAAGGAGATTGCCGTCATGGCCCAGGCTTGACCCGGTCAAATGCAAAGAAAAGTCCAAAGATGGACGCCGACAAAGTGCACAACGAAGCAAAGGCAAACAAGAGATCTTGCGTCTCGATAAAGCTTTAAAAGTAAATCACAAATCACTAACGGTTACAACATTTCTTGATGAGTTCAAGCACGGTCTACTCTCAAGTTCACAACATGCTAAAAAACTGACTTAATACATTTAACTAATAATGTGTTTGCAATGCAATGAATGGATACCTAGGAGGTCATTCCGCGCCATCTGCGCTTGTCCCCTCGCCATTCTTTCCTTTCTTCCCTCGTCCCGGCGAGTCTTCTTTCGCTTCACGTGAACCAACTCTGCGTCTCTCGGTCAGAGATCGGGGTCCTCCCAGTAGAGTCAAACAATCCGGTAGCTCTCGGGGCTTCATTCGCCGTGCTTCGGCTCGGATCTCCTCCTGCGAGTGCAGCAAAGAGGACCTCTCCTGTCGGTCGGTCAACTCTAGTCTCGTAGTCAAACAAAGTGTCTCCGTCACATCGAAAGGGTCGAGACCGGAGCTTCGGAACTCCTAAGGCAATAGCTACTACGGCAGCCGGGTCCCAGAATCGCTACACGCCTGCTCTCCAAGACCACTTGGGGCCTTGCACGTTGCTCATACCGGGCCGGATGCGAGTCGTCAATACGACGCTCCCAGAGCGTCTAAGGAGTACCACGGGAGGGAAAGCGGAATACTTCCATACCCTCGAAAATACAAGAAGGCACTGAAGGCTGCCATACAAAGAGGAACTACCTCCGCGGTAGCAAGGTCATCCCGGCCAACAAAGGCTCTGCTTCATCCCAAGCTGGCAGGAAACAAGCGACGGAATATAGAAGGAGGACCAAGACAAACCTGGAACTCGACAACGTAGGACCCTTCTGCAAGATCCTCACTGGTCTCAATCCTCCGGTGCGGAACCCACCGGCGGATCGATGCGTACAGGCTGTGCCATCCATCTCTCCCGGGCGGGTGATCCATATCAACACAAGAGGTCGGCGAGCAAATGACCACGGGCTAAACGACGTCGGAGCCTCGGGCATGGCACTGAAGTCTCTCTCGCGGCCACAAGGTGAGCAAGCGGGGCTTCCCCCTCTCATAAAACGATCCCCGGTCGCCGGACGGTCGATACCATGAAGAGTCTCCCCCGGCACCAACGGGACAATATCCTCTCCGGCTCTGCGGTGCCTACCACATCTAGCAAAGCGCCATCGCAAATGCCAAGGAGGCGACCGGGGAAAAGCGTCGCCGTCACGCACAAGGCAAATACATCCCAAGAGACGTCACTCTCGTCATCGGCCATGAACCGCTCAGGCGGCTCGAAATGTCGATATGACCCGAATCAAGGATCATGCCTGCACTTCTTCCAACGAAGTACGAAGAAAACACAAGCTTCACGCTCGCGCGGCACCACCAATCAAAGGAAGCGAGATGGCCTCCACCTCCGGTCCTCCAATCAAAGCCCGAAAATCCTCAAAAGTGGGCACCATTTCATTGTAGGAGAAACGGTACACGTGCCTCCTAACATCCCGAGGAACTTCGCGGCGGCCCGCAACAAATCCCAATCGGGAACCAACTCCTTAAAAGACCAAATCGAGCAAAGACGAAACCTTACCTCGAAAGCCCGTCTACGATGCCTCATACGGCGCCGCATCCACGTTTTCAAGCTGCTCAAGGAAGTGTGCTTGCCTCTCTGCGAAAGCCTCGGCAAAATTCTAGGGACGTACGAAGAATCCATGGCAAAAATGGAGGTTCCTAGAGAAAATGGGGAAGAAAGCTCGAAAATGGGCGCAAATGGGGAAATGAGGAAGAACCGGACAAC
This sequence comes from Adenophora triphylla var. japonica, assembly GCA_022495995.1. Taxonomy (NCBI): domain Eukaryota; kingdom Viridiplantae; phylum Streptophyta; class Magnoliopsida; order Asterales; family Campanulaceae; genus Adenophora; species Adenophora triphylla. The sequence goes on from JAFEMH010001009.1 coordinate 265,615, forward strand.
TTGGAAAGCATTTATGTCCTTCCCAAAGCAAGGTTGGTCCGTACGGACCTCTTTGCATGCTAAGTATGTCCGTACGGACCTCCTTGCAAAGCAGAACCCATTTCCCGACAAACGGTACAAAAGCCATTGTCCTCGGCAAAACCTTGCTCCAAAGCGCCCAAACAACGGCCAAAGCCATTCCCGGCAAACATACACTACCCACAAATGCACTCTCGGCTCACGTGGCATGCACAAAAATAAAAAATAATAATAGCAACAATTTCTAGGACAAATCCGGGAATCACAAAAATGACATTACATCTTAAAATAAAATCTTTGTTTGCCATGCAAATACATGTGTTTTATTACAGTACCAATAAATGTACTGTTGCTAAACAAAAAAAAAAGAGGGATATGAAGAGAGGAAAGCAAATGAATACTAATCGAGACTCCTCGGCATCATCATCCTCGCCGAGGTCCTCCAAAGAAAAGTCGGGCATCCCGGCGAACTCGCCCGTCACATCCTCGTCGTCGAATCACAGGAGCACCCGCCCGAGGCTCCCACGAAAAGTACTCGGAAGGATCAAATCCGGCGAAAGGATCAAAGAAGGAAGGCTCGAGGAACCCTCACCACTGTGCGCCATGCGGAGAGCATGAAGCGATAAAAGAGCTGCTCCCTCGAAGGCCTGCGGCTCCGAAGGCGTCCGGCATCCATGCATGCCGCCCCCTCGAAGGTCCCTCTGGCTGCGGCTCAGGCTCGGCTCTAGGCGGAGGAACGTCTGAGAATGCCTCGAAGGCATAGGCTCGTGCGCCGGCACACGCGTCGCGAGCCGGCGGGACATCTTCGACGCCATCTTCTTAGCGAAGGACCTCATCGCCACGTAGCGGCGAGTCGGCATATCATAGGCTCTCCCGGGACTGCACCAACAAGCGACCAAGGAAACGCTCATCAAATGCGGTTATACTCAACAACAAAAGAAAAATACGAGAAAAAGATGCCAAGATGGAAAAGAGTCGGCACACTCACCGATCTATCGGGAGTCCCAGCTCTGTATGCGGCGGGAGCTGCTTTCCGAGGAGCAGGTACGAGACACCCTCCTCCTCGATCCGTCCCCGCGGACGTACGTGAAATCCGGCCCCGGCATCGGAACCTGCAGGGGAGCTGCGGGCCGGCCTCTCTCTCCGCGCCGGTGCACTGCGGCGTCCTCGGCTTCCTCCTCACGAAGGCCCCGTACTCCTCTCCGTATAAAATGAACTCCTCGGCACCGACACCGCAAAGGTACCTCTCGAAATCGAGCACGTTCATGTCCAGGGAATCAAGCATCCCAAAGGGAGGGTCCCTCGGAGCCACGGGAAGCACACCGGGGCCATCTTTGCCCGGAAGACCCGCTCTCCCGGATACATGACATCACAAGTCAAGCCCCGCGGCATCTTCACGCGCTGTCACCTCGGGAGCCCCTCGAACTCATCCCCCTCATCACCGAGCCCACGGGAAAAATACGAACCCCTCGGGCTATCTCTCTCCAGACGCTCACTGCACATCCCGTGGCGATGGTGAGCTTCCCCCTCCCTGGTCCTCCTCTTCCTCGCCGTCACGAGCCCGGCCCGACATAGCGGTGCGCATCCCAGCGGCCCGGGATCTCTATCCCACGGGAAGCACTGGAAAACCTCATAAAACCACACTGTGACAAAAACGAGAGAAGGCTCGGTGCAAAGACAATGGAGAAATAACAAGTTGCTAAATCAAAAAACGGCAATAAACTCATACCTCCAGAGCAAAGTCAAAACGGGGCCAACGGCCACGCCCCAGGCTAAACCGGTCCAAAGAGAAGTAGAGCTCGGCCCAAGCCTGCCTCGCCCCAAGCAATGTCGCGAGACCCTATCCGAGTCAATCAAGCTCTCCAAAGCAAAGGGAGCCGCGGTCGAGTGGTTCGAGAACAAAGTCTCGGACGGTGCATACCACAAAAGGAGCGTGCCAAGCGCTCCACGTCACTGGCCGGTACCCGGATGTAGGCCCCAATATCTTGGCCGTGATCCTCGGCTCCACGTCGCTATCTGACATCCCCGGAGCCCTGCGAGGATGAGGCTCAAGCCCGGCGGCTCGGTCAACACCACATCGGAGATCATATCTCTCCACCGTCTGGCCCTCCTTTGAAGGAAAGCCCGGTGATCGCGGCAAAGTCGGTCGGCGTCACCGTCACCTCTCCCGGCTCGAGATGGAAGGTGTGGGTGGTATCCCCACCGGTACTCGGAAAGGCCAAGGAAGACGCTCTTGTTCTTCCTCGTGTCGAAACTCCGGCCCGGGTTCTCAACGAACACCCCGAGGCCGAAGCGTAGACCGGCCTCACGGGACTCGGCCTACCGATCCACGGAAATATCGGGCATCCATTGCCGCGGCTTCAACAATGCAGCCTCGGCGACCCCCGAGTCTTCATCCTCTTGGCCTTCCCGCCATAAGCCCCGCATCCTGCAGTAAACACGGCAAATGTACGTCAATCACAGTACTTAATATAAAACATTGCACATATTTCCCGTCACAAAACACGGCACACATTGCACATATTTTTCACATATAACCCGTCACAAAAACACGGCACATATTGCACATATTTTCCCCACAAAGTCCGTCACCCAAAAACATGGCACACACGGCACGACACATATGCATAACACATTTTTCAAAAAAATCCGTCCCTACACGGCACACACTTTCACATATAACCCGTCACAAAACACGGCACATGTCACATTTTTTCACAAAAATTATCACTACACGATAATTTTTCTCCTAATGTACATACACATACATAAATAGCATACGGTACAAAACACCAAAGCATGCATTTCATTAGAGAGGCACTTTATTTTCACAAATAAGAGCTAATCTACACATTTACGCACAAAATACACATACCACACTTGAATTTTTACATGTCCATCTTCAACAATTCATCAAGAATTTCACAAAAAGGCATAAAAAAAAATAACAAAAAATTCAAAAATGCGAAAAACTAAAACCTAGTTCTAGCATTCAAAAATTCGAGCAGGGAATCAAAACGGAACAGATTTCTTACCTCCCCGACGTTCATAGAGCGACGATTGTGCACCTCCGGATTCGGATACAAGACATCCGGGTTCTTCGAAGATGGAACGAACGAAATCCAATTTCTTTGAAGCTCCATCCGTTGCTCGACCACTTCTTGGCTGCGTTGACGACGACTCCTTCGAGATCCTTCAGCCATGGCAAGCAATTCAAGCAAAAAATTTTTGATTTTGGTTAACAATGGAGGATTTTTTCTCTCTCTCTCTTTGGTTCACGGGCGGAAATGAGGAAGAAGAAGTGGGGGAGCCTCGGCATTTAAGCACGGTCAAAACACAGGAAGCGTAAAAAACAAAGGTGGTCCAGTACGGACCTCTTTGCAACCCAAGGTTGGTCCGTACGGACCTCTTTGCAAGGGGTGGCCAAATTACTTTCTGCCCTTATAATCTTTGCCCCCAGGCATCTAAGGCCTTTTCCGGCCAAATCCAAGTGCGGAATGGTCCCTAACCCTTCAATTGACCACCGGCCAGTGTCAGCGTAAGACCGGTCTCGCCCACTTCAACGGCAATTCAATCCCCGGCCGTCGGCGTAAGACCGGTCCTCGCCCACTTCAACGGCAATTCAATCCCGCCATCGGCGTAAGACCGGTCCTCGCCACTTCAACGGCAATTCAACCAGCGGCCACAGGCGTAAGACCGGTCCTCGCCCACTCCAACGGCAATTCAACCACTGGCCATCAACGTAAGACCGGTCCTCGCCCAAACGCTCAACGGCAATTCAACCACCGCCCGCTCAACGGCAATTCAAGAAGCTCAACGGCAATTCAAGAAGGAGCTGACACCTCCGGCCCACGAATATCAAGGCACAAGACGCCTCCCAAACGCTCAACGACAACTCAACCACCGGAGGTCCGAAGTCATCTTCCCAATGTAAAAGGGCCCTACGGGGTCATGCATCCCGGCAATTCAAGCACCGGCCGTCGACGTAAAGACCGGTCCTCGCCAGCTTCAAGCGGCAACAAGCACGGCCGTCAAAGTAAGCCCGAGCTCCTCCCAACAAGTCAAAGGGAAGTCATACAAGGCTGCATATCCCCGGCTGATCGTCATCCTTGCCCACTCAGCGGCAAAACAAGCACTGAAAAGGAGCCAACACCTCCCAGTACAAGTCCCGAGGCACGAAGCGCCTCCAAAATGCCAAATGGGGAAGCAATCACGGTAGTCATCCTCGCCCAGCAACGGCAACGCAAGCACGCGATCATCGTAAGTCCAACCTTCTACTCAACATGCAAAAACACAAAGGCATCTACGCCTCTCGAAGCCTGACAAGCGCCACGCCTCCTGGCTAACGGCTAGAAAGACGATTCAAAGTCCTCGCGCATTACATCAGCTGCGGCTAGAAGACAATTCAAAGTCCTCGCGCATTACATCAGCTGCGGCTAGAAGACGATTCAAAGTCCTCGCGCATAACATCAACCGCCGCGAAGACGATTCAAAGTCCTCAGCGTGGCATCAACCGCCGCCGAGAAGACGATTCAAAGTCCTCCCGTGGCATCAACCGCCGCCCAGACGATTCAAAGTCCTCCGGCGTGGCATCAACCGCCGCGAAGACGATTCAAAGTCCTCCAGCGTGACACCAACCGCCGAGAAGACGATTGAAAGTCCTCCACGTGGCATCAACCGCCGAGACGATTCAAAATCCTCGGCGTGGCACCAAGCCGCCGCCGGATGACGATTCAAAGTCCTCCGGCGTGGCACCAACCGCAATCGGGAAGACGATTCAAGTCCTCACTCTATCTCGGCCCGGAAGGCCTTAAACCACCCGATTAGGAAAATCGTAAAATTTCCATCCCGAGGACACCACCATGTCCTCACAATTGACCTCGGCGGTCACCACATCTTAGGACACCGCCCGTCCTTACACCGACCTCGGCGGTCACACAACACTTCAGGGCACCACGCCCACATGGACTCACAAATTCACGACCTCTCGAACTACGACCGTGCTTGATTCCCGCCGGGGATGCGTAGGAATCCTATCACGGGGTCCGGCCATCGACCTATCTGGTCACTAGGACACCACCACGTCCTCCCCATCGACCTATACGGTCACCCAGACACCACCACGTCCTTACCGCGGACCTCGGCGGTCACACGACACTTGAGGGCACCGCGCGCCCTCATTCACAAAACACTCACCCCACACCGAACTACGACCAGGCTTGATTCCCGCCCGAGGATACGTAGGAATCCTATCACGGGGTCCAGGCTATTGACCTAAACGGTCACACAAAAGGACACCACCACGTCCTCACATTGACCTCACTTGGTCACTTCCTCTCCCCGACGCGATCCGGATTAGGACCCTTATCTTATCGGCGACCCCACTTCTTTCATAAGTGACGTCGTCGAGGGCTTCTGTAAGTACCCCAATCTGGATCACCCCCTTTCAAACACACGGAAACACCGCGGACTCATCAACGCAGCCTCGGAGACCTCGGCACTCAAAACCCTCTCAAAACCCTCTCAAACCCAACCAAACCAAGGGAGGAGCCTTCCGGGATAAAAAGGGACAAAAGGACCTTTTGGGAATTTTCAGAAATCGGAAAAGCAATTAAGGTCCGTACGGACCTCTTTGTTTCAATGATTACTAAATCCCCTTAAAGTCCACAATATTCCCTCAAATCCCGGAAGAAATGATTACCCAAATGCATGGTTGGTCCGTACGGACCTCTTTGCATGCTGAGTTGGTCCGTACGGACCTTCTTGCATAAGGGGACATCATCATTCCGAATATTCACCATCATTGCGCATTCCCTCAAATCGAGGAAATCCAAAATTACGGATAACCAAGAAGGTCCGTACGGACCTCTTTGCTCCGAAATTTTTACTATAAATAGAGGGCTCCCCCTCCTCATTTTCACACACCTCCCTCTTCTCTCTTCCTCCCTTAGCCTTCTGGCTCCCCTCTAAGTCCTCTCGAGGCACTCCCGGCCCCTTTCGGATCCTTCCGAGGCCTTCCGAGCTCCCTTGTGGTGCTCCGAAGCCTCCCCGAGCGCTCCCGAGACGCTCCCGCGCTGCCCCGAGGCACTCTCCGAGTCAAACCGACGATCCCAAACCACGCCGAAACTCTACCCGAGTGACTCCTGCCACCACAACGCACGCCGAACCTCTGCCCGAGTGATCCCGACGATCCCCACGCATGCCGAACCTCTGCCCGAACGCAGCCTACAACCTCAACTCACGCCGAAACTCGTCCGCGGACAACCGGTCCCTCTCCCGAAGCAATCCCGATCCGTGCGGAACGCTACTCCGACCTCAAACACTACTCCCAAATGAAGACGAGACACGAACCAACATTGGTAAGGCTTCCTTCCTATACTATTTCAATACATTTTCATACATAGCATACAATGTAGACATCCGATACAAACATGCATTTTTAAAAGCACACACACACACACAACATTTAAAGGATATTAGGGGTATCCGAAAGACTCGTTTTACGAGGCTACTCGGGTGAGCTCTAATATTCTAATATTCTCTTCCCGGGGAGTCATCTGACCTCCGAACTCAAAATCTCATCACACAAAAACAGTTTAAAATTATCTTTAAACTGATGCCCTTTTTCAATGTTTTGGGCTTAATAAAAACGGCGTGGCGACTCTACAAAAACAAAAAGCGGCGAGACACGTCGCTCCAACGCGAAAGATGCCAGATGCCGGGGCTGCGAAGCCTGCTCGGATCCGGGTAATTTCAGCGGGAGACGATGAAGAGTGGGTCGCTCAACCATTCGTGGACTTTGGCAGGTAAAGGAGTGAGGATTTTGGGGCCTCGTTGGTACTGAAGGGAAAGGCGTGTTTCCTCTATCCCGTCAGCCAGTTTATTGGTTTGCTTGTATCCTTTGAATAGAGTGACCAAGGATGTAATAGTGGGTTCTTTCCTTAAGGCGCGGCACATAGTGATAAAAGCAGTAATGATCCTAATGGCGTTTGGGTGAATCTCTGTTATCATAGCTTGGGCTCTGTATAAGACTTCACAAAGAAAAGGATCTAGAGGAATTCTAAGGCCTGCCTTAAGTTGGGAAGGGAAGACTACTATGCCATCCTGCTTTTCTCTTAAATGGGCGAGAGATGTATTTCCTTGATAATCAGAAATATGGTAAATCGAATGGTCAATGTGATAGAGTCTGTGCCAGTCGGTGATGGGGTTAGGAATGAGAGAGCTTGTGTTTGGTGCAAGAGAAGATCCCGCCTCAGCGTGGGCGGGATTGGTAAAAAGGGTACCTTCAGTCAAAGTCAGATTTTGAACCCCGGTGGAAGGGGGATTGCTGGACGTCGCCGCGGGAGAGGAGGTAGCTTGATCAGTCATCTCGCGGGAATCACTGGAAGAAGAAGAAGAAAGGACTGATTTATAATGCATCCTACATTTGGAAAAAGGATCAGCGACACAATGAGATTCAGATGAGTCGCTTAAATTGGGGTCGTACTTATCTTTGATAAATCGAACAAATTCTGTATGGGAAGTAAAAATATGGGACATAGGGGCTGAAGGGGGAAGAAAAAAGCGGCCTTGGATTTCGAGAGAGTCGATTACCGAAGGATCCACCCAATTCTCAACAAGTAGCTTGACTATGTCGGCCTTGGGCAATCTTGCCCAAGTAGTTCGCAGGCGCCTATATAAGCCGCCTGAAACTTGACATTTACCGTACCTAACCCGCCTAGAACAATTTTTATACCTCGCCATGAAGGGTAGTTTGGGAAAAAATTAACGGATAAAAGGAATAACAAGACTCAAGCAGTTGGAAGAAAAAGGGAAAATCAAAAAATAAGGGTTTAAAGAATACGAAAGGTTTGAGAAGTGTTACCTGGTAAATATGAAGATCGGCCAGAGAAGATGAAGAAACGCCGGAGAATATAAACGGAATTTTGAGAAATCAAGGAAAAGGGGTTCCGAAATTGATTTCAAGTAGCAAATAGTGAACAGAAGGGGATTTAGGAACCAATTTTATGGTCAAATCTACGAAAGAACGGTGGAAAATTGAGGAAGAATCATCGGAGTCGAAGATGGGGTTGCCGGACTTTGGGATAACTGAGTGAGGAGAAAGCGTAAAAAGATAAAGGGGAAATGAAGGATGATATTTATATGAGAGAGAAATAAGGGGAATTGATTGATGTGACGGTTGAAATGAAATTTTGAATTTCCTTTTATTTAGCACGGTTCCCAAATGACGGCACATTAAATTTTAGGGGCGCATCAGGAAGACGACACGTGTATGGATAGGGGTCTACAATGGTTTAGCTTCTTGAAGAAGGAACTACATATCACATAGTGGCGAGTCAGTGAACAACAAGTTTTTGGCGAGACCATAAATGAATCTCGCCATAAACTTAGGGGCTTCTGATGCTGCCCAAAAATAATGGTTGGGCCCTATCCAAGTCCAAAGGCGGGAAATTATCGAGTAGGCCCAAAGCGAGATAAAACCCAAGAAGAAGGTAAAAATAAAGGTGGCCCAAATATGGATCGCAGGAAAGCATGGCGGGAAGTAGCCCCTAAGATCAATGAAAGGAGGAAGATCAAGGCAGTAACAGCGAGATAGTATGAGGCAAACCGGCGAGATAATGATGAGAAATGAGAGGCGAGACATTATGGTAGTGCGACACGAACCATGGTTAACCTTATCCGGCGAGAGATGGATCTCAAATTGATACAGTTCATAATAGGCGGCATATAAATATCTATGAAGTGGGACCTATTAAACGGTTATGCATTGGGAAAAGTGATCACGTGATGAGAGTTTATTTTTATAAAGGACCAATGGAGTGATGACACGTGTAAGGAGGCATGGAACGTGAGGAGGTCATGTGTACGGCACGAGGGAAGGGGTATATATATGAGAGAGAGGCTTCATCATCGAGGTACGTTCAATACACACACGAAAACACCTTTCTCTAAGGTTAAGATTTCCCTTCTCAGACAAACACTTATCCTCACGCCGGAGGGGCTTACGCCGGAGCTGCCCCCGGCTTAGTTGACGTTTGATTGTGTGCAGGCGTGAAGAAGGAGCCGGAGATATCGCCAATTTAGACTACAACGGTGTGTTGATGTTTGAGGAAATTCCTTGCAACATCAATTGACTAATTATTTACTCCTATCCAAATATACATTGATATACATCCATATATACATAAATCATATATTACGTCTTATAACGTCCACGTACTATACGCTGGTCGAGAGGCACACCAAGTCTGTCCCAATATTTTTTGTATGTGTGGTTTATTTTTCCACACCAGCTGCAACGTTGTCTGTCACTTGTAGTTGTTCCTTGTCCGGACCCGCGACCTTGCCCAAATGAGGTGACTGCAAAGCTCATCACTCCTTCAAGACCATGAGTCACTGCCCTGTGGCTTTCTTGTTGGAACACCATAGAGTAGACACGGTTCATGTCGAGAAGAGAGTCTGTACTAACAATCTGGGTGCGAAGATTATCATAAATAGCATCATCAAGGCCCATTAAAAATTGATAAACTTTCAGATTCGGGTACCATTCAGACAAGGTGAAGTCAACTGGTGGATAATTCATCCCACATAGATTTTAATTTAGTATAATAGTCCATAACAGACATACCATTTTGCTTAGTAGCAGACAAGGCAGACAATAGTTGATATATATATACGAGGACCATTTTAACACCAAACCTTTCTTTTAATTCATCCTATAACAAATTAAATAGTTGAATTCACTACTCACCAAGCAACATGTTGGAAAATTAGGAGTGTTTGAAGGGAATAATGAATTATTTCCTAAATGGGTTTAAAGGGAATAATGAATTATTTCCTAAATGGGTTATTTGTTAAATGACCAAATTGATTGTTGGGTTGTGTTCTACTCCATGAATACATTGAAATCATATATTCATTTGTCCAAAATGGTTGAGGGATGAATGAGATATTAATGCTCAAAGTTAGTGGGTTGTAAATGGGAAAATGAAGTTATCCCACATTGGAAAAAGATGGAAAAGTGGCTTAGTTTATATACTCCTACACTTGAGTAGGGAGTAAGATTGTGGTACATAGAGGCTCTCTCTCGCGCACAGGTGTGCAGGGGGGGGTGCAAATCATGGACCAAAATAGGCTTCGGGCTACCGAACTCATGTGCATGCGCGTCCTGCGGACACGAATGTAGCTCCGAAATTGCCTGTTCGCGCAAGCCCACTTTTTGCAATTTTTTTAACTTGACCCACTGTAACTGGCGCTTAGGATATGGTTGAATCAGAAGCATCTGGGCACCAGCAGATGCGTGCCTCTTATGATTTCAAACGTATATGTAACTGCCGCCATAACTGCAGTAATTAAGAAAATTAAAAGAGCTTTTAATTTTCAAGCAGTTTTGATTTCCTTGGCAACTATATAAAGGAAAGAACAGCAACAACACGATACACACTGATTTCCAGAATCTCTCAACATTCCAATTCGTTGCATATTGTTCAAACTTCCTTTGGCCTCCTTGCATACTGCATCATAGTGATACTGTCTAGGCACACTGCCAATTCGCCGGGAACTTTAGGTGCAAAGTGCCCCCGGTTCGCACGTTCTATCCTGGGAGACTCGCGTCCAAGGCAGCCTCAAGCACTATTGGTGAGGGGACGAATAAGTCTTAAGGAGACTGATTCATCAGGGCTCGTGCACAACCAATTTGTTACTGCCATCTTATCTCTGTTCCAGTGTATTTCTGTTCTGTAATTTTATTTGTAATTTCTTTCTTCTGTAATTGCAAATTTTGCTAACAATCTTAAGACTTATTCCCTTTGTGAGAAAGGATTACAGATTTGAGAAATACGATGGAAGAGACGGATGGAAGGAAATTCCAGCAAGGTTTTGTAATGACCAGCTGTGGTAAAATTACAATTCCCAATTTTTTAACCGTTGGATCGAGCTGAAATTTGGTGTGCATGTTCACGACTCATAGGAGAAGATTCTGAACGGTGGAGATTGGAATCTATCATGTGAAAGTGAAGATAAAAATTTCGGACCAGAGCAGTTTTTGTGAACTAAAACATTTTTTTTAATTTCTGTTTAATGAGATTAATAAAGATGGAAAGATTGATGCTCCGTGACATCAACTATGTTACAATGATTGTATAAACCAATTGTGGCTAAGCCTCATGTAGTGGTTATACATCATGTAAAGAGATTGAAAAGTTCATTGAAACTAAGAACGTTGGAAGATTAAGTCTTTAACGTTTAGTTGACAAAGATAATAGGTCTTCTTACGAGAAGTTGTTAAAATCTATTAGTTGCATTGGTGACAAAGGTCACAAAGGTTAACATAATAGGGCTTCTTGAAATGAAAGAAGTTGTTAAATCCTATTATTGTTAATAGTGACAAAAGTCACAAAGATAAAAACAATAGAGCTTCTTGAAAGAAGTTGTTGAATTCTATTGTTGTGAACATTGAAAAATGTTACAAGAACTAAAACCATAGGGCTTCTTGAAAGAAGTTGTTAAAACCTATTGGGAAAATATGTGACTAATGTCATAAAGATAAAAACAATAAGGCTTCTTGAAGGAAGTTGTTAAATCTTATTGTTGTTGATGATGACAAATAACACAAATTATTTAGAATGAGAACTTCTAAAAGAAATTGTGTATTTTGTAAATGAGAATGTGATTTTTCTCTAATTTAGAGGTGCTCCAAGATGAGACCTTTAAAATTTTGGAATAATTAACCTTCAATTATAATTCCATTAAGGAATTTAGAGGTTTATAAATTTGAGTGGTTATAAGAAATAAATTGTGTTAATTCTCCTATTGAATTAGCAATTTATTCTTTGGGGTTAATTCTCTAATTAAGTTAGAGAGTTATATTCGTAACAACAAAGTTACAATTGGGGAAGGATCCTGTGTGGAGAAAAATCTTCAATGTGATGTGGTTGTTTCAAGTATTCCGGCTCACATAGTGAAAAGTTAGAAAATTTTGTTGGCCTCGACTTTAAGTGATGGCAACAAAAGATGTTCTACTTGACCACCTTGAACTTAGAGAGGTTTCTTTTGGAAGATCCTACAAAGTTGGGTGAAAATGTGATGGATGTTCAAGCCGTGAGTGCGGTTGAAGCATGCAAATTTTCTTTATCGGAACTATATACTTAATGAATTGTCGGATTCATTATAAACCATATATAGTACGAAGAAAATTGCAAAACATTTGTGGAAGTCGTTGGACTATATGTATAAAATCGAGAATGCGGGTGAAATGAAAATCATCGTAATCCGCTTCCTTGATTTTAAATAGTGGAATCCATAAATGAAATAAAAAATCATATGGAAGAAGTGGAAATAGTCTTCCATGAAAAACCATGTCGAATGGATGGTGTTGAGTGAAATTCTCAAGTGATGACAATAATTGAGAAATTGTTTTTCACTTGAAAATATTTTAAAATCACCTCAAACATAATGAATGGAAATGAATGTTGAGGTGTGTGCTATTCGTCTTTGTGTTGAAAAAGAGAATAGAACTTTGGAGAAAAAGTTGTCTAACATTTCTTATGGCAAAAGAAAATGTGATGAAGCATGCCGAAATGCTTAATACTAAAACAAAGTTGGTCAAACTTGTTTGAAATGTCAAAATCGTTTGAAAAGTCAAACGTGTTTAAAAAGCCAAATTTGTTTGAAAAGTTGAACATATACCTTGTGTCTTGAGAGACAACTGTGATGTCATTCATGAAGTTTAAATGAATGAAACGAAAGGGTGTTCAAGTGATCAATAATGAGACTGAATCTCGTTATATGGTTAAAATAGATACAAACAAGACTCATCATATATGTGCTTGAAGTTATAATCAAGGCATATTGATTCTTGAGATGTGAATATTGATCAAGTGATCAATATTGAGATGTGAATATTATTCACATAGATGATGGTAAAATGTAAGTTTTACCTTTAACTTTTCTTGCTAAAAAGAAAAATGTTGAATCTTATCTCTTTAAAGGAAAAGTTGGAAATCAACTTAATAAAGAGGTAGTGATAAAACACAACTAAATGTAGTTTGTGTATATGTTACACTAAATAATATTGATTGCATATGGTTGGGTATGCTTACAATAGTTGTGATTATAGAATTCTTGTGTATGAATTCAAGATTCAATAATGGAATCATGAAGCGCTTCTTTCTTTAAGAATATGTTTCCGTATAAATTAAGAGATGAGACAAACTCATTTAAACGGATTCATGATTCAATAGAAGAAGAAGAAGACACTTATCACGAGGAATGATAAAGAAGAGGCATGACCTCGATATAGCAAATGAGGTAGGATAAGAAATTCTATGGCCCGGATTTTCTGACCTCCATGCTAGAAAATGAATCACAAAGTTATAAAGACATCACAAAGTTATAAAGACATTGAGCTCTTTGGAAGGATCTTTGTGGAAATAGGCCATTAACAGTGAGATTGATTCCATCTTGGAAAATCACACTTGGAAACTAGTGGATTTACCTTCGAGTAGTAAATCACTAGCATATAAGTGAATTTTCAATGAAGACCGATGGAACAATCAATGAGTACAAGGCTAGACTTGTAATTGAGAATTACAAGGAAATGAAGAACTTGATTACTTTTATACTTATTCTCTCATCACTAGAATAAAGAGTTGTATTTGCAATTGCTGCATAGCAGAATTTGAAATACATCAAATGGATGTAAATAACCTTTCTAAATGTCGATTTAGAAGAGAAAATTTACATAGAACAACCCGAGGGGTTTCTTGTACATGAACAATGAAACAAAGTGTCCACAATGTACACCATGATCAAATGGTGTTAATAATGAAAATTGGCATTATTGCTAATTTTGGGACTACTCCGGAAATGTGGGGGTGAGTATACTTTGGAAAATAATTACCTTTTCGAAAGGTTTCCCCAAGAAAACAATGAGATGTCCATATGAAGTATGAAACGTAGACCTACGTACACTTGTTAATGTGGGGTGTTTCGCAAAGTAGCAAGTCCAATTACCAAAGAAATTGAATTTGGTTATTTAATGGTGGATTGTGTTTCAAGAGTTATGTTCATAACAAGTGTGCATATTGGTTTGTTATATATGATTCAATAAGCTTGAATATATATAAAAATCAAAAGAAAATAAAATCAATGGAAATCAAGTATTGATGTCAAATTCATGAAAGTGAATAAAGAATACTTTGAATGAAATAGATCAAAGTGTTGAAATGGTTCAAGAAATGGAACCTTAGAAGAAAATGTGCTAGTTTGTAAAGTCATTGTATAACTTGAGACAAGTACAAAGATAAAGACATCAAAGGTTTGATTGTGTGGATTTAAACAAGAGTGGCTACGTCACTTTGTTTATTAAATCCAAAAACGATATGTTAACTAAGGAAAATTCTAGTCAATTTGATCCGTTGATTCAAATTCAAGGAAAACTAATGGACTCGTGGTTAAACAAGTCATTAGGTGGATATTCTTGAATTATTTGAAAGGATCAATATGGAATAGCTGGGATTTAACTGAATTTGAGTTAACAATTATCAAATGGATAAATCTTGTGTTAGCAAGATGGTATATTGCTAAGTCAATTTATGATTGAAAAGACATATAGCAATATGTGTAATGGTAGTCTAAACATATACGTCGTAGACATAATACCATAAGACAACTACTCTCAACTGGTACCATATCTATTGACTATGTTAAGTCAAAGGATAATTTAGCGAATTTGTTAACAAAAAGGGTTAACAAAAGAGGTAGTTGAACGGTTGACATTAGGAATGGGACTAAAGCCTCCTTAGAAGTTAAACACAGCGGAAAACCCCACCTAGTTGACTGGAGATCCCAAGATCTAGGTTTTCAAAGGGACAACCTAACTGTTAAAAGACTTGTAGTGTCACTGTGGGGGAATCATCCCCAAACCCATTCCTTAAGTGACATCCTGAAAGGAAAAGGTTAAGGTTCTAGCTTTTAATGATTCTTACGCTTCGAAAAGTCGAGCGGGATAATACGGTTAATTATAAGAATCACCTATGTGAGAGAAAAGTGTGGCCGCTTCGAGGAGAATTGCGTGAGGCTCAATTCTTAGACCCTCTCACAGAACCAGGCATTATGTTCAGGGCCGTGAATGAACATAGTCATGAGAATTGAAGTGTGTTAGGGAGATACCTGTGTAAAGTATATGATCGGCTACACAAAAAGCTGAACAGTTCAAGGACATCGTGTCTACTGATTAGCGAGTAGAGTAAATATATTTTACAAGGGAAGGTTCAAAGGGCAAACCCCTACCTATCCTATGCAGGTTTCAACTGTCAGACTTTATCACCATTTCCTCATTATTTCCTTCATGTGGGGGATTGTTGGAAAATTAGGAGTGTTTGAAGGGAATAATGAATTATTTCCTAAATGGGTTTAAAGGGAATAATGAATTATTTCCTAAATGGGTTATTTGTTAAATGACCAAATTGATTGTTGGGTTGTGTTCTACTCCATGAATACATTGAAATCATATATTCATTTGTCCAAAATGGTTGAGGGATGAATGAGATATTAATGCTCAAAGTTAGTGGGTTGTAAATGGGAAAATGAAGTTATCCCATATTGGAAAAAGATGGAAAAGTGGCTTAGTTTATATACTCCTACACTTGAGTAGGGAGTAAGATTGTGGTACATAGAGGCTCTCTCTCGCGCACAGGTGCGCAGGGGGGGTGCAAATCATGGACCAAAATAGGCTTCGGGCTACCGAACTCATGTGCATGCGCGTCTGCGCTGACACGAATGTAGCTCCGAAATTGCATGTCCGCGCAAGCCCACTTTTTGCAATTTTTTTAACTTGACCCACTGTAACTGGCGCTTAGGATATGGTTGAATCAGCAGCGTCTGAGCATCAGCAGCTTCTGAGCATCAGCAGCATCCGAGCATCAGCAGCTTCTGAGCATCAGCCGGCAGTACGGGCGTGGGCATCGCAGCCTTTCCGAGCATCGCAGCGGCTCCGGGGCACCAAGAGCGTGGGCATCGCAGATGTGTGCCTCTTATGATTTCAAACGTATATGCTTGCCGCCATAACTGCAGTAATTAAGAAAATTAAAAGAGCTTTTAATTTTCAAGCAGTTTTGATTTCCTTGGCAACTATATAAAGGAAAGAACAGCAACAACACGATACACACTGATTTCCAGAATCTCTCAACATTCCAATTCGTTGCATATTGTTCAAACTTCCTTTGGCCTCCTTGCATACTGCATCATAGTGATACTGTCTAGGCACACTGCCAATTCGCCGGGAACTTTAGGTGCAAAGTGCCCCCGGTCCGCACGTTCTATCCTGGGAGACTCGCGTCCAAGGCAGCCTCAAGCACTATTGGTGAGGGGACGAATAAGTCTTAAGGAGACTGATTCATCAGGGCTCGTGCACAACCAATTTGTTACTGCCATCTTATCTCTGTTCCAGTGTATTTCTGTTCTGTAATTTTATTTGTAATTTCTTTCTTCTGTAATTGCAAATTTTGCTAACACAACAAAATCAGGATGATTGTCAGCGGGTATGTTATGGTATACCATCAACAATGTTGGTTGGCTGAAGAGCATAACAAACTCCCTTTTCTTAGGGATAGCTGAATGATTAGAATATATAACATCATAGATATATGGATAATATTGTATTCCTACCTTTGTGTTGCTTGATTTTATTTTTTCTTTTCATTTTTAACAAGATTTGTATAGTTGGGTGCGTTACGCATAACATATAGAGTTTCAGTGCTAAAGCTGTAATGAAGAACTGCTCGAACTCTTGTAAGAGATGTCTTGGTTGTGAACTTATCATAAAACCCAGAAGGTGCATTGTCTGTAAGTACCAGTACCTGGGCATGCAATACCTATCTGCTTTATGAAAATACAGAGTTGAGTCACAAGTTTGACCAAAAACTGATAATCATATACAAAGCATAAAAAACAACATTAACAACATTACCCCAGCCCACCACACCCATTCCTATTCCTCTTTCTCTTCCCCACGCTTTCCACCACCCACCCCAGTTTCCAGCGCCCAACGCCGCATCACCATCGCCGTCGACCTCTCCGACTAGAGTGCCCACGCGGTCAAATGGGCCATTCATAATTACCTCCGCTCCGGTGACTGAAAGAGTATAAATACTCTTGAAATTTTTCTTTATTTTTGTAATTATGGTTTGTATATTTTACTTAAATAGGTTAGGAAATAAAATGTAAATATTGTTTATGTTTGTCTAACAAATTAATCATTTATTATTTAGTTAGTATTTGTTTTATTTTAGGTAACCTCTCAAGGAAGTAAATCTTGTGGAGATAAGGAATGATGTTTGGAATTTCAGATTGCATGGAGTAATTGACTCCTTGCGAGTCAACCAATTATAAAAAGAATTGTCCACCTCCTTCCTTCTTTACGCCTTCCAAAGAGAGAAAAATAGAGCATTCATATTTCCTTGAGAATTTTATATTGTTTCTTGAAGATCAGAAGCTTGATCATTCAAGATTGTTTTATGTTTAGTGTTCTTGGATTAAGAACGAGTTTTGTCTTTTCTCAGAGTTATTTTCTTTCATTGTAAATTTTGTTTACAACTTATTTTCGACAAATTTGTGTTTTATGAAAGTTTTCCAGCAAGCATAGTCTTGCTGAAGTGTTTAATTTGTTGTTATTCCGCTGCATTTAATTCTGTTTAGTTAAGTAATTTTCTGGAAAAAAATATGTTCTGTAAGTTGTGCTGACAGTTGTGCGAACAACTATACAGACGAGCCATCGCACAACTGGTTACAGTCCTAGCTACAAATCTTTCAATTGGTATCAGAGCCTACTCTCGACTCAACTGAGATCGATCCTTGAAAGTAGCCAAGATGGATTGTCACCATAATAAACCGCCTACTCTAAATGGTTCTAACTATACCATTTGTAAAGTGAAAATAATTCTGCACATAAAGTATATTGATCATCGTGCTTAGGTTAGTCTTGTGAATGGCTACACTCCTCCCATGATTAAGCTTACCCCAGCCACGCAGCCACGTGTGATGGTGTAGCGTTGTGAGAAAATTTCATCTTTTCATCTTTTTGAGTCGCCACCTATATTATTCGTTTGGAAACATAGGAAAACCATTTTGAAAGAGATTTGAGTTCGGGGCTTAGGTTATGAAATGGGTAGGTTTAGAAGGCATCCATTTCACCCAATCCGGAGATCGGTCTTGCTAAAGAAAAGAGAGGTTTTCAATCTTTTTAATAAAATAATTAAAGAAAAACAAGTAAACCCTAATCAATTTCTTGATTAGGAATGTCGGATTGTATGCTTCGAGATCGCCTTCATTGACTGAAGGGACTCTAGGCTAATCCTTTTGATGGGATTACACTACTCTAAAATCAATAGAGAGGTTGAGAAGAGAAACGAAAGTTTAAAGGATGATTACCTTTTGAGGATAGATTCGGACAGAGTTTCGACTCAAGTTTAGAGTCGAACCTTGATTCGGATAGAGCTTCGCCTCGATCCTTGATTTGGATCTTGATGCGGACGGAGCTTCGCCTTGGTCCCTTGATTCGGGCTTCGATGTTCGTCAATCAACGTGGTTGAAGGACGAATTTTAGGAGTTATTTGTGAGTGATTTGAAGGAGTCTTTCGTGGAAAGAAACCAACAAATTGTGTGTGTTGTGTGTTTTCTTGATCAAGGATCAGAATTGTCGACCTCTGAAACACTGAAAGTCATCCAGTATTTATAGGAGGTTGGAGAGGTGAAGGTGGAGAGGTAAAATCCCCTAGGAAGGTTCCAGAACTCAGTTCTGATTGGATACCCGAATTGATAAGGTTTTATCCAAAAAGAGAGTTTGAAACGGAGAAGGAGAGTGATTTCTGCACATCCTGTCGAGGGGATATCTCGCGCGAGATATGATATCTCGTGCGAGATAACTAGTCTGATGACTATTTTGTCCTCTTCAGTTGTTCCGTTAGTCAGTTAGGTCCAAAACTAACGAGGTTAGTTAGAAACTTAACGAAACATGACGAAACTGATATGCTTTCATCAAAACATAAAAGAGAGATGAAGAGTAGTGTAATCATGTAATTATGGGTTCAGAATGGGGTGTCTACAGAGCCCCTCGGCGACAGGTCTTATGAAAGAAGAAGTGTCGTCGATAGAAAAGACATCATTCTGAACACTGGGATGGTCGTGCCGCACGGCTGCCTACGTATCTCTATCGGAGAATCAGACCAAAACGTAGTTCGACTCCAAAACACGAAAAGGTTGCTTTAGGTATTTTGAAAATCATTTTTTGAAAATCGAGGAGATTTTATTTTTTGAAAAGGCAAATCCATACTGAGGAATCAAATCATGACCCAATTCTGAAGATACCTGTTTGTTGACGAAGTGAGGTGACGATCCTGGCGATTCAAGACCGAGCTTTTTGTTGAGGTGAGCACTCGACATACTACCTGTAGATGCTTGACGCATCTTAGATGCTTGACACACCTAATTGGTGACGATCCTGGCGATTCAAGACCGAGCTTTTTGTTGGTGAGTACTTGACATACTACCTGTAGATGCTTGACACACCTACTTGGTGACGATCCTGGCGATTCAAGACCGGGCTTTTGTTGAGTAGTACTCGACATACTACTTGTAGATGCTTGACACACCTACTTGGTGACGATCCACCTGTTTGGGCGTTGAATCGGGCTTTTGTTAAGGTAAGTATTTGACATACTGACCCTAGATGCTTGACACATCTATTTGATGACGATCCACCTGTTTGGGCGTTGAATCGGGCTTTTGTTGAGTAGTACTCGACATACTACTTGTAGATGCTTGACACACCTACTTGGTGACGATCCACCTGTTTGGGCGTTGAATCGGGCTTTTGATAAGGTAAGTATTCGACATACTGACCCTAGATGCTTGACGCATCTTAGATGTTTGACACACCTAACTGTTGACGATCCACCTGTTTGGGCGTTGAATCGGGCTTTTTGTTGGAATATGCTTGACGCATGGCACTTGACGTGATGGATGCTTGACGCGATGGTTGCTTGACGCGATGGTTGCTTGACGCTTGAAGAGATGCTCGACGCACTTAATTGGATACATTGACATATGGGGAGGTAGATGGAATCCAAACACTCAACATGTTTGATCTAATTTTTTGAAAGTAGGCACTTGACGTGCCTTACGCATTTTAATTCCTGCAAGAGGGTTAGTGAAAGTATTTGCATAACAACATGTATTCACTTAAGCATTTGTTTGTTCAAGACTATCAATGTGCACCCGACTCCAAGGATCAGCGGGGAGAATGAGTTCTATTATGTGAGAATTGAAAATCGTTTGTGATTTATATTTTGGTTTAGAAGACCAGCTCGTGAGGTCCATCTAAAGATCGAATGAGACAATCGTCTAATAGGATTCCGTTGAGATAACCCAAGTTCAACGCTAAGGTTCAGGATACTTCAAGGATTTTTCGTTGTCATAGGACTTTTTTTTTTTCATCGTCAAGCCCCTAAGTTTCTCGTGTGATGATCATTGACTGAACAAGGTTCAAACCACTCCAATGGCTTTTGCTATGTAGAACTTATGTTGCCCAATCCAAAGCATGTATTTTCCAAAGGCTTCTCTCGATACCAAGCCCCAAGACTTCTTGTATGTTGTAGATGACTTCGTGAACAGGCTTGTGAGGCTGCGTGAATTGAAGAAGGATCCCCTCCTTTTTTCCTTTGAATTTTTTTTCTTTAGTGACGCACCCTGGTTTTTGCCTAGACCGCCCTTTCGGGTTTTCAATCTAGCGGGCATCTCTTTTGCGTCTCTTGTTTTTGTTGTGCTCTAACTTTTGCCTAGGCCGCTCTTTACGAGTTTTCAACCTAGCGAGCTATTCTTTTTTTTTTGAAAAGTATGTTTACTCGAAGAGGACTCAGTTGGAAGAATCTCATTGAGGAGAGAGAGAGATGAGATCTCAATTTATTTGAGGAGAGACGGACTCTATTTTTTTTTTTGGAAGGTAATCCAAACATTGACTCTTTTATGAGGGAGTGTATTCTCTAATGATGATAGTGAGAGGCGAAGAGGAAAGCCCCTAATGCAGATTTGATTACTCTTGAGAGTTTGAGTAGAGATTGACTGGGGGAGGAAAGGTTAAGAAGCCCCAGTTTTGATGCTTGGATTTCAAGAGTGTGTATGAGAATGGCTAAGAGGAAGCCCCTAGACTCAACAAAGAACGCTATATGGCTCAAAGGTCTAGAAAAGTTGCTCTACTTTTAATGGACCTTGTATCATCTAGAAATTTCTTAACGAATTTGAAAAGAAAGCCAATCATTAGTATGAATTAAGGCTAAACATTTCTCTTTATGGATTAATGTTGAAAGTCTTCTTCATTTGCGTTGCTATTCGGGCTTCATCGTAAGAGGATGTTGAGGGATCCTCTTTTCTTCATTGGTATCACTTGACTCTTCTTCTTTGCGGGAGAGTCCTTCTTGGCTTTGTTGAAATTTCATCCTTGATGTGGGGCGATGAAGGCTTGAGAGTTTTTCTCTCTTTTTTTTTTTTTTTTTTTTTTTTTTTTTTTTTGATGCTCTAATTTTGCCTAGGACGATTTGAGGAGTTTCGACCTAGCAAGCTTTTTATTTAATTTTGTACTCTCAAAGCCTTGAATTAAGTAGCCCCACTCTTCTTGGGATGAATGTTGATAGCGGCGCCTTTGGCTTCCTTCTTTTGTTGATCTTCGACTTTCAACATGAGTAATGTTTAGCCTTAAGCCTTCTAAGGATAGTTTTCATTTCAAACTTGTTTAGAAGTTTCTATTTTTCGTGATGATTTAAGGAATGAGGGTCCACTATTCAACATAGATCAAATGATACTCATAAAGAAGAACAACTCTTGGGGAAGTGTTTATGGTAAAGAGATAACTTTTATTGATAAGGAAATTCGAAACAGACTCGATAGTTTACTTGACACAAACTAGAGAGGATAGAGATGTACTAGAAAGACAGAACGACTCTTCGAGAACATACTAGGAAATTTACCTAATCTATGTTTTTTTTTCTTCTTTTCTTTTTTTTTTTTTTTTTTTTTTTTTTTTTTTTTTTCAAAGGAAAAAGGGAAAGGACGATCGGAGCCCCAAGGTGGTGATGCTTCAGTTGATCTTGCCGGCTTCATACAAGTCTTGGATGTGTGAATACCCCGTCCCGATGCAACGCGCATTCGGAGGTTGAAAAGAATAATTATGTAAAGTCGGACCGAAATGGGATATTCATTTAGTGACACTCGATTTAAACCATATTAAAAATATTAATTTAAATTTTGAGAGTCGCCACGCCACTTTGATATAGCCCAAAGCTTTGAAAAAAGGCTAAACAGTTAATTGGGTTCGGGGGTCAAGTTACAACAGAAGAAGAAACGTTATCACTCCTATTGCCCGACGAATCGGTCTTTCTAGCATGTGGGGTGTTGGTTGTGTGCGGTGTTTACGGGAATAGATAGAAGAAGCGGGATCATGCATAAGGAGGAGGGGAGAGAAAGAATTTATTGATGATCACACCCTAGAACCTTTGAGTTAGGCCCTCGGAAGGTGCACTAATCAACGTTCATCCTTGGGGGATTGTTGATCATGGGATAATTATGACTAAGGTGGAAGGAAAGAAATAGTTCCTAGATCCATTGGGTTTCTTAGGGCGAAACCTTAGATCATCCTCGGCTATGAACAATTAAATATATTAAAACAACCCTAAATCTAGCATATATGGCATAAGCAAGAAATAAAGCAATTAAAATATACTAAGCATGCAAACAATAATAATAAAGACAATAATAAAGAACAAGAATATTAAAAAGAGAGTCTTACCAATTGTAGCAAGACTTGGGGGTCGAATCTTGGCGATTCGAGAGGAAAAAGAAGAACTGAGGGTTAAAGCAAGTATGGTCTCGCTTCTCCCGGAGAAAATTGTGTGTCAATATGGGGAGCCGGGCACCCCTATTTATAATACCTCGGTACCTGGGCTGGGCCTCTAAAGGGTCGATCGGCTCTAGGATTGAAGGGTCGATCGGCTCTAAATAAAAGGGTCGATCGGCCAATGCACGGGCAAAGGGCCGATCGGCTCTTCCAACTGGCGTACCTTCCACGCTGACAGCGACTGGCGGCGGTACGGAAGAATTAATGAATTAATGAATTAGGGTTAGGGTTGCTTTTAGGGTTTCTTAATTAATATTAACCGGGCCAGGTATTTGGACTACCTTTTTTCGGACCGGGTACTAACAGTAGCCCCTCGGCGACGCTTCTTGTAAGACAAGTGGGGTCGACGATAAAAGAATAGGATCCGTCCTGAAAAAAGGGATTTCAGGAGGTAAGAAGAGTGATCTTGCGGATGCAAGGGATTGGACTCGAGCTGAGTCGCAAAAGGATGACCGGATAGGTCAAGTGGCTGGACCCACGTCGGGCTACCTACGTATCCCTAAAAAGGAATCAAGCCAAGTCGTAGTTCAAAAGAGTGGGCGTTTTAGTACCCGAGAATGGCGGATGTGTGGCGTCAAGGATACGTGATCGCACGGAGTCACCAAAAGATTTGACTGTCCTGGGAGTCACCCAAAGATTTGACTGTCCAGGAGTCACCCAAAGATTTGACTGTCCGGGGAGTCACCCAAAGATTTGACTGTCCGGGGAGTCACCCAAAGATTTGATTGTCCGGGGAGTCACCCAAAGATTTGATTGTCGGGGAGTCACCCAAAGATTTGACTGTCCGGGAGTCACCCAAAGATTTGATCGTCAGGGAGTCACCCAAAGATTTGATCGTCCGGAGTCACCCAAAGATTTATTTGTCAGGGAGTCACCCAAAGATTTGATCGTCCGGAGTCACCCAAAGATTTGACTGTCCGGGGAGTCACCCAAAGATTTGACTGTCCGGGGAGTCACCCAAAGATTTGATTTGTCAGGGAGTCACCCAAAGATTTGACTGTCCGGGAGTCACCCAAAGATTTGATCAGACGGGAGTCACCCAAAGA
Organism: Adenophora triphylla var. japonica; assembly: GCA_022495995.1. NCBI lineage: Eukaryota > Viridiplantae > Streptophyta > Magnoliopsida > Asterales > Campanulaceae > Adenophora > Adenophora triphylla. Next base: position 289,624 of record JAFEMH010001009.1, read on the forward strand.
TTTGACTGTCCGGGGAGTCACCCAAAGATTTGACTGTCCGGGGAGTCACCCAAAGATTTGACTGTCCGGGGAGTCACCCAAAGATTTGTGAGAGTTTGACTTCTGCGGGACGGACCCTTTGAAGATGCGGGACGGACCCTTTGAAGATGCGGGACGGACCCTTTTGAAAGTACGGGACGGACCCTTTGAAAGTACGGGACGGACCCTTTGAAAGTACGGGACGGACCCTTTGAAGATGCGGGACGGACCCTTTGAAGATGCGGGACGGACCCTTTGAAGGTACGGGACGGACCATTTGAAGATGCGGGACGGACCCTTGAAATGGAGGATAGACCTCTAAAATGCGGGAAACTGTAGCTGCCAAAGGACTTAGGCTACTATTTATTGATGAAGAATAGTTGTGTGAATTGATTGGGATTATTATGGCTTCCCGAGCCGAAGAACCAAGCGATTAAAAGATTGGGATAATCATTGCTAAGGCTTAGAGAGGAGTCTTGTCTCCTAGGCTTAAGGCTAGGGTTTTAGAGAGGCATTTGTCACCTAGGCTTAAGGCTAGGGTTTAGAGAGGTATTTGTCACCTAGACATGAGGCTAGGGTTTAGAAAGGTTTTTGTCACCTAGGCTTGAGGCTAGGGTTTTACATTTGCGGTAAGTCTAAACAAGGCAGTTTGAGCAGAAAGGTTATTGGTTTAAACTAGGCGAGGCCGAGTAAGTGTCGATGATAGAAGGTGGGATTAGGTAAGTTTGATGTCCAGAGATAAGGGCCGAGTCATCTTGAGAGTCACAGAGATACGTTTTTGATAGATTTGAAGAGTTTGAAAATTTGTGGAGACCAAAGAGTGATTTTTGTAAACAAGGTACCAAGGAGGATAGTATTTTGAAAGCATGTTTATTTGATAAAGAGGCCTTATGATTAATCATGTTTCTAACTAACTCAAAGAGTTTGCCACATGCTGATCTTGATGACAAGGGATGCCCTTCATGCTAGATATGACTTCATTGGAGCTCCGATTTTTGTTAGAGCACATAGTCGACCCATTTTTGTTGAGGGTAGCCCCAATGTTTGATGAAGTGACCTTGGCGAAGTCCCAGTTGATGATGAATGGCGAAGCCCCGGTTGATGATGCAAAGCAAACTCGAAGGGAATGGCGAAGCCCCGGTTGATGATGCAGAGCAAACCCGAAGAGAGTCCGAGAGAACGGCTTAACAAAAGCCCCGGCTTGGAGAGATTCAATGCATCCCTATTTGCAGACAGTAGTCATCTTGCGGCCACTGGGCGACCCCTCGTTTCGAACAATGGTCAATCGATCATTTGGACAAGACTCGGAAATGTATATGTGCAGGGCGCATTTTTTCGAAGGTGGGAATGGATCCCGAGTTCGTGTATGACACTCTCGCTTTTGGGTCCGACTCTTTTGGGAGAGTATAAGCATCACAAGGTGTGGAAAAGTGTATGGAAGCCCCCGCTGACGTAAAGACAGTGTTTGGCTCTATTTTCCTATGATGTAGAAAAAGAAGACTTGTCGAGACATTTGAAGAATTTATTTTATTCAATTACATCTTGATTGCTCGTGAATGGACCTCACTGATTGGTTTATCAAATTCCAATTATATGAGTAAACAAATAATGACTGCTTTTGATTAGAAGGCTGGAATTGGGCTTGTCTTTAGAAGGAGTAGGATGTTCCGTTGTTGCTTCTTTGCTCGTTCGGTGGTAATTGTGGTGCGGGCTGCCGTTGCATTGATCTCCTTCATGGGAAAGAATGAAAAATAGAAAAAAGATTGGGGTGGAAGAAAAGGTGGGAATTGACTGATTATAACCCAAAGATTTTTCATTCCTTCAAGTGAAGATTCTTTGTTCCTTTGTTCTCGCAAGCCGAGGGGAGTAGTCCCTGGCGCGTGTCTCCTTGCTTTTACCGGAGTGCCGCTGAGAGGCACGGATGCGAAGCCCCAGTGAGACTTTTGCAGACAGTGTTTGGGGAGTTGAATGAACGAATTTCAAGAATAGGACAAGTTCCCAAACTTTTGAGAGAATATGTAATATGTTCACGTAGGATAACAAGTGACTCAAAAATCTGAATACGCATTTCTTTTAAATAATCTTTTGAGAATGCCATCCGGTAGCGGTTGTAGCTGGTCTTTGGGTTGCGATCGACCATTAGATGATGCTTGACATGACCTCTTAAAGTGAGAGGTCGGCTGGGCCATTTGCTGAGAGGTTGGCTTGAGGGATGTGTTTGGAATTTCTAAGGTGAGGGGATTTTCTTGTTGTTGCTTCTTCAGAACCTCTAAGAGTGAGGTTAACTTTGATTTTGATAAGGTCAAGGGTGGTGATGGAATCCTCTAAAAGTGAGAGGATGGACTTTGGAATTGGTTTACGGGATTTGTCCAAGAGGGAATCTTTATTGCTTCTTCTCGCGAGTTTGTTGTGATTTCAGCAGGTAACTTGATCACGATAGTACCTTCACTCGATGTCTCGTTTTCACAACCTTTGCGATGGGAGGTTCACTTCGGGGTGATGAAGTTTTTTTTTTTTTTTTTTTTTTTAAACACCCTCTTATCGAGAAAAGCCTTTGGATTTGTTTGCTCGCGATAGCCCCTAGTGTATGCCTTAGGATGGTTTTACCTTTTCCCTCTTGGGCTTGGAGGTGGTCCCTTCGAGGGAGCCCCTTGTATGAGTTTCTTTTGCATTCCGCCTTTCTTGAGCTTGGAGGTGATTACTTCCTTTGTGAGTCGAGGGAGCCCCTTGTATGGGCTTCTTCCTTAGAGTCTCAAAACTTGTCGATCTTGAAATGAAAGGGTATTATTTAGTGAGGATAAGGTTATGGCTTCCTATGGTGAGAGGTTTAAGCTTCAATCGCTCGGATAGCATTCTCAAAAGAGTATTTAAAATAAATGCAAACTCAATTAACCGACTTATTAAGTAAGGCAGAATATATTCGGACCATAAGAAAGATATGTGAGCATATTCAATGAAAGCTTATCGATCGAATGGAAAAATCAGAGGAGACGCGAGATTGGGGGGTTGGTGAGCCCCAAGTTGATATTCATGCAGCACTTGTGAAGGATAGGAACAACTCCTTGCATCTTCTTTAAATTGCAGTGGCGTGAGCAGCTATTTTCTGATGATGAGGAACAACGGTCTTTGTGCTTGTCTTGACCATATGGAAAGGAGGTCAAGTGGGGGAGAGTGTATTTGGGGAAGTGTAGGCTCGAGGGAGCATAGGGGGAGCGTACAAGGAGAGGGTCTGGCGATAGTGTATGGAAAGTATATGGTGGAGTATGGGAAGAGTGTATGAGAGAGGGGTGTATAGGGATGGTGTATATAAGGAAGGGACGGTGAGTTGTTTACTCCAATCAAAGCATTCATTCATTGTTTACTTTATTAGCCGGTGGGTTAATCAGTGAGATTAGCAATCAAGTGATAATTATAAATAAAACAAGCATTCTTGAAAGTAATGCGAGATTATGTCTCAAGTCTAGAGAGAAAAGAAAGAAAGACTCTTTTATTATTGAAGCAACTAATCTAAAGTGGACATTACATATCAATGCCCAAAGTGGAAGTAAGAAAGACACACTAGAACCTACAAGACTGAATGAATCTAAATCCTTCCTTGAAGTACGAGGGCTTCTTCATTAATGAGGCCTTGGTTGATCAAATTTTGAATCAAGCGCTTCAGCCGCTTACAGTTGTCAGTGGCATGCCCAACGTACTTGTGGTATTTGCAAAACTTGGATGTATCCAAGTTAGATCTCGGGTTAATAGGCTTGTAATTCTCGAGCGGCTCGATCAAACTCTTTTCCACCAAAATGTCGAAGAACTCAACCACAGGCATTCCTAAGTCATCAAAATGTTCCTTGTTGATCTCCTTCTCGGGTATTGGTGCCTTTCGTTGGTTGGTGGCCACAGCAGGCATCCTGAATGAGACATTCTGATGTGTTGGACCATAAGTGGGACCATAAGCATAGGGACTCTGGAATTGCACAGGAGGAGGATCTCTTCTCAAGCACTCGTGAATGCAAGACAAATGGTATTGCTCAATTTCATGCATGTCTTTGAGGAGGTTGATCACTCCCAACCTCATGTTTGAGACTTCTTTAAGGGCTCCAATGCTTTTCTCCATAGACATGATGCAGAATTCTGTAAGAACATACGGCAGAGTCAAACCAATGAGTTGAATTAGACTCACAATTAATCTTAAGGCATCTCCGAGAAAATAGTTGATCTCCACAATTTGAGAGTTTGACCGGGCTGAAGTTGCCTACGTAACCCTTACCATTTAAGGTATGAGTCTCAGGTCACCGTAGTTCGAGGGGGCCCCGATTGATGATACAACCAGGGTTAAGTTTAGAGAAAGAGAGAGGATGAATGTAAAAGAGTCCGTTTGGTGAAAAAAGGAGAGGAAGATGACTCGATCCTTGGTCAAATATAAGTGAGGGTGATCTAGACGAGCTAATCGGACTTGGATGAGAATTGGTCTTGATTGGCTTAGGTAGGCCCTAGGTGGTTTAATCTAGGTGGGTCAAGAGAGGTTTGATCTAGGAGGGTCTTTGGCCGAAGGGTGCTAGAGATAAAGGATCTAAACTATGGATGGTTTTAAGGCTAAGGGAGCAGACTATGGAAGGTTCAAGAGATGAGAGGTAGAACTTTGAAGGGTCCTAACTTGTAGACCATGGGGGTCTAAGGTAGAGGAGTGGACCATGGATGGTCCCAGAGACGAGGGTGGACCTCGAAGAGTCTCAGGTGGAAGGGTGGACCTTTAATGGTCCTAGATAGAGAGAGTGGACCTCGAAGGGTCCTAAATTGAGGAGTGGACCTTGAAGGGTCCAAGAGAAGAAGAGCGGACCTTGAACGGTCCAAGATAAGAGGAGTGGACCTTAAAGGGTCCAAGAGAAGAGGAGTGAACCTTGAAGGGTCCAAGAGAAGAGGAGCGGACCTTGAAGGGTCCAAGAGAAGAAGAGCGGACCTTGAACGGTCCAAGATATGAGGAGCGGACCTTGAAGGGTCCAAGAGAAGAAGAGCGGACCTTGAACGGTCCAAGATATGAGGAGCGGACCTTGAACGGCCCAAGAGAAGAGGAGCGGACCTTGAACGGTCCAAGATATGAGAAGTGGACCTTGAAGGGTCCAAGAGAAGAAGAGCGGACCTTGAACGGTCCAAGAGAAGAGGAGCGGACCTTGAACGGTCCAAGATATGAGAAGTGGACCTTGAAGGGTCCAAGAGAAGAAGAGCGGACCTTGAACGGTCCAAGATAAGAGGAGTGGACCTTAAAGGGTCCAAGAGAAGAGGAGTGAACCTTGAAGGGTCCAAGAGAAGAGGAGCGGACCTTGAAGGGTCCAAGAGAAGAAGAGCGGACCTTGAACGGTCCAAGATATGAGGAGCGGACCTTGCAGGGTCCAAGAGAAGAAGAGCGGACCTTGAACGGTCCAAGATATGAGGAGCGGACCTTGAACGGCCCAAGAGAAGAGGAGCGGACCTTGAACGGTCCAAGATATGAGAAGTGGACCTTGAATGGTCCAAGATTGGGAGAGTGGACATATTATAGGAAGAGCACCACGAAGGGTCAGAGAGTGGACCTTGAACGGTCCAAGATAGAGAGACTGATCCTAGAGCGGTCCGCAGTAGAGGGTGTGGACCTTGAAGGGTCCAAGAAGTAAAGAGCGGACCTCGGAGGGTCCTAGAAATGGAGAGTGGACCTCGAAGGGTTCTAAATTGAGGAGTGGACCTCGAAGGGTCCTAAAAATGAGGAGCGGACCTCGGAGGGTCCTAAGAATGAGGAGCGGACCTCGGAGGGTCCTAAAAAATGAGGAGCGGACCTCGGAGGGTCCTAAAAATGAGGAGCGGACCTCGGAGGGTCCTAAAAATGAGGAGCGGACCTCGGAAGGTCCTAAAAATGAGGAGTGGACCCTCGGAGGGTCCTAAAAATGAGGAGCGGACCTCGGAGGGTCCTAAAAATGAGGAGCGGACCTCGGAGGGTCCTAAAAATGAGGAGCGGACCTCGGAGGGTCCTAAAAATGAGGAGCGGACCTCGGAGGGTCCTAAAAATGAGGAGCGGACCTCGGAAGGTCCTAAAAATGAGGAGCGAAGGTCCAAAAAATGAAGAGCGGACCTCGAAGGGTCCTAGAAATGAAGAGCGGACCTCGGAGGGTCCTAGAAATGAGGGATAGTTAAGCACTTTATTTACAAAAAAGCCCTCTATTTTATAGACCCTACTCTTGGTTGGAAGGGATACCTTTTTTTTGCAACTAACTAAATGTCCTAAAGTGGTGGATCCTAACGACTAATCGTCTCGTATAGACATTTAAGATGATATTTATGGGAAGTACCACAGACCTATGATAAGACAAGATCTTTTAACAAGCACTCGACCTTACATGGCACATCCTTTTAAAAAGGAAATCAAATTTTTTGTGCTCTTTTCTCTCTATAGATCTTGACTTATCACTGATTCGTAGTGACTCAACATAAAGACCTTATTAATTGTCTACATGAAAAAGCTAGTCAAACCAACCGGTCACAAGGAGTGTATTCCTAGCAAAGTGGGTGACACAAGGGTTAGATTTCAGGCTCCCACCGTGCAGCCGAAGCGCACTGATGAGTGGATGACCAAGTGAGACTCGGAAGGGAGGCAACATGATCACCACACTTCCCGCACTTTGGCTTCTCCGAAGGGTTAAGGGGTAGCTGTGCAGTGTGACACGGACTCTAGTGGTAGTGTGAGGTAAAAAGTCTAATTCTTTTTTTTTAAGGAAAAAAGAGAAAGATTTTTTTTTATGAGATGCATGCATGCAATGCAACAGTTAAGAATAGGAGAAAAAGAAAAAGGAAGTAAAAATACAACACCATACAAGAAAACGAAAGTCTGACCCACTTAGTTTGAAAAGATTTCAAAACAGTCCCCAGCAGAGTCGCCACTGTGAATACCCCGTCCCGATGCAACGCGCATTCGGAGGTTGAAAAGAATAATTATGTAAAGTCGGACCGAAATGGGATATTCATTTAGTGACACTCGATTTAAACCATATTAAAAATATTAATTTAAATTTTGAGAGTCGCCACGCCACTTTGATATAGCCCAAAGCTTTGAAAAAAGGCTAAACAGTTAATTGGGTTCGGGGGTCAAGTTACAACAGAAGAAGAAACGTTATCACTCCTATTGCCCGACGAATCGGTCTTTCTAGCATGTGGGGTGTTGGTTGTGTGCGGTGTTTATGGGAATAGATAGAAGAAGCGGGATCATGCATAAGGAGGAGGGGAGAGAAAGAATTTATTGATGATCACACCCTAGAACCTTTGAGTTAGGCCCTCGGAAGGTGCACTAATCAACGTTCATCCTTGGGGGATTGTTGATCATGGGATAATTATGACTAAGGTGGAAGGAAAGAAATAGTTCCTAGATCCATTGGGTTTCTTAGGGCGAAACCTTAGATCATCCTCGGCTATGAACAATTAAATATATTAAAACAACCCTAAATCCAGCATATATGGCATAAGCAAGAAATAAAGCAATTAAAATATACTAAGCATGCAAACAATAATAATAAAGACAATAATAAAGAACAAGAATATTAAAAAGAGAGTCTTACCAATTGTAGCAAGACTTGGAGTCGAATCTTGGCGATTCGAGAGGAAAAAGAAGAACTGAGGGTTAAAGCAAGTATGGTCTCGCTTCTCCCGGAGAAAATTGTGTGTCAATATGGGGAGCCGGGCACCCCTATTTATAATACCTCGGTACCTGGGCTGGGCCTCTAAAGGGTCGATCGGCTCTAGGATTGAAGGGTCGATCGGCTCTAAATAAAAGGGTCGATCGGCCAATGCACGGGCAAAGGGCCGATCGGCTCTTCCAACTGGCGTACCTTCCACGCTGACAGCGACGGCGCTGGTACGGAAGAATTAATGAATTAATGAATTAGGGTTAGGGTTGCTTTTAGGGTTTCTTAATTAATATTAACCGGGCCAGGTATTTGGACTACCTTTTTTCGGACCGGGTACTAACAGGATGGCATCCCTCAAATTGTAGCAATTGTTGGTGTCATGACCACTAAACTGATGGTAATCGCAAAATTTGTCGTGGTCCCAATCTTCTCTCATTTTCTTAGGATGATAGTCTTCCATTGGCTTCAGTTTTCCTTGGCCTACTAGATCATCGAACATTTCCTTAAGAGTAGCCCCACCAAAATCATGATAGGTACGACCGGTGCTCCTCTTTGTTGGATGATTCTCCTTTTCTGAATTCTTTCTAAGACGGATCAATTCATCGATTCTAAGGCCCGATTTATAGAGTTCGACGAAACTAGGGAAGTAATTGCCGGCAAGCTTCTCTTGGTACTCTTCGCGGAGACATTGAAGTAGGATATGAATTTGTTCGTCTAGGCTTGGCCTATCAACGATTTCAGTCAGTTTGATCCTCCATCTCTTGACGAAGTCTGCGAATGATTCATTCGGAAGTTGCTTGGTTTGCTCGAGGTCCCTTCTAGTAGTGCGGTAGGTAGTGTTGTCCTCAAATTGTTCATGGAAGGCACGACTGGCGAGTGGCCAATCAAGCCTTGTGGAGAGTGGAAGAGTCATGTACCAATCTCTAGCGGCACCATCAAGGGTTTGAGGGAAGCATTGAACTAGCAAGTTGTCATCGACACCCATAGGTAGCATGGCCCAAGAGTAGGTTTCCAAATGAGCTTTAGGGCAAGTAGAACCATTGAATTTTGCAATGTCGGGCGTCTTGTACTTTCTAGGAAGCTTTGACATGGATTGACGAAGGGTGTCATAGTCGATAGAGAGCGAGGCTCCCTTGCTCACATCGAGGGATGCAAGTTTCTTTTCTAGCATTGCCATGGTGAGGGGTTCGTCCTTGCTTTCCCTCTTTCTTTCTTTCTTGGAAGCATAACTCTCATTGTCGGAGGAGGAAGATGATGAGCTAGACTCATACACCTTTTTCTTGTGCTTGCGGTGCCTTTTAGCTTTCTTAGTGTATGATACTTCGTCATCGGAAGAGGACTCATTCTCTTTCTTCTTTGAGCTTAATTCGGCCAATTGTAGTTTCATGGCTTGGAGTTCGTCAACCATGGCTTTCATTTCCCCGGCTTGGATTCTTCTTTCAAGTTCTAATCGGGCCTCCATTTCATCGGCTTGGGCTTGTAGCATTTCTTCATATCGAATCCTTTGATCCTCAATTTCCTTCTTGAGTGCTTCGGAATTCATCGTGTCGTAAGGAAATTGAGTTGTTACCATTGGAGAGGCAAGGGAGCTTGACGACCTTAGAGATGAACTAGAGATATCTCGACGAGACGCCTTTTCGAATATTAGCCCCAAACGATCCTAGATGGAGAAAAGGATGATGGTTAAAATTACCTCATGAGCGATTTTTTTTTTGAAGTTTTATTTTTATTAGAGACGGAGTTTTGACTCAAGGAGGGAGCGCAAATCGATCATCAATTACAAACACACATTCTGCAAATAATATCTCGCGCGAGACGAGGTAATCTCGCACGAGATAACCATTCGGAGAGATGGATTTTATTCCTTTTTATTTCCTAAATTCATGGTCGGACGGACGAAGATCCGTTTTCTATCTAGCATCCTAGGTAAATCTTACAGGTATACGTAATTCAAACCAAACCTAGGGACTCGGTAATTAACCATTCTTTGTAAAATAAAGCCACGTAAAATTGACCGGAAGGATTTTTTTTTCTTTAAAGGGACTTCCGAAAGGGTCATTCCGAAGGGACGTTTCCGAAGGGACTTTTTCTTTTTTCGAAGGGACTTTTCCGAATCCTTTCTCGATAGTCAATTTTACATTAACTTTATTTTGGTCAAAGACAAGAAAGATTACCAAGTCAAAACCGACCGGTCACGGAGTGTTCTTAGAAAGACAATCTACATGAAAATGTGGCGATGCAGGGCTGGAAGGCTAGGCTCCCCGCGATATGACAATCTAGGTGGATTGAATACGCGGAGTGGGATGATCCAACTTCGGAGAGACCGGCGACTAGGTGGTTACCGTCATCCGTCCTTAGTGTGGGTCCCGGGTTAATCGGGGTATGCAGTGCAATGACAGATATAGCATGAGTGCGCGTGTGTGAGAGTCAATCTAGGTGATAGAGTAAAATAGAGATTTTTTTTTTTGAAAATCAAAAGGAAAACAGATAATGGCCGCACCAAGTGGTTGCCTACGTTTCTCCCAATTTAGGAAGACTCAGGCCGTCGTAGTTCCACATAAAGAGAGAGAGAAAGAGAGATAAATAATTCAATTTACAACTCCCGAATCCCCAATGGACCGGACTTTAATTAAATAAAACCCAATCGCACGCAGTTCATAAATAATAATCAATTATTTAAATGAAATAAAGATTCGAGTTCTACACCTTAAGGGAGGCCTTAAGATGTGGGAACTCTACAGATAATGAATTCTGGGATCCCCCTTGCATGTTCGACTCTCGTCTTGGATTATGAGATGAACGGGAGAAACCAGAAAACAACCAGATTGCCGAAGCAATATCTCGCGCGAGATATGATATCTCGTGCGAGATATCTCCCATCTGAGAACAGAAAAAATTCGAATTTTACAAAATAGATTGAAAAACCTCTCTTTTAATTTTGACGCAAGTTTAAGCCTCTTAATTTTCACTCCCCAGCGGAGTCGCCACTGTAGCGTTGTGAGAAAATTTCATCTTTTCATCTTTTTGAGTCGCCACCTATATTATTCGTTTGGAAACATAGGAAAACCTATATTATTCCTAATCAATTTCTTGATTAGGAATGTCGGATTGTATGCTTCGAGATCGCCTTCATTGACTGAAGGGACTCTAGGCTAATCCTTTTGATGGAATTACACTACTCTAAAATCAATAGAGAGGTTGAGAAGAGAAACGAAAGTTTAAAGGATGATTACCTTTTGAGGATAGATTCGGACAGAGTTTCGACTCAAGTTTAGAGTCGAACCTTGATTCGGACAGAGCTTCGCCTCGATCCTTGATTTGGATCTTGATGCGAACGGAGCTTCGCCTTGGTCCCTTGATTCGGGTTTCGATGTTCGTCAATCAACGTGGTTGAAGGACGAATTTTAGGAGTTATTTGTGAGTGATTTGAAGGAGTCTTTCGTGGAAAGAAACCAACAAATTGTGTGTGTTGTGTGTTTTCTTGATCAAGGATCAGAATTGTCGATCTCTGTAACACTGAAAGTCGTCCAGTATTTATAGGAGGTTGGAGAGGTGAAGGTGGAGAGGTAAAATCCCCTAGGAAGGTTCCAGAACTCAGTTCTGATTGGATACCCGAATTGATAAGGTTTTATCCAAAAAGAGAGTTTGAAACGGAGAAGGAGAGTGATTTCTGCACATCCTGTCGAGGGGATATCTCGCGCGAGATATGATATCTCGTGCGAGATAACTAGTCTGATGACTATTTTGTCCTCTTCAGTTGTTCCGTTAGTCAGTTAGGTCCAAAACTAACGAGGTTAGTTAGAAACTTAACGAAACATGACGAAACTGATATGCTTTCATCAAAACATAAAAGAGAGATGAAGAGTAGTGTAATCATGTAATTATGGGTTCAGAATGGGGTGTCTACAGATGGCAAAGACGAGAGAAACTATGAGCCTAAACCCATAGAAACTTTGACATCTCTAACGAATCTTTTTCATTGGGTGAATCTATATCCAATGCAAGACTTGTGAGCAAAGTACTAAGAACTCTCCCTGAAAAGTTTAATATGAAAATCTCTGTGATTGAGGAAACTCAGGATGTCCAAATGGTTGGACTTGATACCATCCTGGGTATTTTGACAAATTTTGAGTTGAATCTTGGGGTACAAGAGGCTAGCAGAGCAAACTCAATGGCTCTTGCGAGTGCTCTCAAAGTATCTCAGGATCTTGTTCAGCTGTCTAATGATATAGATGAGTGAAGCTTGGGAGAAGATGAGTGTGAATTGATAACACAAAAATTCAACAACATGTTGAAAAAGAAACGATCAACAAAGTTTTCTATTTCATCATACTATCCTTCTTCCACGGTTGAATCATCTAAAATGGAGAGCATTATAAAGAAACCTCTTTTGGAAAGTAAGAAGCCCATCGAGTCAATTTAGTGCAGGGCTTGTAAAGGTTTTGGACATTTTGCTAATGAATGTGCAAATACCTTAAGGAAAAGGGGAATGAGTCTTTCTGCGTCCTTAAGTGATTCTGATGATGACGAACAGACTGCAAATATGTCTATATGTCATTCATCTCAGATCACATTGTCTAATAGTGATTCGGATATGAAGGTTGTGCAATATTCTGATCGTACAACTTACCACACAACTGAGAACAGTGTGTATACATGCTTAAATTCTTCTACTGCTGGTGAAACTAATAATGATCCAGATGAAGAAAAGTGTGCTACCTATGTGGACTTGCATAATACCTATGTTGAAATCCACGCTGAATGGGCCAAACGTATGGAGCAACTCAAGGTATTTAGACAGGTAAATGAGAAACTAACTGCTGAAAATCTCAAACTAAAATCTGAGGTTGAGTGTTTATCTAAGGAGAGTGATTGTCAAAACGACTCCAAAGCCAAATTGGAAGTATTACTCACAAAGAAAGATATTGAGTGTGAAAAGTTCAAAACTGAACTTAAGAGAGAAACTGAAATTCAAACTAATCTTAACAATGGTAAGGCTGACTAGGAAAAAGTTTTGAATTTAGGTAATCAAGGAAAATCTGAAATTGGCTATGGAGGTCACAATTTTGTCAAAAAGGGTGAGGGTTCTTCCAAAGTTGAAAAGAAAAATGTTTTAAAAAACAAAAGGAAATGTCACAAGCGAAGACAATACGTTTGCCATCATTGTTTTGTTCCTGGTCACATTCGACCATTTTGCTATAAGCTAAAACAGGAACTTGAACTTGTGAAGAATGGTGGACACTCGGGCAGACAGTTGTGTGCACAACTAAACACACAACTGTACATACAGCCCAAAACTGAAACAAGAACTGCCTGGGTAAAGAAAGAAACCATGAACTGTCAAGTGGCCTTCACCTCTCTTAAAAGTAGTGTTGAAGGGTCCTGGCATTTTGACAGTGGCTGTTCTCGCCACATGATTGGGGCACGTGAAAATTTCAATGACTACGCACCATTCAAATGTGGGAAAGTCAACTTCGGTGGAGGAACTCAAGGTAAGATCATTGGCAAAGGTACGTTGCATGTAGAAGGTTTACCTAGGTTGCATAATGTGTTGCATGTTGATGGGCTAAAGGCTAATTTGATAAGCATAAGTCAATTGTGTGATGATGATCTATATGTCAAATTTGATAAGAAGATGTATGAGGTCTTTGATGATTCAAATAGATGTGTTTTGACAGAAGTAAGATCCTCTGATCATTGTTACAAAGGGGTTGAAAATCTTTCATACCATCAATCGATTTTTGATGATGCTCCTGATCTTGTTGTCAAAACTGTTGAGGATGATGGTACAGGATGCACTTGGGAAACAGAATCAATTAATGACGAATCTGAACCAGAAAAGGTAAATGAAACTGCAGAACAGCCAGCTATGCTGAGAGTTGTTCAACCAGCTGTTCGCACAACTGACAACACAAAGGGTCAAACAGCTGATGACCAACGTTCAGATTCTGAAACTGATGAAAGTGAAGTAAGCAAAAAGAAGGACATTCCTTCCATAATATAAGAAAATCATCCTACCTCCCAGATCATTGGGGAAGTGGATGAAGGAATAAAAACAAGAGGAAAGAAGGTCAACTACCGTGACCTTGAAGGTTTCGTTTGCATAAACTCCGTATACCATCAGGTATGTTCATGTTGTTGTGTTGACAATGATAAATCTAATTCAGAGGCATGTTTTAAGGCATTTGAGGGGGAGATAATCATTGATTCCAAAAGCACCAATGTTGGATTTTTATTTCTTGAACATAAGTTGTATTCATGGGATAATGGGGAACAAACTTTTGTTTTTCTGTCAGCTGCTGAATCAAAATCTGTGGCAGTTGATAATAAGTGCATCAAACTGTTTTGGATGAATAATTTGGTCAAAGACTATGAAATCAAAAATAAAGTTTTATCTATTTTTTGTGATGCTAAAAGTACCATAGAAATGGCAAATGGCCCTGATCAATGTTCTACTCCTAAGCATCTAGATTTTAGACTTCATTTTGTTAGAGATACTGTTGAACAGAAAATTATTAGTTGTGAATTTGCTAAAACTAATGAACGAATGATTGATGTTTTCATGAAGGCCATTATTTTCAAGAGATTTCCTGAAAAAGGTCTCTCAGATTGTATGTGTTGGGATGATCGCACAACTGTGTGGACATCTGTCTGCATCTCTGTATAATTGTATATTACAGAAAACACAAAAAAAAAGAAAATATGCATTCATTAACTGCACGATTATCTCTTGTGATCACTTGATTGGTTTGCATCTTTGACACTGTGTTTGACTCTTGAATGTGAAATCCCTCAAAACTTGGTGATAAAATTCCCTTGTTAAAACTTCCTTGTGATAATTATCATAGAGTGGGTGTCTAATCTAAGGTCACTGAGAAAAACAAGCTGCCTCCATTTATTTTGAAGCTTTCACTCATGTGCTTAATGCTAATGTCTTATTGTTGCATCACTTGGGATAAAAATTTGGGTAAGCACTATGGTGTGAGAGTGAATAGCTCCTTCTTAGTGACTGATTCAATGCCAAAATTGGAGACATTCTAGAGGCTACATGATTGAGGGTTATCTCATTAACTTCATGTAAAGTCAAATCGTGTCATTGTGTAAATTTATTCATATCATATCACACTTCATTTAGGTCAATCTCCACTTGTGTGCTGGTAGGCTTAGTCGCACACCTACTAAATTAAACCGGGACTCGGCCACAAGAATGTAGCAAAAGTAAGTCCAGGGTCGAACCACTGAAGAACGGTTATTGATTACGAACTAGTCACACACAAATGGGGTTTTGTTTGTTGATGAATTAATTTCTAAAAACAGAAATTAAACTAATTAAAAGCAAAAACAATGATTTAGAAACACTTTAGATTTGATTCCGTCCCCACCTAATTAGCCAATTATCATTGATATCACTTTTCACTGTCACCCTATTCACCTGATCACAAGATCTGTTTCAATCTATGTTTCTTCTTTCAGAATAGTTACTAGCAGTGACACACTCACTAGAAACCCTAATTAATAAATTAATCTAGCTGGCACAGTCTAGATCGCAGAATTAATTGATGAACGGTTTAAGAAACTAAGATCAAGATTGCTTTCTATGATTATTTCACACAGATAATCATCTAATTTTACCCACTTCACAATTTACCATGGTACATGCATAAATTGTAACTCATGAATTTCCTACACTGGCACAGTCATAGAAATTCTAGCAAAGATTCATAAAAAGAACTAGTGAATTGATCAGGTTCACAAACCCTAGTTATAAATCTAAAATAAACACAAGTAAAATTATGAATAGGGATAAACAGATTGAAAAGAAAAATACCTCAAATTGATAAATAGGGGTTCAAGAAATCAAATCCAAAGCAATGAGTTTAAGATTTCATGGGAAAAACTCAAGCTCTCTAGGGAAAAATAAAAACTCTAGATGAACCCTAAAAAATAAAACTAAAAAGAGTCCCTCAAATATTACTAACCTAAATCTAATAATAATAATAAGAAAAAGGAAAAAGAAAAAGAAAATAAAATAAACTAAATTCTCCTGTGTGGGTCAACTGATGTTTTGCCTCGGTCCATGCGCTTTCCTTCTTGGTCAACGTGCATCACTTGGTTTTCAAGTACAGCAATTTGAATTTCACTTCCTTGATTTCTACTTTGGTCCTCCAAGTTTCAGCTTCTTGCAGTTTGGTCCCTGCAGTCTTCTGATAATAGCATCTTTGTCCTCAGCATTAATAAAATTTGCAGGAACATCACAAAATCACTCAAAATATGTCTCAAAATTACAATGATTTCCCACAACCTTACCAATTCATAGTCTACTCAAAATTACATCGAAATTAATCTAAATTACATTAAAATAAGGATAAAACGTCTAGAAAATTAGGGAATTACATATATTGAAATCCGCCAAATCAAATTCCCCCACGCTTAGACCATTACTCGTCCCTGAGTAATATCCTAACCCTACTCTAAATCGCCGGTCTAAACAGATAGCATGGGAGGAAAATGATCCCTAATCTCCTCTAATCCACCAATCCATGTCAGTCAAAAACAATACGGAATATAAATGCTTCCATCTCCTTATCACTCCTCAAAATCATATGAATACACGGCCCTAGCTCGATACCAACTCCAACATGTAAATGGTCATCCGAACTAGGGCCCACACATAAAAGCCAAGGGGAACTAAATATGTCATATGTTTTCCCCACGCTTGGCTCACACTGCATACACCCTCATAAAAAGAAATAATTGCTAAGGTAGTGATCCTTAAGCAAAAGTTTACCTCGTGAAAGCACCAACGCCCCCTTATTACTCCAAGAAAGAACGAGGGTTTCTATCCTAATCACCTCTAACCAAGCCTCCTACACCAAATATGAAAATCATACCCCGAGACTCCTAACCCCCCTTATGACGCCAAAACCTGTGAATAAATGATAATACATCTCAAAACCTCACCTTTTGCCTAAGCGCCCTTTCGGGTTTTCACTTAGCCTCTCAATTTTTATTTTTATTTTTATTTTTCAAATATTTTTCTTTCAATAATTTTTTTTTGTTTTTTTTTTTTTTGGAAAAAATATACACAAAATGTGTAGGTAAACCCCACCCCCTTACTAAACAATTGCATTGTCCCTAATGCATTCAGAAGTAAATATTATTACCTTGGAACGGAGGGAGCACCAAATGGAAAGAAAAACAACAATTCATATTCCAGTACTCAGTAGCTTTGCTTGGCCCCTTGATGCCTTGATGTGGCCGCCTGCACCATAGTGAGGCCTACGCCTCAAGGCCAGTAGGTTACCTCTTTTTTTTTTTGAAAGAATAAGGCCCAAGGTGTTTGTCCTTCAGCACAAAATTACTTTCTTTCTTTTTTTTTTTTCTTTTTTTTTTTTAACATGCCCCTTTTTTTCTTTTTTTTTTTACAGATTTTTTTTACAGGCCCTTTTTTTTTCATTTAAGTGCCCAAGATTTTTATGTTGTGCTCCTCTCCCACATTTTGCAATATTCTACACAAAACACCAACTACAAAAACCTTAGTAGCACCGATTCGAGCCGTAAAATAAAACATATAAAAACAAAAAATTTAAAATGCAAACTAAACTAATAAATAAAACAAATAAAACATACCTTCTTGGGTTACCTCCCAATAAGTGCATTTGTTTAAGGTCGTTAGCCCGATCGAATTCCCACTTCAATGGGGATTCGAGGTGGCCACCTTGTTTTTGATCTTAACTTTTCTTTCCTTGGCCCACCTCGCACCTTCACGAGTACAAATACCCACAATTTTCCACATATATATACCATTCTTGATTAAATTGGGGGAATCCCAAAAAAATTTTGTGGCCTTTTTCTTGGCCTTTATCTTTTTCTTCTTTTTCTTGGGTACCTCCCAATGAGTTTTTGTGATCTTTTTCTTGACCTTTTTCTTCTTTTTCTTTTTATTGGGGACCTCTTCCCCAATCTCACTCGGTGCCCCAAACTCACTCGGTGCCTTGGTATTACCAACATCAAGCACCTCAGTAAGGCTCATCACCGCCTCCTTCATCTCATCAGAAAGATCAAATTCTAACTCTACAAATTCTAAAGCATTCTCCAACACAGATTTCATGTCATCAAAAACATTAAAATCCATTCGTTGTCCGTCACCCTCCATAGTCAAACAATGTTAAGAAAAAGATGACATAAAAAAAACTTAACAAAAAGGAAACAAGAAAAAGAAATAGATTAAGAAACAGAATAAGTCCGTAAATAATTACACCGTTCCCCGGCAACGGCGCCAAAATTTGGTAGGCTTAGTTGCACACCTACTAAATTAAACCGGGACTCGGTCACAAGAAAGTAGCAAAAGTAAGTCCAGGGTCGAACCACTGAAGAACGGTTATTGATTACGAACTAGTCACACACAAATGGGGGCTTTGTTTGTTGATGAATTAATTCCTAAAAACAGAAATTAAACTAATTAAAAGTAAAAACAATGATTTAGAAACACTTTAGATTTGATTCCGTTCCCACCTAATTAGCCAATTATCATTGATATCTCTTTTCACTGTCACCCTATTCACCTGATCACAAGATCTGTTTCAATCTATGTTTCTTCTTTCAGAATAGTTACTAGCAGTGGCACACTCACTAGAAACCCTAATTAATAAATTAATCTAACTGGCACAGTCTAGATCGCATAATTAATTGATGAACGGTTTAAGAAACTAAGATCAAGAATGCTTTCTATGATTATTTCACACAGATAATCATCTAATTTTACCCACTTCACAATTTACCATGGCACATGCATAAATCGTAAAGATGCTACTCATGAATTTCATTACACTGGCACAGTCATAGAAAATTCTAGCAAAGATTCATAAAAAGAACTAGTGAATTGATCAGGTTCACAAACCCTAGTTATAAATCTAAAATAAGCACAAGTAAAATTATGAATAGGGATAAACAGATTGAAAAGAAAAATACCTCAAATTGATAAATAGGGGTTCAAGAAATCAAATCCAAAGCAATGAGTTTAAGCTTCCATGGAAAAAACTCAAGCTCTCTAGGGAAAAATAAAAACTCTAGATGAACCCTAAAAAATAAAACTAAAAAGAGTATATATACTCCCTCAAATAATACTAACCTAAATCTAATAATAATAATAAGAAAAAGGAAAAAGAAAAAGAAAAGAAAATAAAATAAATTTCCCTGCGTAGGTCAACTGATGCTTTGCCTAGGTCCATGGGCTTTCCTTCTTGGTCATGTGCATCACTTGGTTTTCAAGTACAGCAATTTGAATTTCACTTCCTTGATTTCTACTTTGGTCCTCCAAATTTCAGCTTCTTGCAGTTTGGTCCCTGTAGTCTTCTGATAATAGCATCTTTGTCCTCAGCATTAATAAACTTTGCAGGAACATCACAAAATCACTCAAAATATGTCTCAAAATTACAATGATTTTCCACAACCTTACCAATTCATAGTCTACTAAAAATTACATCGAAACTAATCTAAATTACATTAAAATAAGGATAAAACGTCTAGAAAATTAGGGAATTACATATAATGAAATTCGCCACATCATGTGCTCATAATTTGCATCATTCTAGGCATAATTATAATCTAGGACATCTTTGGCCCTATGAAATACTCATTTGATTGTTTATTATTTTCATCAAATTGTGGGCTAATCATTTTTTGGGTTAACAATATGTTTAATGAGTGTATGTCCAGGTTTTAGTAGAGCCGTCAATACGGGAATACGGGAAGGGACGGGACGAAATTATATTGTTCCACGATGGGAACGGGACGGGACGGGACAAAATGGGACGGGACTAAAATTCTCCGTCCCATCCCGTCCCATTTGCTGGACGCGGGATCCCGCGGGACCCATACGGGACGGGACCCATTGACTAGGAGGTATAAGGGTTGACTAGGCGTCAAAATCAATATCCATAAAATGTTCAATTCGTATTAGAAACCCTCTTACGGTGACGAGCTGAAACCTAGTCTCCTAAAAATATTATTTCCATCCCATCCCATCCCGTTTTCGTTACATAATCCATCATGTCATATTTCAACTAGCTTATTTATTTGAAATATTTTCATACATTTTCCTAGTTGAGTACAAGTTTTACTGTAAACTAAAATTAGCTGCATAGGATCAAATAATATCATGGTCAAAAGTAAAACCTCCAGAGTGTAATGCACTTTGTACGTGGAGACAAAACTAGCTTGGATGGCTACAGTTAAGAATTGTGTGAAAGAGTTAAATTTTGAGTAGTTGCACTTATTTGGACATGTCATAAGGGTGAAAAAAAATTTGTGGTCACTATCAAGGCTCGAAAGCATGAGGGTTTGTGGAATTAATCAAAGAAAATTCTATGAAGTACCCAAAGCCTAATTAGAAGTATAAGTAGTGGTTTCTTCAAATCATATTTGACCAGTAAGAATTACTATCGTATAAGCAGCGTTCTAAAAGCCCCGCCTAAGGGCGCCTAGGCCCCGCCTAGGCGCTAGGCCCCTCTCCAACGCCTAGTTCTAAGCCCCGCCTAGGTCCCGACTAATCCCGACTAATCTCGACTAGTCTCCGCCTAGGCGCTAGGCCCGGCTCCGCCGCCTAGCATCCGCCTAGCGCTTTTTAGAACCTTGCATATAAGTAAGTACCCAAAGCCTAATTGGAAGTATAAGTAGTAGTTTACAGTAAAACTTGTACTCAACTAGGAAAATGTATGAAAATATTTCAAATAAATCAGCTAGTTAAAACACTCTACCTTGTACTCTCTCCTTAGATTTTTTTTTTTTAAGAAACGGGAACGGGACATCCCGTCCCATCCCGTTTTCGTCCCGCGTCCCAAACGGGACGTCCCGAATAGTCCCGTTTTCAAATGGGATTAAATAATGTCGTCCCATCCCGCCCATATGTATGTCGGGACGGAACGTCCCGACGGGACCGTCCCAACTTGACGGCTCTAGGTTTTAGTGCAAAGGAAATCTGAATGGGACAAACTTTTAGGGTCCAAGTGGAAAGGGTTTCCTATGGTATTGCATTTGGTCACAAAATCCTGGTAATATTTGGTTTTTAATTCATAATTTTTGCCCAAATTGATCCTTCAAAAGGGTTGGATACTTTGGCTATATATCTTTGATTCATGTGCCAAATGCACGTCTTCCCAGCCATCATCAGCAACATTGGTCTGTCTTTTTGGAAATCTCAAAAAAAAATTAATCTTTCCTCTTTTCTCTGCTGTTGTTCAGACAGTTGTGCACATAACTCTGCTCACAACTGGTTACACTGTGATCATTATTCCCCGTTTATTCATAAATCTGTAAGTATTGTTTTTCATCCAAAGCTGAAACTCTGATCATTTCTCACAAAGGGGTTTCTTCATATATTTTTATGGATGTGCGCACGTTTTTTTTTTTGCTAATCTCTAAAGAAAAGGGGGAGAATAGGGGAAGTTGTCTCTCAGACAGTCATTCAAAGAAGAGATGATCATCAAGGAAGTAGGAGATGTCTCTTAGATGATCAATCAAGAGAGATACATGAGATGATCATAATGGAGAATCACAACCAGTTTAGGGGTAGTTTGATGGAATGAAGCCAAGATGTATTTAGGGGAAGCTGGACTTTCCTTGTGCTAAATTGTGGTGATTACAGGAATTGACCAGAATCACAAAAATAAGGGGAGATTGAAAGAGTAAGTTTATACTCTTGATATCTTTTTTCTATTCTGGTAAGTTTTGAAATGAATAATCTCAGTTTTGCAGTTTTGTCCATAATCACAAAAATATGGAGAGATTGAAAGAGTATAAATACTCTTGAAATTTTTCTTTATTTTTATAATTATGGTTTGTATATTTTACTTAAATAGGTTAGGAAATAAAATGTAAATATTGTTTATGTTTATCTAACAAATTAATCATTTATTAGTTAGTTAGTATTTGTTTTATTTTAGGTAACCTCTCAAGGAAGGAAAGCTTGTGGAGATAAGGAATGGTGCCTGAAATTTCGAATTGCATGGAGTAATTGACTCCTTGCTAAACAAGGAGTCAACCAATTATAAAAAGAAGTGTCCACCTCCTTCCTTTTTTACACCTTCCAAGAGAGAAAAATAGAGCACTCATATTTCCTTGAGGCTTTTATATTGTTTCTTGAAGATCAGAAGCTTGATTATTCAAGATTGTTTTATGTTTGGCGTTCTTAGATTAAGAACGAGTTTTGTCTTTTCTTAGAGTTATTTTCTTTCATTGTAAATTTTGTTTAAAACTTATTTTCGATAAAGTTGTGTTTTATGAAAGTTTTCCAGCAACCATAGTCTTACTGAAGTGTTTAATTCGTTGTTATTCCACTGCGTTTAAAATTGTTTAGTTAAGTAATTTTCTGGAAAAAAATCGGTTCTGTAAGTTGTGCTTATAGTTGTGCGAACAACTGTACAGACGAGCCATCGCACAACTGGTTACAGTCCTAGCTACAAATCTTTCAGTGACGCCGTCATCCTCCTCCATGTCCATCCAACCTCCATTCTCTACGGCGCCGATTGGGGTGCCATAGACCCTACTGCAGTTCCATCATCCCACGTCGTGTCGACCGACGAGGAGGAATTGCAGCAGAAATTGGAAGACGAGTTCGATAATTTTACAACTAATAAATCGATGAAGGTGGCGCAGCCGCTTGTGGAGGCGGTAATTCCGTTTAAGATTCATATTGTGAAGGATCATGATATGATGGAGAGGCTGTGTTTGGAGATGGAGAGATTGGGATTGAGCGCTGTGATTATGGGGAGCCAAGGGTTTGGGGCGTTGAAACGGAAAGGGAAAGGAGGCTTGTGAGTGTGAGTGATTATTGTGTGCATCATTGTGTTTGTCCGATGGAGGTCTTGAGGTATCCTGATGAGATCGGCGGTGATGGAGATAGCAATGCCGCTAGCGGTGGTAAATCAGAAGGTGGCGCTCAATGACGCGGTGGCCTAGGATGAGCAGAAGTTTTATGATGCGAATGATGATAAATAAGGTATCCAAGTTGTTAAATTATTACTTTTATATAAGAAAGTTAGGGCATGATTTATAGTGCGAACTGGTTATTGATATTGTTAGAGATATTATCTTATATCGGCAATTAACAAACTTTGCCTGTGATATATAAAAATTATGGGTTACTCCCTTTAACACCAATTGATTTTAGGTCAGATGGTATCAAAGCTGGTTGATGAGCATGTTAGAGATATTATCTCAAATCGAAAATTAACAAACCTTACCTCAGACTTCAAGAGATATTACCACAAGATCAAAATATTACAGTATACTCCTGTCCCATTTGAAATTACAATGTCAAAACAAAAATTGTTAACTTAATTACACTTTGATGAAATGTTTAAAGAAAATTTAATTTCCTAATGAAAGTATAAGAAATTTAGTATTTTTAATGGTGTACCAACAATAATTTTTTTTTTAATTTTCATTAGGATAATCAAATTTCATGTAAATTATTCAAATTGCAATCAAGTAGAATTTTTTTTTTGTTGACTTTTTAATATAAATGGAACATATGAGTACATTTTTTTTAAAACTAAAAAACTTCAAACGATCACATGAAGAAATATATTGTATTTTGTTGAGATATTGACATATCTTGTCAATATCTTTTCCTTTCCTTGTAAATATTGTTTTCTTATTTTAGTATTGTATTTTAGAAAGACTCCTTTGGTAAATAGGAAAGTAGAATGTATAGCTAGAATAGAATCCTAGTAAAAGAAGGATTATTGTGTATATATAGGATTATATTATTCATATTTCTTCAAGAAGTGAAATAACAATTTCCTCTTCACACATTCACGTTTCTAACATGGTATCAGAGCCCTAGGCAATCAGGGATGACCAAATACAAACCCTTCGCCATGTTCGCCGAATGAGGTAACAAGAAATTGCTTGGAGGTAGTGAGTGGACGTTGCCGTACTACCCGACATCAAGCATTGATAGACCTAAGAAGGTTGAAGAAATTAAACAAGGATGAACTAATGAAAGGACGGATGCAGATTGGCTCGTCTGTTGGGTCTCACACCTGAACGGTGGAATGTTGTTAAGGAGCTTGTGCAGTCAATTGTCTGCACAACTGGTCGCACAATTGGTCGCAGAACTAACGCATTGAGTGCGCGAGTCAGCACTGTGCAGATCAATGGAGGAGAAACTTCTGGAAGGACGGATGAAGATCAGGCTCGTCTGATGGGTTTCACACCTGAACGGTGGAATGTTGTTAAGGAACTTGTGCAGTCAACTGTCTGCACAACTGGTCGCACAACTGACCACATGGCTGGTAAGACGTACAATTGGCTCATCGATAGCGGAGCTAATCGACACATAACAAGTGGCATTTCCTTGCTCAAGAATGTTCGTCAGATTGAGGCTAATCATATAGGTTTGCCTAATGGAAGATATATATTGGCTACAAAAGAAGGCGATGTTACCATCAGATCACACCTAACTTTGAGAAACGTTTTATATGCTCCTGCGTTCAATTGCAATTTATTGTCTATCTCTCAATTACTAAATGATTCCAATTATGTGGTGCATTTTTCTGATAAATTTTGTGTCATACAGGATCGAGCCACGAAGATTTCGATTGGAACGGGTGAACAAGACGGGGGATTGTACTACTTAAGGGGAACAACAGTGACACAGGCTTGCAACATTAGAGAATCCGGAAGCTATCAGTTGTGGCATCAGCGACTTGGACATCCGTCAAGTAAGGTGGTTGGTCTATTGCCTTTTATTAATCGTGGTAGTATTAATAAAGATGTATGTGGGATTTGTTGCAAGGCTAAGCAAAGTAGGGATAAATTTTTGCTTAGTGAAAGTAAGTCTGATGAAGTTTTTGATTTAATACACTGTGATATTTGGGGTGATTATAGAAAACCTGCTTTATGTGGAGCAGTTTATTTTTTGACTATTGTGGATGAAAGTTCCCGTGCCGTTTGGGTTTATTTGATAAAGTCTAAAAGTGATGTCACGCAAATTTTGAAAAATTTCCTTGCCATGGTAGAACGGCAATTTAATAAACGAAATTTAGAAGTGATAATGGAACGGAATTCACTTGTTTGGAAAAATATTTTCTTGAAAACGGCATTAAACATCACACTTCTTGTGTTCGCACGTCCCAACAAAATGGAATGGTTGAAAGAAAGCATAGACATATTTTGAATGTGTCTCGTGCTTTGATGTTTCAAGCAAAATTACTGGTCAAATTTTGGGAGGAGTGTGTATTAGCGGCAGGGCACCTTATTAATCGAACCCCTTCGGAGTTGTTGAATGGAAAAAACCTTCTATGAAATTCTTTTTGGAAAATCCCCTTCTTACAAACACATTAAGGTCTTTGGTTCTCTATGTTATGTTCATTACTCTCGAAGAGATAACGATAAGTTTGCTAGTCGAAGTAGGCGATGTGTATTTTTGGGATATCCTTATGGGAAGAAAGGTTGGTATGTTTATGACCTTGATGAAAATAAGTTGCTTGTTTCGAAGGATGTAGTTTTTGTAGAAAAGGAATTTCCCTTTGCTAGTGATTGGACTGATCCGGAAAAAGCCTATGCAGCTTCGGACAACTTTCTTTATGAGTCTACAGATGAAATTGCCCATGAAGAAGACAATGTTCATGAGGGCAATCGGTTGCCTGAATAGTTGTCTGACCATTTGTATGAACAACCTGATGCACACCCTGAACAGTTGCCTGAGCAGTTGTTTGAACAACCTGCTGCACAAGTGCCTGCACATCTGGTTACAGATTTTGATCAGAGGCTCGAACCCGCTTCTGATTCATTGCAGGAGACTGAACAAGCTGCAGCAGAGATGTTGGGCCGAGGTCAGAGAGCTAAGGTTCCCTCTTCAAAGTATCCTCCAAATGAATATGAGTTGGGTAAAGCTCACGCCGCACGTGTCCCCTCCCCGTCTTGTTCGCCGGACTAAAGAAATCTTCAGGTACTCGGTATCCTTTATCACACTTTGTCAATTGCACTAAATTTTCTATGTCGCATCAATGTTTCTTTGCTGCCATTGACTCAGGTGTTGAGCCGAAGCATTTTGGTGAAGCGATCAAATCTCCTAAATGGTGTGAGGCTATGAATAAAGAGCTTGATGCTCTTGATCAGAATGGAACATGGGAATTGGTAGATGCTCCTTTTTACAAGAAAGTGATTGGCAACAAATGGGTTTACAAGATTAAGTACAATGCAGATGGGTCAGTTGAATGATACAAGGCCCAGTTGGTGATCATGGGAAACCGTCAGGTTGAAGGAGTGGACTTCAAGGAGACTTTTGCACCCACAATAAAGATGGTTACAGTACGAGTTTTTCTCTATGTTGCTGCAGTTCGAGGGTGGGAGCTTCATCAAATGGATGTCCACAATGCTTTTTTGCATGGGGATCTAAGTGAGGATGTGTATATGAAGGTTCCAATGGGACATCCAGCTTCATCTTTTGGCAAAGTTTGCAAACTGAAGAAATAATAATATGGCTTACGACAAGCTCCTCGTTGTTGCTTTGAAACGTTGTCAACTGCCTTGAAGCAATATGGCTTCCGTCAGTCATATTCAGATTATTCTCTTTTCTCTTACATTACTTCCACTGCTGAGCTACACGTTCTTGTGTACGTTGATGATTTGGTCATTGGTGGTAATGATCATGAGGTAATTCGACGCTTCAAAGCATATCTCAGTAAGTGTTTTCACATGAAAGATTTGGGACGATTGAAGTATTTTTTGGGCCTTGAAGTGGCCACACATCCAGACGGCATCTTTCTTTCTCAATAAAAGTATGCCCTTGACATTCTTTTCGAGGCAGGACTCCTTGGCGCTCGACCGACCCTTACACCCGTTGAACAAATCCATCGTTTGGCCTTGACCGAAGATGATGATTTGTGTGATCCCGAGTCTTTCCGGCGCCTTGTGGGGAGACTTATTTACCTCACCATTACACGTCCTGAATTTTCCTATAGTGTGCATATTCTTGCACAATTTATGAACAAGCCCAAGATTGCTCATTGGACTGCTGTATTGCGTGTGATTCGATATTTGAAAGCACGTCCTGGATAAGGCATCCTCTTGAAATCATCATCCGTGTTACAAATGCGAGCTTATTGTGATTCTGATTGGGCTAGTTGTCCCATCACGCGACGTTCACTCACTGCCTATTTTATTTTTCTTGGTGATTCACCTATCTCATGGAAGACAAAGAAGCAAGGTACGATCTCTCGTTCTTCGGCTGAGGCAGAATATCGCTCTATGGCTAGTGCGACATGTGAGCTCAAATGGTTACTTGGTATTCTTCGATCCTTTGGCATTAGACATGATTCTCCGGTACCTCTTCTTTGTGATAGTCAATCTGCTATACATATGGCTCAGAATCCAGTTCATCACGAACGTACGAAGCATATCGAAGTTGACTGTCATCTTGTTCGTGATGTTGTTCGCACAGGTGTCCTCACAACTCGGTATATTCACACATCCGAACAGTTGGCTGATGTTCTTACCAAGGCATTGGATAGTAAACAGTTTCTCAATCTACTTGGCAAGTTGGGCGTTTGTGATCTACACGCTCCAACTTGAGGGGGGTGTTGAGATATTGACATATCTTGTCAATATCTTTTCCTTTCCTTGTAAATATTGTTTCCTTATTTTAGTATTGTATTTTAGGAAGACTCCTTTGGTAAATAGGAAAGTAGAATGTATAGCTAGAATAGAATCCTAGTCAAAGAAGGATTATTGTGTATATATAGAATTGTATTATTCATATTTCTTCAAGAAGTGAAATAACAATTTCCTCTTCACACATTCACGCTTCTAACATATTTCATGCCATTATTTATCGGCAGTGTCAAATTTATAACCAATATTTACCCATGGGAAGAGCATGCCTTTGGAGGCCACCAGGGCTCAGGGTGGTACTTAGTGATAACTAGCTCCTGCTCGAGCTAGAGTTGAACCACACCTCGAGCTCAATTGAGGTCGAGATGTTCCGAATTGAGCGCGAGTCAGACCTCGAGAAACTTGATTTGTTTAGTATTCCTTGCCCTAGCCCTCTCATAGGTAGTTATTTTCTTGACTCGAACCTTTGACGTGGTGCCTGTTATGCTCTGCTCTGATACCAAATGTTGTGCAATCGCAGCGGAAGCTAATTGACAAAACCAAGAACACACACAAACAAGTAATTGAGAAATTGAAAGAGAAAGAGATGTAATTGGGGTTTTGAACTATGCCTCTGTATTATTATGTGCAGTGTCTCTCTTAGTTTACATAGGATTACATAACATATATATATATATATTAACTAAACCCTAGCCCAACCAAGACAGAAATAACTAGAAGCCCGTTCAGCCCAAAACCCCCCGTCACCACCAGGCGCCCACCTCAACAATCTCCACCTTGGCGAGCATTCACCCAACCCAACAGAAGATACAAGGAACCAATACCCGAATCACCCCGTGTAGACCTCAAACCTCCCCATCTCTAACAGCTAGAGATTTGAAACAAATCCAAGCAGTGCTTGAACTTGTCAGTAGTAACCGGCTTTGTCAACATATCAGCAGCATTCTCCGCGGTGTGAACCTTCTCTAACACAACCTCACCCATATCAATCAAATCCCAAATCTTGTGAAACCGAACATCAATATGTTTCGTCCGTTGATGATAAATATGATTCTTTGCCAGAATAATTGCGCTTTGACTGCCACAAAGCAACTTCACTCCACCTTGCTGAATACCCAATTCGTTGACTAAACCCCGAAGCCATAAGGCTTCCTTTGCAGCTTCAACCGCTGTCATGTATTCCGCTTCTGTTGTAGACAATGCAATGATAGACTGAATCATAGACCTCCAACATATAGGACCACCTGTGAGAGTAAACGCATATCCCGTAGTCAACCTCCTCCAATCCAAGTCACCCGCATAATCTGAATCAACATATCCTTCAACAGAAAGCTCCCCACCCTTTCCTCCAAACATGATGCCATAACCCATAGTGCCCTTCAAGTATCTAAGAATCCACTTAACTGCTTCCCAATGCTGTTTACCCGAATTTCCCATATACTTGCTAACCACACTAATGGCTTGTGCCAAATCTGGCCTTGTGCAAACCATAGCATACATGAGACATCCCACTGCGCTTGCATAGGGAACCTTCGATATATTCTGAATTTCTTCAGTAGAACTCGGGGAATCTGAGGCAGATAAATTAAAGTGACTTGCCAATGGTGTCTTAATAGGTTTTGCATCCCGCATATTGAACCTCTCCAACACCTTCTCCACATAGCCGGCTTTAGACAACCACAATCTCCTAGATTTTCTGTCTCGGCGAATCTCCATCCCAAGAATCTTCTTGGCGTCCCCCAAATCCTTCATGTCAAACTCTCTACTCTACAAGGCCTTCAACTGATTGACCTCGTTCTTGCTTCTACCCGCGATAAGCATATCATCCACATACAGTAACAGAAAAATATATGAGCCATCATCAAGGCTCTTCACATAAACGCAACAATCATACTCACACCGCTTGTAGCCAATACGTACCATGTAGGAGTCAAATCTAGTGTACCACTGCCTCGGAGACTGCTTCAGCCCATAAAGTGTCTTCTTCAATTTACAAACCAAACGCTCCTGCTCGGGCTCCGTGAACCCATGTTGTTGCTCCATGAAAATCTTCTCATCCAACTCACCGTGTAGAAACGCAGTTTTCACATCCATCTGATCCAACACCAAATCATAGTGAGCTACAAGACCCAACACAATTCAAATAGAAGTGTGCCTCACAACAGGCGAAAAAATCTCATTATAATCCACCCCCTCTCGATGCGAGTACACCTTTGCTTCAACCGAGCCTTGAACTTTTCCCCTTCTTTTTCTGATACTACTTCCTTATGCTTGAAAACCCACTTGAAACCAATAGCACGCTTCCCTTTAGGAAGCTCCACCAAATCCCATGTATTGTTCTTGTAGAATGACTCCTTCTCCTCTGCCATAGCCGTTACCCACTTATCCATTTTCGGACAGTTTATTGCTTGGGTCTCCACTACTAAGAACAAGAACATATGAAGCCATATCTTCAAATCCATACCTGACCGGTGGTTTGATTACCCTCTTAGGTCTCCCAACTGAAGTACTAGCCGCTTCAGTTTCCTGTATAGTTACCTCTGAATCCGAAAGAGTGAGATCCGTATCAGCTTCATCCTCATGTAACTCCACCTCAATGACTTGCTTCTCGCTCCCTTTGCTTTCTGGCACCTTCTCCTTGTCATCTTGAGTACACATCAACATAGCCTTTTCATCAAAGACCACGTCTCTACTGATCACCACCTTGCACGACTTGGGATCCCAAAGCTTGTATCCTTTCACACCTGTTTCATACCCAAGAAAGATACACTGTTTTTACTTTGGGTCAAGCTTCGACCTCTCTTCACCAGGAATATGCACATAGGATGGACACCAAAACACCCGGATATCGGTGAAGTCTACCTCATTACCCATCCATACCTCCTCCGCAAATCTGTTATCCAAAGAGACTCTAGGTGATCTGTATATCAAGAAACATGCCATACTCACCGCATCAGCCCAAAAGTTCTTCACTAACCCTGCATTGAATCGTAGACACCTAGCCCTTTCCGCAATGGTTCTATTCACCCTTTCAACCACACCATTTTGCTGTGGTGTCTTGCGTACTGTGTAGTGCCTCTTGATTCCATGCTCTCTACAGAACTTCTTGAACTCTCCATCTCTGTACTCTGTCCCATTATCACTTCTCAAACACTTGATTTTTTGCCCCGTTTGATTTTCCACTTCAGCTTTCCACACCTTGAACTTCTCAAAAGTTTCTGACTTGTGACTCATAAAGTAAACCCAAACCTTTTTCGAAAAATCATCAATAAACGTCACGAAGTAATAATGTCCACCCCTTGATTCTGTTCTAACCGGCCCCCACACATCTGAATGAACATAATCGAGAATGCCCTTTGTTGTATGCTTACCCGTCTTGAATTGCACCTTGTTCTGCTTTCCAAGAACACAATACTTGCAAAACTCAAGTTTACAAGTCTTCACACCCTTCAACAACTTTCGTTTATGAAGTTCCCGCATTCCCCTTTCACCCAAGTGACCAAGCCTCATATGCCATAGAAGGGCATCGGTATCAACCTCAGACTCAACAGATATGACTCCACCTACAACCGTGCTTCCTAGCAACCTGTAAATGTTCGTAGAGCCCTTCTCACCCTTCATCACCACCATAGCACCCTTAACTACTTTCAATACTCCACCTTGTGCTTTATAGAACATACCGTTTGCATCCAAGGTACCCATTGAAATCAGATTTCTAGAAACCTCCGGTACATGTCTAACATCACATAACATTCTAACCACACCTGTGAGGACCCCGACCCGAAACCTACACGTGTCCCGAGCTGGAGTGTCCTCAAACTAACTCAAAATTTCCTAAACTTTTTAAAACTTTGATTTAACTTTCAAACATAAACACAATTAACATAACCATTTCAAAATAACTCCACTCCTCTCCACCTTGGAGGAAGAGTTGACCAACTTTGAAAGTATTCACCTGTTTTAGTTACAAAAGATTGTGGTTATAACGTAGAACTAAGTTTAAAATATATACAAACTCCATAAAGGAATTATACCAAAATACACTTTCTACGCCAACCTATACATACCCCGACAATCCCCAAAATATCACTTCCAAACTCCTCTCCGCCCTTACTTGGCCGGTCCGCCTGCCTCGGGATCTAAAAACATTAAAGGGAGAGGGGTGAGAATAAATCTCAGCAAGCTATTATGAATGCAGCAATATGCCAAGTAAGATGCAACACATAACAAGTTGCATATAGCACATTGGAAAAGATGTAAACACCTTACATTACTTTGGTTTACATTTTCCCGTCTGAACAATAGTCGTACAACATTGGAGAATAATACCCCAATCTTAGGTGAGCTGCTTAAGCAATACTCACATCTTATAAGACCCATTTTTCAGGGAACCATATAAGAAAGTAGCAACTCTGTAAGGCTTTTGGCTCAATACAGATGCTATAACCCCTACCTGTGGCCACAGGAGGGGACGGTCACAGATATAACATAATCCGATCACATTAGGTCACACTTCCATAATTGATCGTATTATGTTATACCCCCAACATCAGCTGATTAACACATTATCAAGCATATAATAGTTACTTGAAATATAATCCACAAAAGGGATAAGCAATATAGCCACATGGTAAAATATACTCATGTTCAACCAATATCATAGTGCAACATTTAATTAATACACTATGCATAGCACCATCAATGAATATGTAATCAAGTAAGGTAGCAAGGTTTCATTAAGCAACCTTTCATAGTCAATATACAACAATACATGGCCTCTATAAAGGTCCAAGCTCAATTTACCAAGTTGGAGTCACATTTACTAAGTGGTCAAACAAGATTGCCAAACGATTTCCGAGTCAGATTTAGAGTGCTTCCGCAATTCCATTTTAACAAATTAAGGTGCCATCGAGTGGCACAAGTATTCTACTTTAACCTAAGTTACCCAGGATTAATTCATGTCTGGGGTAGATTAGGTTCTACTACTTTATAATGATTAGGAATCATGTCACGTGGTTGGGGGTGAAAATCATCAAGAAAGGAAATTGGGGAGAATCTGTTGACATGGGCGACCGCCCAAGGAGGTATGGGCGACCGCCCAAGCATGGGGTAAAAAGGGAGTGAAGTCTCTGAGGTGATGGGCGACCGCGCAGGAGGAACATGGGCGACCGCCCACGACACATGGGCGACCGCCCAAGCCCACCTGAGCGACCGCCCAAGCAAGGAAAACTGGAGGCCAAGTGGCTGGATGGATGGATGGGCGGCCGAATCCAACCAACGATTCCAACGCACGCCGAAACTCTGCCCGAGTGATCCCTGCGATCCCAACGCACGCCGAAACTCTATCCGCAGACAACCGGCCCCTTTTCCGAAGCAATCCCGGTCCGTACCGGAACACTATTCCGATCTCAAACACTATTCCCCTGCGGAAGACAGACACGAACCAACATTGGTAAGGCTTCCTTCCCATATTATTTCAATACATTTCAATACGTAGTGTACAATGTAGACATCAGATATCGCATGCATTTTTAAAAGCACATACACACACACACAAGAGTTAAAGAATATTAGGGGTATCCGAAAGACTCGTTTTTACGAGGCGACTCGGGTGAGCTCTAAGATTCTAATATTCTCTTCCCGAGGAGTCATCTGACCTCCGAACTCAAAAATCTCATCACACAACAAAAAAATAGTTTATTTTTAAACTGATGCCCTTTTTCAATGTTTTGGGCTTAATAAAAACGGCGTGGCGACTCTACAAAGCAAAAACACGGCGAGACACCTCCAACATAAGCGCCGCAAGGCCGCGAAATGCCAGATGTCGGGGCGCGATCGCGCTGCCTCTCGGATCCGGGTAATTTCAGTCCCCTGGAACCTATCTTCTCCCGAGCATGCTTGGTCCAGGAGAGCATAGCTGGATATGCCCCGATGTGCTCCACCGGCTGCCGCCACATCGTGACATGAAAGAACTCCAGAGCCCATACCTGCGAAAGGTAAAGATCACATCAATTAAGTGCGGAAAGAAACAATGCGTGCTTAAGAAAAAGAAAAAGCAGAAGCTTATACCTCCAGAGGGAACTCAAAGCACGTCAGGGAGCTGACAGCCTTCCGGCTGTACCGATCCAGAGCAAAATATAGCTCTGCCAGCCCGGCCTCCCCCCAAGATACCTCTCCAGCCATCTCCACGTCAGTCAACGTCTGCAGCAGGGCAAATATCGCCGTCCCCTCGGCATGTCCAAAAAGTGTGCTCGAAAAAGCGAACCACAGAAAAGCCCTGGCAATCTGCACAGCAGCCACTCTCTCATCCCCAGCCTCATAACTCTCAATGCTCTGCACGATCTTCCCGTGGACCACAGCATACTCCATCCCCATCCCCTTTCTGGGAATGGGGGTAAAGCCTAGAAGATCCTGCAGCTCCCGGTCACTGTAACCATCTCTCCACTCAATGCTCCGTCCTTTAAAGGACAGGCCCGTGATCGCAGCATAATCGGAAGGTGTGACCGTAGCCTCGCCCCAGAAGAAATGGAATGTGTGGGTCACGTCCCACCAATGCTGCGCCAAAGGAAAAATCAGGCCCTTACTCTTGGGGAACTTGAGCAACCCCCTCAGACACTCAATGAACTCATACATTCCAGTCCCAATGACGATCTGTCTCGGACTCATCAAATCTCCTCTGCCCAAGACTGGAAGCCGATCCCACAGGCTGATCACAGCCTCCACTGATCCCCGAGTCTTCAGCTTATTCAGCTGCTCCGTCACAAAACGATCTCCACCCTGCAATTGAAAGAAAAACAAAAATATCAAAAAAAAAAGGAGATAAATTGCATTTGCATTTAAAAGCATATACATGCATCATAGATATAAAGTTTTGAAAAAATTCGGCAGCATAACGGCATATAGTGGACTCAGTCCCTTTTTTCTCGCACAAAAGAAAAGATTTTTGAGCAATCACCATTCATCATCCATTCATGCATAAAGAGACATGTCAATAATATTGAGTCAACGGAAGCTAAACTCCGTCTCATTTTTCACAAAAAATCATAAAACATGCATGCATACATTCATATCATTCATAAAAACATATCTCATTGCAAAAAGCCTACATGCAACAAAAAAAGAAGTCCGTCCCGGATTCGAGCAAATTTTCGTCATCTCATATTTCAAAAAAAAATGGCAAATCGCCCATACTTTTCTCAAACAAAATGCATATTTTGATTACCCATATACTCATTACAACATGCAAATCATCAAAGTCCAATTTCGAGGCCAAAAGAGGCACAATTTTCGGATTCAAAAAAAAAAATCACAAAAAATCAATTTCAAATGAAAATCGACAAAGGAAATGAAGAAATTCGAAGTATACCGTGCGAAGACTCGGATCAGTGGACCAATGTTGCCACGCATCGGGATATGGCTCCTCCGCAATCGATTGCGAAAGTGAGTAATGCCTCCTCATCCCCACAAGCTCTAATCGCCTCTCCGCGATCGGGCCGTGTCCTTTGCCTTGAATAGCAACTTCCCCGTATTCCATTGCTCGAAAAATCAAAGAAAACGGAAGGATTTCGAAGCTTCTTGGGCAAAAATGGCGGAATCTCTCTCTCTCTCTCTCTCGTAAATTGCAGAACAAACTGTGAAGAGGAAGAAGAAGGGCGGCGCCCTTTTAAAAAACCAGTCTGGGTTACGTTCCTGACCGCGCGGACAGGAATGAAGGTCCAAAAAGACTATTTTGCCCTTTAAAATTCCAGGACTCTGCAGTTTAGTCCTAAACTTAACGGAGGATAACCAAAGTCTACCTAGGTTAGTCCCCTTCCAAAAGAACTTCACGGCAGTAAAACGTAAGTCCGATTTCTCCAACGAAAGCTAACGGAATCCCGTTTCTTTCCTCATTATCATCAACGGCAGTAAAACGTAAGTCTGATTTCTCCAACGAAAGTTAACAGAATCCCATTTCTTTCCTCATTATCATCAACGGCAGTAAAACGTAAGTCCGATTTCTCCAACGAAAGCTAACGGAATCCCGTTTCTTTCCTCATTATCATCAACGGCAGTAAAACGTAAGTCCGATTTCTCCAACGAAAGTTAACGGAATCCCGTTTCTTTCCTCATTATCATCAACGGCAGTAAAACGTAAGTCCGATTTCTCCAGCGAAAGTTAACGGAATCCCGTTTCTTTCCTCATTATCATCAACGGCAGTAAAACGTAAGTCCGATTTCTCCAACGAAAGTTAACGGAATCCCGTTTCTTTCCTCATTATCATCAACGGCAGTAAAACGTAAGTCCGATTTCTCCAACGAAAGCTAACGGAATCCCGTTTCTTTCCTCATTATCAGCAACGGCAGTAAAACGTAAGTCCGATTTCTCCAACGAAAGTTAACGGAATCCCGTTTCTTTCCTCATTATCATCAACGGCAGTAAAACGTAAGTCCGATTTCTCCAGTGAAAGATAACGGAATCCCGTTTCTTTCCTCATTATCATCAACGACAGTAAAAATGTAAGTCCGATTTCTCAGACGAAAGTTAACGGAATCCCGTTCCCAGCAGCTTTCGAACTACGATTGGCTTGATTCCTCTTAAGGATATGTAGGTAGCCTACCATAGGTCCAGCCACTCGACCAAAACGGTCATCCCCTTTCCCGGCAGCAAACGTAAGACCGGCCCCTTCAAATGAAGTCCACCAAAGGACCATCAATCCAAAATCTTTAATGTCTGAGGCACCTAAAATGCCATCATCAAGGTCTGAGGCACCTAAAACGCCATCATCAAGGTCTGAGGCACCTAAAACGCCATCATCAAGGTCTGAGGCACCTAAAATGCCATCATCAAGGTTTGAGGCACCTAAAACGCCATCATCTTCAAGGTCTGAGGCACCTAAAATGCCATCTTCAAGGTCTGAGGCACCTAAAATGCCATTATTACCAGGTTGACGCCTCAAAATAGTCATTCCAGGGTCAACATCAAAGACCCGAACTACGATCGGCTTGATTCCTCTTAAGGATACGTAGGTAGCCTATCATTAGGTTCAGCCATCAGACAAAAATGGTCATTTCTTTCCCCAGCAGAGCGGATATACAACTCTAGCCATCAGACCAAAATGGTCATTCCTTTCCCCAGCAGTGCGGATATACAACTCTAGCCATCAGACCAAAATGGTCATATCCTATCCCCAGCAGAGTTTCTTTCAGCAACCGACTGCAGAACTCGCTCATCAAGTTGACATCCTAAAACAGTCATTCCAGGGTCAACATCAAAGACCCGAACTACGACCGGCTTGATTTCTCTTAAGGATACGTAGGTAGCCTATCACCAGGTCCAGCCATCCGACCACTTTGGTCACCCCCTTGTCAAATATGGAGCCTTACTCTTATCGACGACCCCGCTTCCTTCGAAAGCGCCGTCGCTGAGGGGCTACTGTAAGTGCTCCAATTTGAATTGTTAGTATTTCCGTTAGAAAACTAACGAAAGCCTTCACATTCTTAACCCAAACCTTAACTTTTCTAACAAAACCTAACTTTTCTAACAAAGCAAGGGTAAGTTGGGGATTGCTATTTGGAGTTAAGCATGGTAAAGAATCTCACAAAAGAGAAAAATTTGAAAATAGTAAGCTGCAAAACACAACTGGTTGCTTATTTTGAAAATATATTCCCTTTGTCCAAAGCCTGGAGCAGCATTTAATGAACAGTGCACGCTTACATACATATCCGCGCGGATGGAAATGAAATTTCCAGAGGCCTATAAATAGAGCCCCTCAGTCTCAGAAAAATAAGGAAGAACAACTCACTCACAATAGCACTGGCGAAAATATTATAGAAAATAGTGGGAATTCCCTTGAATTGCCACCTTTTTCTTAATAATTTTCCCAAATCTCACTCACTAAACACTCACTAAATTCAAGTCTCAAACACAAACACAAGGAAGATAGGATACCACCATTGGTAAACCCTCCTTCTCCTTACCTTAAACCTCCCTCATCCATGCATGCATCTCACATTTCAAAGACGTAACTAGTTTGTTGTCCATCCCTTGCCCTAGATCCAAAAGGATCACCATGGAAGTTCATCTCCATGGATGATCTTCTACAAGGATCAACATTCCTTCCAAATTGTTTTTACTTACTTACAAACATTTTTCTAAACCTAAAATCAATTTTCATACATAAAATCTTGATTTCAAGTTAAATCTCCCCCATCCCAAGCAAATGAAGTGCTTTAAGTCCTAATGTACCCTAAGGATGGCTTGATATAGTAGATCACCACTAAACAAGTTTAGTGATCACTAATCAAAGCCTAAGGAAATGGGGACAAAGCATGGATGCAAATCCCCTTTAAATCACATTTTCCCTCTTGAGAATGTTGCTGTCCAGTAGCCTTTCTCTAAGACCTCTGTCCATTGTCTAATTTTTTGGACACATAAAAACTTAGAATTTGGTGTTGACTACAAAATAATTTTTGTAGACAACATCCATAGGATTTCAGAAATATTTTTACTTTATTTTTTCCCTGAGTATAAC
This sequence comes from Adenophora triphylla var. japonica, assembly GCA_022495995.1. Taxonomy (NCBI): domain Eukaryota; kingdom Viridiplantae; phylum Streptophyta; class Magnoliopsida; order Asterales; family Campanulaceae; genus Adenophora; species Adenophora triphylla. The sequence continues at coordinate 327,410 of JAFEMH010001009.1, forward strand.
TCCTTTTTTCAAATTATTTTCTAAAAGTCAGTTTAGTAGTCTCTGGAAATCCAGAATTCACATCTGTGATTTCCAGAAGGTTTTGGTCCCTCAAATCATCTCCAATCCTAAAAATATTTTGTAGTCACCTTATTTAAGATGTTTTGAACAACTTTCATTCTCTGACTTTCCTCAGATTCTGAATTTTTAAAACTCTTAAATCCATTTTAAAATCAAGTGTCCACTGTCTTTTTCATTCTGGCAGAATTGACTTTCAACTTCAAGGAGTCTTTTGAGTACCAAAACTCAACCCTAAAATCATACAAAAAATCATGAGACTTGTTTAATGTCTTACAAAGAGTTCTCAATTTTTAGTTCTCTCAGTTTGCACTTATTTTAACTAAAATTAACACACACATACACACAAATGGTTTCAAATTAGGAAGACTCGTTTTACGAGGCATTCCGGGTGAACCCTAACGTTCTTCCCGGAGTGTAACGTGACCTCCGAACCCAAATCTCTAATCTCGGGCATTTTTCAAATTTTTGGCCCTTAAAATAAAAATGGCGTGGCGACTCCCTTTTTTTTAAGTGATTTTCAAAAGAAAAATCGCGGCGGGGCACATTCATCACACTAGCCCATTCTTGAACTCCTCCATGAGTTGAATCCTAGCCTCCAACAGTGTCTTGGTTGCATTAAACCTGAAATCTTCCTTTGCTGCTTTAAGTTCCTTCACATGAGCCTCGTTTTCCTTCACCTTCTCAGTACAAACATCTGCCAACTCCTTTCTCAAGGTCCCAATGACTTTCTTCAATTTCTCTACCTCACCAGCATTTATTTTGGCTTCTTTCTTCAGTTTCTCTACCTCATTAGCACTATTTTTGGCTTCTTTCTTTGATTCCTCAGCCTCATAACTGCATCTAGCCGCTTCGATTTTCAAAACATTGATTTGGCCCATAATAGGACCCATCATCTCCAAACCCTGCGTAAGAGAAGTATTAGTACTTTGCAAATTCTTTGATATAAGGTTCAAAATTTTCTTGTTTTACCTTGGCAACAAAATCTCTCATCAAAACACCAAACTTCTCTCTCATCTTTTCCACATTCAAAACATCACTCACATCCGTGGCTTCAGCCTCCATCAGTTTCCTTTTCTTTGTTTCATCCTTCTTCTTGGATGCATTCACTTCAGAACTGGATGCCATAGACTTGGGAGTTGGGGGCTTGCTATCTTTCTTTACAGTCCTCTTTGCTTTAGCATTAGCAAGTAGGTCCGCAGCACTCACATTGGTCTTAGAACGAGTAGCTGCAATAAAGGACATAGAATTAGGACAACTTGAAGGATTAGAATAATTTGAAGATAGGCAAAAACTTTAAGATGTTAATCAAACATGTAGACATCTTGATAGGACCTGGCAGAGACTCTTCTGGGTTAACTTCTTCTTCCAAACCCTCAACCTTTTCTGCGGAAAATAGGACAGGGAATGCTTTGAAAGACCTAACAAGTGGATCCAACTCGAAAATCTTCTTCACGTTCTCTTCTGTCTCTTCTTGTTCTGGAAAAAGCAAGCACAATTTGGCAACTTCTACAAAGGAAAATTTAAGTTGGTTAAGATTAGGTGTGCAAAGATTTTAAAAATGTGTGAAATCAAAGGAAATTTCCCCTACCTTGGGACCTCCACTTCGAAATTACACCAGCCTCTTGACCTAGGCTATCTTTCCTAGCAAAGAAAAACTTGTTTCTCCAACCTCTATCGGCAGGGTCATTGTTGGAATTCAAGATGAGATCACCACCACTCTTAACTCTAAAGCAATACCTCCCAAGGCCAAATCCCCTTATATCGGTAGTATAAGAAAACTCTTCTAGACCCACATTCAAATCAGTTTCCTCCTTCAAACTAACTAGGGTTTGTAAACACCTCCAACCTTGAGGCATAATCTGGGCATAGTTAAGTTTGGCAGAAGTAAAGAACTTAGTAATTAAGTCCGGAAAAGGGAATTTTAGACCAATGATGAAAGGGTATTCTGGGAAACACACCCATTCAGGGGAATAACACTCGGAGGTTAAGTTGGGATGGGTGAAGAAAACAGTTTCGGATGGCAGTGCGTGATTCTTCTTAATGATTTCCAAATCTGCCTCAGAAATCAAGCACTTTTCCTTATCAGGTTCTTTCAACAGATTTTGGGTTACGAAACCCTCAGGAAGACCTTCATCACTCTCGATTATGCTTAACTTATTTCTTCCCATTTTTTACAACTTGAGAAAATTATCAACAAGAAATTGAGAAGGGGACGAAGAACTCACCAGAAATTTTACTTGTTTTTCTTCTTGCGTTCCTCCTGGGTTTCTCTCCAAAGAAAACCCTTTTGTTAAAGATTTTCTGTGAAAGGGAGAGTTGGGGAAGAAGGATTCTAATTTATTGAGAGAGGTTGTAAACGGTTGGAAGTCTAAAGAAGCATCTTGACCTTTGCCTTGGAAATACACAAAACCGTCCCATCAAACCTTTTTCATTAAAAACCGCCGTACACTCTATCCATTTTTGGAAAACTTTTTAAATTTTTGTCTCTTTATATTCTTTATTTTAAAATTCAAAAAGTTTGGGGGCAATTGTTAGGCCCTACATTTTCAGTCAACTTGTTTTCAACTTGCACATAATATCCTGGTACTAACAACTTGAGTTCTCCTACTACATCTTGATCATCTTGCAGGTTGAATTATTATTACATTAAACCCTACTTTTCAGGAAACATGCCAATGGATTAGGAGACTGATTCAATGACGTTTCTTCATTAAAGTATCCAGCAACGGACCACTATCTCCTCCATCAACAATGTGGCGAGAATATCTCAACAAGCTCAACTTATTTCCTAGATTATAGGCCTGTTATTATCTTTGTATTTTAGCCGTTATTAGAGGTATAAAAGGGGGATAACACCTGTATTTAGCACACACAATCTCACTAGCATAAGCTCCCTTACATACGCTCTTAATTTTGTACTCAAACTCGATCATTAATATACCTTTTGGTCAAGGCAGGTTCCTAAACCTCCCGGGGTTTTGTGCCGGCGAACAAGTTGTTCAAGGGCTTTCCCTAGTCAACAAATTCCTTGTGTTCATTTCTATTTTATCCGATAATCATTGTACCCTGATTCTTATCTCTTTTGTCATATTTCTTGTCATTGGTTGTACTTGTTGAAATTTGACCAAAACAACAAAACTCAGGCGCATATACACCCACATTGGCATCCATAACAAATAAGTTTGCTCGAGGTGCAAGTAAACTTTCAGTAGTATAAGAAGTATGATTAACGTGATTTCGTGGAGGGTATGTTTAGGCGTATATTCGGATTTAAGAGAGAATAATGTTGGATTTCTTGTTTCCATCGTCTATTGAACTTTGTTAGTGTTGGAAATTAAATTATAGCACCACAGATTAAATAAACAATTTAATCAATAGTAGGGGATTTATTGATCAAGTCAAGAACGTACCAATAAGCCAATAGCAAAACCGAAAGCAAGGAACAGGATCAGGAAAACAGACAGAAACAATAAAACAAACGATTAGAAAACTTATCGTGATTTGATCGAGTCGCCTTAGGAAGACTGTCCTAAGAGAAAATATTGCCCCCAATTGGTGCAACTCAGGTACAGGCAAATTTCTCCAAGGATAAAACGATCACGGATTACGTACCACAAAGCAGCACACAGGTATGTAATCACCGGCGGTCCTATCTCAGTCGCCTTGAATCTCACGAACGAATCTCTATGAACGGGAGTAATCAAATCAATGAATTAAAGTAAAAGAGTTGTTTTTCTCTTCAATAATTCATGTATATTTCGGCTGGAGAAAGAGGAGTATATATACATATGGTAAAATAGGGTTTTAAATCTTAAAAAGACCTATAAACCCGTTCCAATTCGGCCCAGGAAATTGCAAACCCGTCAAGAGCGCGTCCGCCCTTGAGACATGCGCGACCGTGATAGGCAACAGGCGATGGATGTTGAACTCACGGCACAACTGCGCGGCCGCCCTCGCCCATAGCGCGGCCGCTCTCCTTGGCAGTGGCCTCTGACGGATTTTTCCTCCTTATGCCAAATACAGTTCAAGCCCAATGACACTAAGGTCATATGCTATGAACTCTTACACCACATATACAAATATTCCAACAGTTAGTTCTAGTTTAATTCAATGTTAATACTGGTACTTCCTACTTTGGCAGAAGATAATCCTGAACTGCGTAGCATATTGGTATCCCTTACTGCAGTATGGCTTTAAAGTTCTAATTTAAGGTGTCCTAACCTTGAGACATACTCCCCCTATCCCAACTCAACGAGGACTAATTTCCTTTTTCGTCCGTCCAATCTAAAAAAGAACTGTCCAAAATGGCAAAGTTTTTATACTATTTCTCCCGCTCATTCTCTCTCATACTTTATACTCACAACACCAATCAACTTATTATTCCACCACCCATTCTCTCTCGTAATTTACTTTTCATACTCACAACACCTGTTTCCTTCTTTACTTTTCTCTAATCACGGTGCCCAAAAATTTGGTCCTCGTTGAGGTGGGATGGAGGGATTTTTGAGTAATTTATATTGTTCTATGTGAGGAAAGTGAGAATATTAGATGTGATGAAGATATGTCAATATCTTCCTAATATTAATATTGTAAATCAACTCCATAATTACAGCCTGTAAATATTATAATTGATTTGTACTAATTATAGGATTATTGACATGTATATATACCGGTTCATAATCAATGGAAGGACAACTTTTCCTCAATAATTCTCTTTGTTTATATGGTATCAAAGCAGCTTCTGATTCTTCTGTTCTTCATTTCCTTCCAATCTGTGCTATCTCTCATGGCCTCCTCCGACCACACCTTCCTTCCCAACTCAGCCGAGCCTTCAATCCCTCTTATCGTCATCTCTCTTTCTCATATTCTTAAACTGACCCCCTCCAATTATCTCTCATGGAAAATCCAAAGGGAAGCCACTCTCCTAGGCCATGACCTTCACAAGTTCATCGATGGCTCCCACCTTGCTCCTCCGCAATATCTTCCACCCGCTACTCCAAATGTATCCACCACCACCGAAGGTACCCCCGCTACCCCAGCCACCAACCCCATCCCAACTGCAAACCTAACCCCTAATCCGGCCTATACAACCTGGTTTAGGCAAGACAAGCTAATACTTGGGGCCCTTGCAGGTACTCTCTCTCCTTCCCTAGTTCCTCTCATCTCTCAATGCTCTACAACCCTAGGCGCCTGGAAAACACTAGCCAAGACTTACGCAAATCCTTCCAAAGGTCACCTTAAGCAACTTAAGGACAGACTTCGATCCATAACAAAAGGCTCTCGCACAATCTCTGAATACATGCAAGACATAAAATCTTGCACCGACCATCTAGCTTCTCTCGGTCGACCTCTTGACGATGATGATATTGTTGATCGTGTCTTGGATCAACTCAATGACTCTGCCTACGATAGTGTCATAAATGCGGTTCAAAGCCATGACACTCCAATCTCATTTGATGAACTTCATGAAAAGTTAATTAACAAAGAACTTTCTCTCCAACACCAATCAAAATCTGTCTCACCATTTCCTGCCACTGTAAATTACCTTGCCAAAAACCCACCTCGGAATTTCACCAAAAATTACTCCCCCTCTGCTGGTCTCCTTCCCACACCAAACAACCCTTCCTTTCCTCGGCCTCAAGCTGCCTTTAAAGGCAAGTGTCAATGGTGCCGTACTCCGGGACACTACCTTTCTCAATGCCCAATCTTTCGTTCCCAATATCCTCGTGCTGTGATCCCTAACCCCCCCCCCCCCCCCAACAACCCTACTGGATTCCGTCAGCCTTCCAAACAACATCAGCCTACCAACCCGACTGCCCATATTGCCACTAAAACTACTCCCTCTCCCCCAGCTTGGCTCCTTGACAGTGGTGCAACACACCACGCCACTAATGACCTTGAGAACCTAGCACTCCACTCTCCATATGATGGCACCGAAGAGCTTCTTATCGGTGACGGTTCGGGCCTCCATATTTCCAATACGGGTTCTACTTCCTTCCTTACTCCCACTACTACTCTTCATCTTAAAAATATTCTTCACGTTCCATCTATCTCTCGTAATATCATATCTATTTCAAAATTTTGTGTTGATAATAACTCTTCAATTACGTTCTTACCTAATTCATTCTTTGTGAAGGATCTTTCCACGGGAGCAATTCTCTTCCAGGGCAAACCTAACTCCGAGGTCTATGAATGGCGTCCTCCTCCACCTTCCACACATTCCGCTACTCTTTCCTCTACTACAAACTGGCACCATCGTCTTGGCCATCCCTCCTACTCTATTTTACGACACATTAGCAATAGTTTTAATTTAAGTATTCCTTGTTCTGTTTCCTTTCAATGTAATTCATGTGACTGCATTAAGAGTCACATACTTCCATTCAATGAAAATTCTATTCAGTCTCTTGGTCCACTTGATATTCTTTACAGTGATGTATAGACCACCCCCATCCCCTCGTATGATGGCTTCAAATACTACATAATTTTCGTTGATCATTCTTAAAAATACATTTGGTTCTATCCTTTGAAACATAAAAATGATGCCACTGCTGTTTTCTCTTGTTTTAAACTCTTGGTTGAAAAATATTTCAAATGCTCCATTCTCACCATCTTTAGTGACAATGGTGGTAAGTACATTGGGCTGCGTCCGCTCCTTGCATCTCATGACATCGATTACCTTACCTCCCCTCCCCATACTCCCGAGCATAATGGATATTCTGAGAGACGTCATCGTCATATTGTTGAAACAGGGCTCTCTCTTCTCACTCATTCCTCTGTGCCACAGAAATTTTGGACCCTAGCCTTTGCCACCGCATGCTACTTAATAAATCGCATGCCCACTCCCACCCTTCAACTTCAATCACCTTACCAACGTCTTCACCACCAAACACCTAATTACCTTAAATTACGAAGCTTCGGATGCCTTTGCTATCCATGGCTTAGACCTTACACCACAAATAAACTTGAACCCCGCTCCGCTCCTTGTGTTTTCGTAGGCTATTCTCCATCTCAAAGTGCCTACTATTGCCTTGAACCCTCCTCCCTCAAAATTTTTACATCCCGCCATGTAAAATTTGTTGAAGACAAATTCCCTTTTGCTTCCCCATTTCATCCTACTGCCCCTACCACCTCTAACCACATTGATGAATGGTGTAATTCTTCCCTTCCTATTCTCCCTACTTATCTACAAAAATATTCCACTATACCTTTGACTCATCCTATTTCCTCATCCGAAACTACTACTACAGTCCCCTCTCAGACTACTACAACACCCCCTCAACCCACTGCCCCAACCGAACCAAACAGCCCCCCACTCAATTCATCTTCCTCAGCAGACTCCACCACTACTCCTCTCTATACTCCATCCCCAATACCAACTCCCCCACCCCCTCCCCCACCTCTTCCATCTGGTCCAGTAACACGTCTCAAAAATAATATCCGGAAACCCCTTACCAAAATGAACCTCCACATTCAACTTCCTGACTCCCATACAACCGAACCCACCACAATCACTCAAGCTCTCAAAAAGTAAAATTTGGTGTGATGCAATGCAGTCCGAGTATGATGCTCTCCTCAAAAAACCACACTTGGGATCTTGTTCCTTCTTCCTCTTCTCAAAATCTTGTCGGGTGTAAATGGGTATTTCGTACAAAATTTAACCCGGATGGTTCAGTTGATCGCTACAAAGCTAGGCTAGTTGCTAAGGGATTTCACCAACGTCCTGGCCTAGATTACTCTGAAACCTTTAGCCCGGTAGTCAAACCTGCTACTATTCGTACAATCCTTTCTCTTGCCCTTACAAATGATTGGCCATTACGCCAAATTGACATAAATAATGCCTTCCTCCAAGGCACTCTCATGGAAGATGTCTATATGGTCCAACCCCCGGGCTTTGTCAGTCCCACTCACCCTACTCATGTTTGTAAACTTCGTCAAGCCTTGTATGGGCTCAAACAAGCACCACGTGCCTGGTACAATGAGCTCAAATCCTACCTTCTGTCCATTGGTTTCTCAAATTGCATTTCTGATTCCTCTCTCTTTATACTCAATCACTCTCTTGGCTCAATCTTCCTACTTGTCTATGTAGACGACATTATAGTCACTGGCTCTAATTCTAAACTACTCCAATCCTTTATCGCTGCCTTTGCCTCTCGCTTTTCCCTTAAGGATCTAGGATCTCTCTCCTATTTTCTTGGGGTGGAAGTCCTCCCACATCCTGATGGTATCCTCTTATCTCAACATAAATATATCTTGGACCTTCTTTCCCGTGCTCACATGTCAGAGGCAAAACCGGTTCCTACTCCTATGATCACCAATCCACCTCTCTCTCTTCATGCAGGCTCTCCCCTTTCGAACCCTACAGAGTATCGGGCTCTCGTTGGAGGCCTTCAATATTTGTCCCTCACACGCCTTGACATTTCTTTTGCCGTGAACAAACTTTCTCAATATATGCACTGCCCTACGGATCTTCATTGGGCAGCCTTGAAGCGTGTTCTAAGGTATCTTGCTGGCTCCTCTTCCCATGGTCTTCTTCTTCACAAACATTCTCCTCCCACTCTCCATGCGTTTACGGATGCGGATTGGGCAGGGGACAAGGACAATTATACATCTACCACAGGTTATGTTGTTTACTTGGGCAAAAACCCGATCTCCTGGAGCTCACGAAAACAACGCACACTTGCACGATCATCCACGGAAGCGGAATATTACGCTGTAGCTGCAACCACCGCTGAGGTTCTTTGGCTTCAGAATTTACTTAAAGAAATCAAAGTTCAACTTCCTAGCACTCCGGTTATCTACTGCGACAACATGGGAGCCACATATGTAGCTGCCAATCCAAGGTTTCACTCCAAAATGAAACATCTTGGATTGGACTACCACTTTGTTCGAGAAAATGTCCAGAGTCAGAATCTTCGAGTTACACACATCTCTGGGAATGACCAATTGGCGGACATCCTGACGAAACCTCTGTCTCTCGCATTCGGTTTCATGATTTACTTTCCAAGATTGGCCTCTCAAGATCGTCCATCTTGCGGGGGCGTGATGAAGATATGTCAATATCTTCCTAATATTAATATTGTAAATCAACTCCTTAATTACAGCCTGTAAATATTATAATTGATTTGTACTAATTATAGGATTATTGACATGTATATATACCGGTTCATAATCAATGGAAGGACAACTTTTCCTCAATAATTCTCTTTGTTTATAATGCAATGTAGGCAGAAAAACAAAAAACTTAAAAAGACTTCTAATTAAAGGTGTTCAAATGTTTAGTGGCTTGGACTATATTCATGATCTAACTGTCGTCATGTTTTACTTGGACAGCTCTTTTTACTCTTTTATTAACTTTTTGGTGAGTAGGTAGCAGAGCAGTGCTTATGACATGGCAAAGTTCATCTCCAGTTCAGGTGAAAAACTGATGCAATATGGAACTATTTTTTTTTTTTTTTTTTTTACCAATTGCAACATTTCAAATACAAATACAAATACAACTACAACGTAGGGTAAGAAGTTCAAACACTTGACCTTTTCCAGAGGAGACAGGGGCTATGCCATTGAGTCAACGGCTCATCGGCGACGGAACTAATTTATACTCCCTCCGTCCCAATAGTAGCTGCCCAATTTTTGGGTGGCACGCAAATTAAGAAAATGAGGGGGAAGTAAAAATGTTGTGAGTGTAATTTGAAAATAGGAGAGAGAATGAGTGGATGAAATAGTAAATTATAATGGTGTTGTGAGTATTAAAATAATGTAGGAGAGAGAATGAGTGGAGGGAATAGTAAAGATTCATTTGCCAAAAAAGAAAAGTGGAAGCTATTAACGGGACACCCAAAATGGCAAAATGGGAAGCTACTATTGGGACGGAGGGAGTATTATGGTGCTTTCTCATTTCAGTTTGCTTTTATATTCTACTCCAAGATTACTTTAGGAGAACTTACTTACTCCCGCTATCCCTAAATGAATGTTCAAATTTAAGAAATTTTTGTCTCAAAATGAATGTCATTTTTGTAATAAACTTTGTATCTAAACGTTTTTTACCAAAAAAAATTCTCTAGTCATTTTATTATCATAAAATTAAATGTTTAGAAAGTGGATAGCAAGAATATTTATGCAATTTTGCCATTAAAATGTATAAAGAACACATATATTTAGAGTGTTTCTTAAAATGAAATTTGAACATTCATTTAGGAATGGAGACAGTACTACACTGATGCCACTGGGTTGTGTGCTGGCTGTTTGTGGTTTTGTGAAACTATTCAATTGTCACCAACTTTCCTTAATTTGCATGTTCGATCAAATGAATCAAGTAATATTTGGAGCCAATACAGTAAAAACTTGCTCATCATTTCAAACTGAGTTTTAAATAATTCATTTTTGACCGTCCCTACAAAGTATTCTCTATATCAATTTTCCTTAGGAAATTTTCCCCAAAGGCCCTCCATGTCCATATGTATTTTCGTTTAAAGAAACGTCTTTTCCTTAATTCCAAAAAAAAAAAAAAGCTTTTCAAAATCAAATTCCCCAGACACCCCCCACCTCCCTACTCTCTATTATCATTTTTTCTCTCAATTTTATTTTCTCTCTTTTTTTTCTCTCTCTAAAAAAACACACACACACACAGTGAATCTCATCCTCTCCAAACCCAATCTCAACCCCACCATCCCTTTCTTCTCCGGTGACCTAAACTCCGACACCGGCGTCTCTTGTCCTCCATCTCCGACGTTTCTACTCTCCATCCTGACCAGATTCTCTCTATAAATACCTACACACCCACACTCTCTCTATCTACCTCTTCAAATTTACCATCGCCACCTACACCTTCGTCAAACCCTCTCTCGCCGGAGTTCACTTCTCCGGCACAATTGCAGCATATTGGCAGCAACTCTGCCGTCTTCGTCTTCGGCACGATTGCGACTTCTCCGCCATTTCTGGTCGATCGATTGAACAGATCTGAGATGATCTCAGATCTGGAGTATCTCCATATTTTCCGCTATTGACCTCCGATCGCTAAGAGACAAACATGGAGCTTTGTAGTCCGCCATATCTGTAAGCTTAGTCACATTTTCCTGTTTGTTTGTAGGTAAATGGTTGGAATTAATTTTGTACAATAATATCAACGAAGTATCCGTTGAAGATTGTTTATGTTTTGGTCCGAAAGGTTTAAGTTTGTTTCGGCTGTGAAGTTGAATACAGATGCTACTTGTGTTAATGTTTTGCCTTTTAAGGATTACGAGGGCTTGAGTAAGTACATTGCGGTTGGTGATGATCAAGGGACTGTTTATGTGTTTTTGAGGTATGGTAATGTTATGCTTCAGTTTCATACTTCAGCAGATTCTCCTATTACGTCTTTGCTGTCTTATATATCGGTTTATAAGAATGAGAGTATGGTGGTTACGGGACATGAAAATGGGGTCATTTTGGTGTTGAAGATTTTGTTTTCACAAAATCTTACTCACTCCGTCCCTAAATGAATGTCCAAATTTGCCGGCGATCTCTCTCTCCGTCATTCTCTACAACTCCGGTGAGATCTGCAAAGTCTAGCGTCTTCTACACAATCGTCATTTTTTTATTAATCAGAGCTTGGATTTAGAATTTGTAATCATATTAGTTCTTATAGATTGGTTTTTGATGTACAACACTAATTCTATGCAAATTATGTTATACTCCCTCCGTCCCGGTTCACTTGGCACCAACTTTTTGGGTGTAGGAATTAAGGAAAAGTGATGTAAGAAAGAGAAAAAGTTAAATGTTGTGAGTATGAAGAATTAAATAGGAGAGAGAATGAGTGGGAGGAATAGTTAGGAGAGAGAATGTTGTGAGTGTAAAAGTGAAGTAGGAGAGAGAATGAGTGGAGGGAATAGTGAATATTCTTTTCCATTTTGGGCAGTGCCAAGTGAAGTGGGACGACCCAAAATGGAAATTAGTGCCAAGTGAAGTGGGACGGAGGGAGTATTTTGTTCAAAGCAGGTCTTATATGTTGCGTATAAAAAAGTCTTATAAATTATTTATAAGACTTTTTAAAAAGTGTTATACGAAACTTATATAAGACCTTTTTAAAAAGTATTATATGTTACATATAAGACTTATTAATAAGTCTTATAAGTAACTTATAAGACTTTTTTAATAAGTCTTATAAGTAAAAAGACTTATTAAAAAAAGTCTTATAAGTTACTACTTATAATACTTTTTTACAACATAATTTTCAATTTTCAAATAAGTCTTATAAGTAACTTATAAGACTTTTTTTAACAAGTCTTATAAGTAACTTATAAGACTTTTTTAATAAGTCTTATAAGTAAAAAGACTTATTAAAAAAAGTCTTATAAGTTACTACTTATAAGACTTTTTTTACAACATAGTTCCCAATGTTCAAATAGGTCTTATAACTAAGTTATAAGACTTTTTAAAAAATCTTATAAGTTATTTATAAGACTTATTAAAAAGTCTTATATGTTACTTATAAGACTTTTTAAAGTAGTCTTATATGTTCAAATAGGTCTTATAACTAAATTATAAGACTTTTTTACAACACAATTTTCAATGTTCAAATAGGTCTTATAACTAACTTATAAGACTTTTAAAAAGTATTATATGTTACTTATAAGACTTATTAAAAAGTCTTATAAGTTACTACTTATAAGACTTTTTTACAAAACAATTTTCAATGTTCAAATAAGTCTTATAACTAACTTATAAGACTTATTAAAAAGTCTTATAAGTTACTTATAAGACTTTTTTACAACACAATTTTCAATGTTCAAATAGATCTTATAACTAACTTATAAGACTTTTAAAAAGTCTTATATGTTACTTATAAGACTTATTAAAAAGTCTTATAAGTTACTTATAAGACTTTTTAAAAAAATCTTATATGTTACTTATAAGACTTTTTAAAAAAGTCTTATAAGTTTATAAGTCAATTATAAGAGTAATTTGTTGTTATTATGAGAGTAATTCGTTGTTATTATGAGAGTAATTCGTTGTTATTATTCAAAATTTTGATTTTTTTGGTTGAAAAAATTGTCTTATAAGTCAATTATAAAAGTCAAAGTAGTCTTATAATTATAAGAGTTGTAAATGTATAAATTATGAGAGTAATTCGTTGTTATTATTGAAATTTTTGATTTTTTTTTTTTTGTTGAAATTTTTGATTTATAAGTCAATTATAAGAGAACTTATAAGTGTTGTAAATGTGTAAATTATGAGATTAATTCGTTGTTAATATTGAATTTTTTTTTTGAGACTGAAATGATCAGACTGAAACTATTTTGAGTTCAATGACTGATCTGAAATGTCAGAAAGTCAAGTGACCAATAAATAACTTTAAAAATTCCAGTGACTAAATTATAATTTTTTTGTTTTTGAATTGAAATCAGTCACCTGGAATGAACGTTAATGACGCGTACAAAATTAAAATATGGGTATTTTTGTCTTTTAATAGTGAGGGGTGTGTGAGGAATTACTAAAAGGTCATTTCTTAAAATGGATTTAAATCTCAAATGAGGGGCCCTAGAGGAAGTGGGCCTTTTCCTTATTGGACTGGCTCTTTTACCACTTTATCCTTGATTGACTTCCTCTAAATATGACACTTATTTTGAAGGTAGTTTCATCCTTTATTTTTTCTACCTCCGACTCATAATAAATGTTGCATTTGAGTTGTCACGTTTTTTAAGAAAGAAATATGTTTTACTTGTTTGTATATTACCTGTACAATGTTAAAATATCTCTACCACTATTTTTTTATGTAGAAACGCAACATTTATTTTAATATAAATCAAAAAGAAAAGTGTGACATCTATTATTACGGGGATGGAGGGAGAATTTGAAATTTTCATTAGGCTTTTGGGCTAGGTATGAGGGGAGTGCCTTTGCTCAATCATGTTTTTTTTTTCCCGTGTTTTGAAGATGGGCCCAGTCTTCACTCTAAGGCCCCATTTTCGTTTGTTTAACGGAAAATAATCCCCGAAAAATGATTTATTGAAAAATATTTTTTGGAAAATGAAAATGCTTTTTGAAAAATATTTTTCGATGTTTGGTGAATCTTAAGAAAATATTTTTCGGAAAATATTTTCCGATGTTTGGTAGTTTCATTAAAGTAACTTTCTAAAGGTAAAATCAATACAAACAAAGGAAAATGAGGAAAATATTTTTCGGAAAACAACTTCCTTAGGTAGAGGTAAGGAAGTCATTTTCCTTAGAAATCAAGCTCATTTTCCATTGACCCGAAAAATATTTTCCGTTGACTTCATTTTCCAGTGTTTATCAAACACCGAAAAATGGGGAAAATATTTTTCGAAAAATATTCTCCCCCAAACAAACAGAGCCTAAGAAAAAGAAAGGCTGTTCAAGAGCTGCTAGCATTTACACTATGACTAATGACTTCAAATTTTGTTCAGGTTGCTTAGCAACATCGAATCATTTTCAGTAGCAGCGAGGGACATATTATGAAACACACCTGTTTTGGTCAAATTTCGACAAGTGATTGTAAATAACCAAATATTTCAAGGAAAGAATTGGGTGCAATGGAATATAGATTTGTGTATGAGATAATCAACGAACAAAGGAATTTTGACGAGGAAAGCCCTTGAACAAATTGTTCGCCGGCATAAAACATCGGGAGGATTTGGGACCTACCTTGACCAAAGTTTTACTATGATCAGTGAGTTACAAGCTCGGAAGTATGGAGAGAGATTACAAGAGTGTGAGTGTGTGAAAATACATGTGTTTTTCATAATCTACCCCTATTTATAATAAGGGTAAAATAAAAAGATAATAATCAAATCCCTAAAAACTAGGCATGATGGAGTTACTGAGGAGAAGATTTCGGGCATGACTGTTGATGGTGGTTGGTGAAGAGTCGTGGTTGAATTGGTCTTCTATGAGTGCACAAGTATCTCCTAAAAAATAGGAACCGCAAAACTGCTCCCAAGTTGGTCCGGCTTCAAGATGTTGATGAAGACGTTGAGCCAAGATGTCGGTCCAAGATGTGAACTCAACATGTAAAGTCAACTTGTAAAAAGTCAACTTGTGGACCAAGTTGTGGACCAAGTTGTGGAGATCAAGTTGTAGAGGTCAAGTTGTGGAGATCAGGATGCTGAGGCGTCTTGACATGTTGACCTGCTTAAGATGCCAACCATATACATATAGTGAAAAATCCGTCCCCAACAATTGCCCCCAAAATTTATTGAATCGGAGAAAACTTGGAGATTCAAGGAATTTTTAAACTGCTACTCCCCTCATCGCCATTAAGGAAGCGGTTGATTACGCCAAAGAGTTGTCCAACGCATTGAGAACTTATAAACGAAGCTTGATAGAAACCAAGATAAAGCTTTAAGTAACATCAGTTAAGGTGTTTGAAATTTGGTATGTTAGATGAGGGTTGGTCCTCAAAAATTTTTATATTTGATTTGGCATGTCTTTGGATCGTGTGAGTCATGTTTGTGTTGACATGACTTACTTTTGTGTGTTGAACTTGATTTTCGGTGAAGATGTTAATCTTCACTCCTTAGTTTATTGGAAGATGATTTCATCTCTTTCTGTGTTCATATAGGTAACATGATAATGTTACAACCAATAGTCACAACTTGAATAAGTGTGAAATCGTGCGCCCAGGCGAAGGTGTCAAAACCTTAATTCGTTTGAAAAGATGTAAATCTTTTAACCATAAGTACCTTTGATCAAAGGTAAATCGTTTGAAGAGATAGAACAAGTATCAGCCGTCCTGGCGTGTCAACAAGTTCTATCCTCTCCAGCCTAGAGTTTCAACATGTATCGCCCGCATCGCGTATCAACATGTTGAACTTTTCTTCCTCAGTTCAAACATGTATCGCCCGTCCGGCGTGTCAACATGTTTGACCTGCTCCATCTTAGGTCCCAACAAGTATCAGCCGTACTGGCGTGTCAACATGTTGAGCCTACTCCGTTTGTTCAAGTTGTATACCTTGCAAAACAAATTCATGTTAGGATTCTCTGATGCTTAAGTCAGTAAGAGTTTTTAGCATAACATAAGAATTGACAAACATAAATAAATGACTTGACAAAATTTAAATCATGCCTCGTTTTTGGAGTTTGCTTTTATGAAAAATGACAACTTACATGAAATACAACTTGAGGTACTTTTTTGCTAACATTTTGACATGTTGAAGATAGGCGGTCAACTTTTCTTATTTTGTCAGCCTCATTGTGGTTATTTTAGGACTATGAGCTTATCTTCTTCCAATCTGATGAATTTAACAGCTCTCGTCCTGACATCTTCAAGTCTCTTGCATGGAGTCATGACCAATTCGTCATAATAAGGTGATCCCTTTTTCAAGCCCAATCTGAATGCCTCGGTGGCCGTGGACATGTTCAAGTTGGGGATAGTCATCGCCTCTTTGTTGAACCTGTTCAAATAGTCCTTCAAGCTTTCGTCAGGTTGTTGCACCACCCTGTAGAGGTCACTAGTTAGTTTCTCAAAAGCTCTATTACATGAAAATTGACTCACAAACATATTGACCAATTGAGAATAAGATGATATAGAGTTTAGAGATAGGCCGGTTAGCCATTTCAAAGCTAGTCCAGTCAAGGTGGAACCAAAGCCCCTACAAAGACAAAGGCTTCTTTGAAGATTGAAGGAATGCCGATAATGTCCATTAATTCTTGGTATAGCAACACATGCTCTCTCGATCTCGTGCTCCCATCGTACTTCTTCATGTGGGGCACCGCAAATCTTTTCGGGATCTCCATATTGGCTATTGGCCGGAACAAAGCGAGACTCATTGTAACAAGTTGGAGAAGCTTGATGAAATGGCAAAGCAACTCTCTGTGCAAGTTCATAAGCATCTCTTTGATCTCGTAACTCCTCTAGCAACTTGGCTTTCTACAAAAGTGTTAGTGTAAAATTGAGAAGCAGAGTGAGCAAATGCATTATAAAAACTCCCTGTTTTTCCTAAAGACGGAGTGGCATAAGTGTAGCAAGATGTTGTCACAGGTTGGCTGAATGGAAAGGTGTGACCATGTTGGGCAACTTGACTAGTTGTTACAGTTGTACTATCAGTCTGTACTGCACTCGCCATGGGGATGTCTCCAAGATTGCCCCCAGTACCTGCACTAAAAAGAGTTCTAGGAAATAATGGCGATAATAGAGTTACAACTTGAGGCTCAACTTGATTCCCTTTTCGCAGACTCTCAATTGCATTGAAAATCCTAGTATTGGTATCCTGCTGAGCATCCATTCGCTTATTCAGTTCATTCAACATGGTTTCCATATTAGTCACGAAACCAAGATTGATTTCAGACGCGGTCATCTCTCGAGGTGCATCTTGCTGCCCCCCAGTCGCCCTGCCCCCAGCCGCGGAGGTTACTGAGGTTACCTGACCGGAAGTTGGATTAACCATTTTGATGTTCTAAACAAATCTAAAAAACCAAAGTTCCCACAGACGGAGCCAAATTGTTTTGGTCAAATTTCGACAAGTGATTGTAAATAACCAAATATTTCAAGGAAAGAATTGGGAGCAATGGAATATAGATTTGTGTATGAGATAATCAACGAACAAAGGAATTTTGACGAGGAAAGCCCTTGAACAAATTGTTCGCCGGCATAAAACCTCGGGAGGATTTGGGACCTACCTTGACCAAAGTTTTACTATGATCAGTGAGTTACAAGCTCGGAAGTATGGAGAGAGATTACAAGAGTGTGAGTGTGTGAAAATACATGTGTTTTTCATAATCTCCATACCCCTATTTATAATAAGGGTAAAATAAAAAGATAATAATCAAATCCCTAAAAACTAGGCATGATGGAGTTACTGAGGAGAAGATTTCGGGCATGACTGTTGATGGTGGTTGGTGAAGAGTCGTGGTTGAATTGGTCTTCTATGAGTGCACAAGTATCTCCTAAAAAATAGGAACCGCAAAACTGCTCCCAAGTTGGTCCGGCTTCAAGATGTTGATGAAGACGTTGAGCCAAGATGTCGGTCCAAGATGTGAACTCAACATGTAAAGTCAACTTGTAAAAAGTCAACTTGTGGACCAAGTTGTGGACCAAGTTGTGGAGATCAAGTTGTAGAGGTCAAGTTGTGGAGATCAGGATGCTGAGGCGTCTTGACATGTTGACCTGCTTAAGATGCCAACCATATACATATAGTGAAAAATCCGTCCCCAACAACACCTTTGGTTGCATTTTGGTCAAGCATCATTTTATTTCTTTTCCCGCAGTTTACATAATTGCCATCTTTACACATTTTCTTAATGGATGTAATATATTCTCTTCGTCCCAAAATGAATGATCAATTATTTTATTTTATTTTTTTTGAAATTTGTTCTTAATCAATAGCAAAATTCGAAAAGTTTTCGGTCATTCATTTTAGGAGAACGGAGGGAGTACAAGCTTACAACTGCAACTGAAAGAGTGAGTTTTTAGTAAACAATGTGTTTCCTTATTTCGAATCAATAGTATAATTGGTAAGTTGATTTTGGGACTTTCATGGAATGATTTATATTGTCCTATTATGAAAATGATGTTTCCTATTTCGAATCAAAGCAACATATTTGGTAAGTTGATTTTGGGACTCTCATGGAAAGTTTCATAAGTATCCTACTTTGAAAAGGACTTTGTTGATATTGTAAATATATTTTATTTATGTACATAGATTTATATTAGGACTAACCTACTAACAAAAGTTCTTTCCTTGTGAGTGTGCTTCATGTTTCCTTGTAGGATTTGGAAACTCACAAAAGAAAAGTTGTTGATTTCGTGAAGATCTTCTCAAGGTGCATATAAATATAAAGAAACCAGCACAAGAGAAGACACGGTTTTTAGAGAGAAAAATACTTTTCTGATTCACGTTTTCAATATTGTCAATTTAGGTTGTGAGTGAAGGTTGTGCCTTACATCCGAACTCACATCTAGGTTTTTATCAAGTTCTTTGTTTTACTTCTGATTGGAATAGAGTCTACTTGGGAAAGAGAGTCTGTTCTTATCATAGAAGGTGATTAGAACTTGTTTAGTATTTTAGTATTTTAGTTTTCACTAATTCGTGTTCTTGTAAGCAACACAATTTTTAACAGTGAAAAGTTTTTGGGCGTAAGCCTAATTTGCTGGGATCAAAACAAGTGAACGTATATAACTCTTGTGTTATTATTTTATTTCGCTGCATTATTTGTGGAAGTGTGAACAGTTGTGTGACACATCTGTACTCACATCCGTGAACTGTTGAAGTTGATTGTGCGTTCTAGCTACATGAAACTTTCAATTGGTATCAGAGCCAACTCTCGAAATATTACTGAGTGTTGATCCAGAAAGTGTAGTCACAATAGAATGCCAAAATCATCAAAACAGGCCTCCTGTCTTGGATGGCACAAATTATTCTCTTTGGAAGTCTAAAATGCGTAATTACATTAAAGGTATTGATGAAAGGGCTTGGATGTGTATCCATGTGACCTGGCAACCTCCTACTGTAGAGAAAAGGCCTGAATCAGGTAGTGGTGATTCTGTCTTTGAGAAGAAACCTGAAGAGAGGTGGACTCTTGAAGAAATACATGCTGCTAATTATAATTTGAAAGCAATGGGTGCTATTTCCAGCCACGTTTCTGGGAATATGTACAAACTCATCACTAATGAAAGTGTTGCTAAAGCTGCTTATGATATCTTACAGATACAATGTGAAGGAATTCCGAGTGTTAAATCTACTAGGCTTAGGATTTTAATGGATAGTGTTAGGACCTAACTATGTAAACCACAAAGTTATACAGGGTTTTGACAATGAAATATATCCTATCCAATGTTATCTGACAGCCAAGATAACATTGGATATTTGACAGCTATGACTTCTTCTGCACTTCCTTTATATCAAACTGGACAGCAATGATATAATGATCAAACCAAAGACAAATCATATAAATCAATGTATTTATATACAAAAGGATCATTACATAATCATCAAGCACAAATCCTTGTCTCCTAATCCTGCAAACTCTAAAGACTTAGCCTGACAGCTAAGGTTCTCAACAGCAGAGGTCTCAACCCTCTGACAGCTATGATCTTCAACATCATCAACAATGAAGTATTCCTGTGATGATCAAGATGTGCCTTGCCCAATCTCTCCCTTCAGATGTTGCCAGCTCATATCCATGAAGATCACAACAAATGGTTGCAAATTACAGCCTGGAATTATCCAGTCACCAAATCTCTAAATGCAAAGACTATTCCACCCATGTGCATTTACTCCTTTGTCTCCTCCAACGGCTATATTCCAGCCTATAAAAGGAAACCCTCAAGACTGAAGAAAATGCCCAAACACACACAATCTTTACACCCTCTTCTTCAACCTTCCACACCTGCTAACCCTACAACCAACAATCAAAACAAATTGAGACACTTGTAACTGAATTCAGGTGTATAAACTAAAGTTGTAAATCACTTAAGACTGACTTTAAGTGGTATTGTAAATTGCTTCGTGACAAGCAATCTCCCTAATAGACTGTACTTATTAGGTAGAGGAAGTTCAAGGAACTTGCCTAACCAATTCTTTGTAAATCTTAAAGGGAACTAGATTTAAGTGGATTGATCTCACTTTTCAAGGTTGACAGTGAGGGTGGACGTAGGAGGAGTGAACTCTGAACCACCTTAAAATTCCTTGTGTTCATTTGGTATTATCACACAACTCACACACACATCTACACACACTTACACCATTCACTTGTCTTTACATTATTTCAACACTTATTATTCCGTTGCACATTTAACACTTGCCTTTTAAACCAGTTAATATTTGACAGCTAAGATTTCACCTCAGCTGTCAAACCTTAACTGCCTAACCTTTCAATCTGATTTAAGCAAATAGGACCTTTCAATTGGTATCAGAGCTTGTCTTCACACACAAAAGTCTAACAACTTGTGAAGGATCAATTACCAACCCACCATGCCTTAACCAAGGAGAAATAATGAGAAAGACATTCCCTACATTGATGACTGTGGATCCTTTGAAATCTATGCTTCAAAAATCAAAACCTACCTTGATGCAAACAGTATCTGGAACTGGTATGTTCTAGAAAATGAAGTCACCTGCCCTGCCACTATAGATTCAAATGGTGGTGGAAGCAAAAACAAATCCCCGAATTCTCGGATCGAATCGTATAGGCAACTAATCGCTAATCTCAAAGTCAAAAACATACTCCAAAAGAGTGTAAATGACTCCCTAGCACAAGAAATTGCCAAAGAACCAACCGCAAAGTCTCGCATGGGAACTTATCCATACCAAATTCCAGAAACACACCCAAGTTGTTAGAACACAAAACCCGTACAATCTACTTAGACAACTTGACAATTTTAAGTTCTACCCCGGTGAAAAAGTAAGTGCCGCAAAACCAAGGTTTGAAGATTTGGTCGATCCATCAGCCGATCATGGAAAAACTTTTGAGAACCAAGATCTCGTGTCTCAAAATATATTCCAACCTTCCCCAAGAATATGAGAAGGTAGCCCTACCAATAAGAGAAGGTGCGTAATGGAGCACCATGACTGTTGAACAATACTTTGGTAAGCTTGAAGCTTATGAACTCGGAAGGAATGATAAAACTTCAACCAGCTTCCTCCATTTCACAAACCCTTGCCTTAACTGCCCAAGAAACCACTCACAAACCCATCACTCAACAAGAAATTGATTCCATGGTTCTCAATTCCCTTCAGAAAGTTAGCCTACCCTCAAACAACCTGTCTCAAGGAGACCTTCCAAGTCTCATATCCATGGCTGTCAGAAATACCTTGAGAGCACATAAAAAGTCCTTTGAGAGAACTTATAGCCCATCCACTTCCGAACAAGAGAACCCCAAAAGAAAGTTGAATGCTTCAATTGCAAGAAGCTTGGCCATTATTCATCTGACTGTCCTGAACCAAGAAAACCAAAGGACAATCAAACAGCTAAGAAATTCTCCTACTCCAAGGAAATTATTCATAGCTCAAGATGTAGCTGTTACAACTGCACAAAGAAGAAAAATGAGAGGAACAAAGAGCAAGTGCTGATTGCTGACTCATCCAAGTTCAGTGATGAGGAGTTTGATTTCAGTGATTCTGATGATGAAGGAGAAGAAGCAATGATATGCCTAATGGCAGGAGATGATGAAGATTCAGACAATGAAGAAGACCTTGAAGCCTTAGCTGTTGCTGAAGAACTAAAGCAGGTACCATAGTTTAACTCTTTAAATAATGAAGAATTTAAACAATTAATTAGTACTCTTTTAATTCAAATAAAAAGGCACCAAACTGGCTTTGCTTCATTGCTCACTGATAACCTATCCCAAAGTAAAACCATTGATAGCCTTGAAAGAGCCAACCAAGGATTGAAAGTTCAAAACCTTATGCTTGAAAAAGCTAATGAAGAACTGACAGCTAAGAATGTTAAACTTCTGGAAACCAACCAAATAAACATCAACCTTGAAAAGGAAAATGAATCTCTTAGAAAGAAGTTTGAGTCCTGGAACAGCTCAGGAAAAGCCTTGACTCTTTGTAGCTACAACCTAAGACACCCAGGTGACAAATCAGGGATTGGAGCCAATAATCCTACTATGAAAACCTATACCCCTCTCACTTATGAAAGGGCTATTGACAAGATGGTTCTAGAAAGCATGAACTATGTCAAAGCCCAAGAAAATGTCTATCCTATTCAAACCAAGGAAGACTTCAAGAAGAAGGGAAAAATGGATGAAGCTAGCTCAAGTCACAATGATGAAACAACTCAAACTAGCTCAAGTCACAATGATGAAACAACTCAAGCTAGTCCCTCTCTCACTGATGAAACTCATATAGCTATCTCAAGTCAATCAAAAGGCAAAGGAAACAAGAAAACAAAGGTAATTACATTTGTCAAAAGAAAGGAATCAAGGAGCAAGTGAAGAAGAACCAGCACAAAGCCACTGGACAGCAGAGATCTCCCAGACAGCCAAGATCTCCTAGACAGCCAAGATCACCCAGAAAGCCAAGATATGGTGGACAGCAGAGGTCTCCTAGACAGCAAAGATTCTTCAACCATCACTCATACTCCAAACAACAAAGACCCAACTGGCCATACTCAAATGGAAGAAGTCATGCCAGTCAAAATACCTCCCCTAGATCATCTTACTCAAATAGCTCCCAAAACCATACTAAGTTTCACCACCAAAACCAATTCTTTTCTCCCAACCAGTTTCCTAACCAATCCCAACCTATTACTCCTACACCCTATATGTTGCAAATCATGGGATATTATAATGCCCTAAACCAGCATTCTGGAAAGAGGGAAATGAACAAAGCTATGGTACCAAAGAAATTCTAATCCTTTGGACCCAAATGAATAAATGGTACCATAAATTTATTTTTCTGTTTTGTAGGAACCTAGGAAAGGAATATGGTACTTGGATAGTGGATGCAGCAGGCATATGACCTTCAACAAGGAGTGGTTACAAAAATATGTCCCTAAAAATGGTCCAAATGTAACTTTTTGTGATAACTCTCAAGCCAAAGTCAAAGGATCAGGAAACCTTGTTACTAAAGACATTATTTTCACTAATGTGTCTTATGTAGAGGGTCTCAAGCACAATTTGATTAGCCTTAGTCAGATTTGTGATAAGGGATATCATGTTGTATGTTCCAAAACCACCGCACCGTCAAAGATGTCAACAACAAATCAATTCTCTCCGGAATCGAAAAGGCAACCTCTACTGTCTAAACCTCGGAAGTTATGGAATCATCGTATGCCCATTGCCTACTCACCTTCAAATAATCCGATATGTCATGGTTATGGCACAAAAGATTGGCCCACCTAAACCTCAAAAGTATCTCCAAATTAGCCAACTCAAACCTAGTAAAAGGCCTACCCAAAATACCCTTCAAAAAGGACAAATTGTGCAAAGCCTGTCAATGTGGAAAGCAAAAGAAAACCTCCTTCACTGCCAAAACCAGATTGGATACCTACAAACCTCTCCAATTACTTCACATGGATCTTTTTGGCCCAATCAGAACCAGATCTCTTGGTGGAAAGAGATACTCTCTAGTAGTAGTTGATGACTACACTAGATTCACTTGGATCATCCTCCTTGAATCAAAAAGGGAAACCTTAGAACAGCTAGTCAAACTATTCAACAAAATTCAGAATCAAAAGGGTTTATCCATTATCAGAATCAGATCTGATCATGGTAAGGAATTTGAAAACACAGGTGTTGAAGAATATTGTGATCAAAAAGGGATTGAGCACAACTTCTCTGCTCCTAGAACACCACAGCAAAATGGAGTTGCTGAAAGGAAGAACAGAACAATGTGAAGCAGAAGAACTATGCTGTCAGAGAACAACCTTCCTAAGTATTTTTGGGGAGAAGCTGTCACCACTACTGTGTATGTCCAGAACAAGCCCTCATCAAAAAGTTTCTCTCAAAGACTCCATATGAGCTATGGAATGGTAGAACACCAACCATTTCATATTTCCATGGCTTTGGAAGTAGAAGCTTTATACACAACAATGGGAAAAACAACCTTGATAAGTTTGATTCAAAAAGTGATGAAGGAATCTTCCTTGGATACTCCAATACCAGCAAATCATATAGAGTATACAACAAAAGGAGACTTGTTATGGAAGAATCAATACATGTTGACTTTGATGAAAACAATGATTAAAACCACACTGAATTGTGTGATTTTGATGAAGCTGTTGGAAATTCAGATAATCTACTTGAAGTATCTCCTGTACATGACCCCTCAAACCTCATTCCTGAAGAAGATTCACCTTCCCTACCCTACATGGTGCCCAAAGATACCATTCATCAACCTTTTGGGTCTGACAGCCAAGAATCCCTTCCCAACAGCAAAGGTGCATCTGACAGCCATGATGCACCTAACAGCTCACCTTCAACCAGCCATCAAAATCCTCTTGAAAATGACCCCATTCAACCTTGTTGCAACACAATTCCCTCAATTCCTCAACCTGAAACCATTACCCATACCATCCCTCCAAATAAAAACATTGTTATTGACCTTCCAATACATAAGATGGATATCCCTCCAAACATGCCTTTCTATGACTCTTTAATGAGTGCCTTCATCTCTCAAATTGAACCCAAAAAGATCAATGAAGCCCTTCAAGACCCAGATTGGATTGAAGCAATGGAAGAAGAACTGGAACAATTTGAAAGAAACAAAGTTTGGAAGCTTTTTCCCAAACCTAAAAACCAAACTGTCATTGGGACAAGATGGGTTTTTAGAAATAAGATGAATGAAGAAGTCCTGGTGATTAGAAACAAAGCTAGATTAGTGGCTCAAGGGTACAGCCAAGAAGAAGGAATTGATTATGATGAGACATTTGCACCTGTTGCAAGACTGGAAGCTATAAGGTTATTCCTTGCCTATGCTTCATTCAAGAAGATGAAAGTGTTCCAAATGGATGTCAAAAGTGCCTTCCTAAATGGAATACTGAATGAAAAAGTCTTTGTATCTCAACCCCCTGGTTTTAAACATCCAAAATTCCCAGACCATGTATATAAGTTGGACAAAGCCTTGTATGGGCTTAAGCAAGCACCTAGGGCATGGTATGATACTTTATCCAAATACCTTCTTGGTAAAGGATTTACCAAGGGCCATATTGATAACACTTTGTTTATCAAGAAATATGGAGAAGATCAGCTACTTATCCAAGTTTATGTTGATGACATTATTTTTGGGTCATCAAATGAAGATTTGTGTACTGAATTTGGTGAAATTATGAAGAATCAATTTGAGATGAGCATGATTGGTGAGCTCACATTCTTCCTAGGCCTTCAAGTCAAGCAAATGAAGGAAGGTATCTTCATTAATCAAGCCAAATATACAAGGGATACGATCAAAAAGTTTGACATGCAAACTGCTTCCCCTGCTAGAACTCCTTTGTCAACCAAAACCAAACTCCATGCTGATCCTGATGGTCAAAGTGTGAATCCAACACTTTACAGAAGCTACATTGGATCACTTCTCTATGTGATAGCTTCGAGACCTGACATCATGTTTAGTGTCTGCCTTTGTGCAAGATTCCAAGCCAATCCTAAAGAGTCTCACCTCTCTGCTGTCAAAAGAATCCTGAGATATTTGAAAGGAACTCCTGATTATGGCTTGTGGTATCCTTCTGAATCACCATTCTCCCTTATTGGCTTCACTGATTCAGACTATGCTGGATGCAATCTAGATAGAAAATCCACAAGTGGTGGTTGCCAATTTATTGGATCAATAATAATTTCCTGGTCTAGTAAGAAGCAAACTTCAGTAGCTACCTCAACAGTTGAGGCTGAATACATTGCTGCTGGTTTGTGTTGTTCACAAATTCTCTATCTTAAAAGTCAACTTCAAGACTTTGGGATGGACATGTCAAATATTCCCATCTTTTGTGACAATTCCAGTACCATTGCCATGACAGAAAACCCTGTCCAACATTCCAAAACCAAACACATTGAAGTTAGGCATCACTTCATAAGAGATCATGTAGAAAAGGGAAATATCAACTTGGCCAAAGTATGTACTGAGGATAATGTCTCTGATATCCTAACAAAGGCAATGGATGAAAAGAGATTTGAGATGCTAAGAGCAATGTTAGGAATGATTAACTTGCCAAAGTAAAGATCTTTATTCATTAAAAGGGAAAAAATTACATATGGTTGCTGTCAACATTATGGGATCTGACAGCTAACCTTTTCCTTATACTAAAACCTCATTTATTCAAAGCCAAACACATTACCATCAAACACACAAGTCATTCAAAACAACAAAAAAAAATCCCAGTGCCAAAAGCTTCTCAATATCCTCCCTCTTTCACAGTTATGTCTCTCACAGACACTGACAGCTAAGAATTCTCTTCTTAACTGTTCTTTGGCAAATCATAAATTTCCTCATCCATGAACCCATATTCATTATAGAGAACATCAAGAGCCCTATAAACATTGTCTTTGATCTCCCCATACCTCTCTAACCACACTGGGTGCCTCTGCATGAAAGGATCAATTGCTGATGTTGAGAATTGTAAAGAAGGACAGACTCTTCTTGGCCACCATTCCTCCACAGCATCATAAGGAGGATAATCCTTTAATGGAGAGACAAAGCTGAATGTCCCTGATGTGTTAGCACTCTCCTGGGCAATGATGGCTTGATCAGATTGAGGACCCACATCTTCTTCCTCATTCATAGCAGCTGGACTCAAACACTTGAGAAACTGAGAGAACAATCTCATGTAAGCTTTGGAAGGAGAACTCTTCACCCCTGCAAAGTTGTCACCAGTTCCCTCTAGAACTGCTTGACTTAGTGTAAGTGAATCCCTTGGGACAGCTGTGAATTCCTTGACAGCTAAGAAATCAGGTTGACCAATTGGTGTGTCAACCTCAATCCTTTCTTTGTTATTAAGCTTCACTAGCTCTCCCAGTGTATAAACTCTCTCCACCTCTACCCCAATATGCCTACTTGACTCTCCCTTCCTCCCTTTATCAAACAGCTTAACCTTAGCTGTCTGATCATCATGACTCTCACAAACTAACTTACCCTTTCCCTTATCCCTAGCTAACTCTTCTAATATGTTTCTCTCACCCTCCAATAAAGCTAGCCTTTCCTCCTCCCAAAACTTATTTCTCATCTCTCTCTCTCTCTCTCAACTCTTCTTCCTTTTGTGGATCATCAATTGGCAATTGATCCACTTCCTGTGTTAAAGCATTATCTATTTGAATTTGATATGACCTAAACTCTCTCTCAAATCTTTCCTCCCTGGTTTCCTCAACCCTTGGACTTTGAAAAACCAGTTTCTTTGTTGTCTTAGCCATTTTGCTAGGACTGAACATTGAAACCAATCTTCCCATTTACTATGTGTCTGAATTGGATTGTATAAATCTTACAATCTGATACATTTCCTTTTATAGACAATTTTTACTTAAGTTCACATAGTAGCAATGATCACTCAAAATAGCTTTGGCCAGTCATCAAGTCTGACAGCTATGATTTGATGTTCATGCAAACTCGAGGATTATGGGAACTTGCCACTAACATTTGTTCATTTATTACACTGATAATTCCCTCTGAAAATATGCCTCTCTGTACGGCCTTTATTCCCATGTTTTATGGGAATTATAGCACGTAATGAGTGGGGGGACAAAAAGCACTATTCATGAACAGTCTCTCCCTTAAATGGCCATTTTTAACCGTTGCAGTAACCCACGTATTAGCCGTTAAACTACACAAATTCCCACCTCTATTACCATTTAACCTTGCGAAATTAACCCATCTTCATTCAAACACTCTTCTTCCTCCCAATTCATTCCTTGATTCACTCTGTTCTTTCGAAACCCTAAGTCTCTGTTTCATTCAAACATGTCATACCCTGAAGCTCATGGATATTTCATCAAACCAGAGTTTTATGAGCATGAGGTTGGTGCTCTTATCAAAGAACTTTTGAATGCCAATAATCTTTGTAACATGATGGAAGCTCAACCCCCCATCTATGAGAAACTTTGCAAAGAGATTTATATGAGAGGAGACAGACAGCTCACTGGAACCATAAGAATCAACATTGAAGGAACAGAGATTACAGTGTCTCCCAAGGTTGTATCAAAGGTTTACAACATCCCAATCAAAAATGGAATGCTCAGCAATCTTTTGGACAGAAAAGACAAAACCTTGGAACCTTTCTACAAAAGATTCTTTGACAAACCCAATTGCAACTTTGAATTGGTTCAGGACAAACCAATCAAAATGAAGGGCCTTGATTTATTCAAATCAACCCTAATGGATGTTGTTATCAAAGGGTTTGATGGAAAACAATCATCCTTTGACCAAATCAGTCCAAATGAATGGAAGCAAGCCCTCAGTTTGTTGACCAAAGAGGTAAACTGGAGTGTTGCCTTACTACACAACTTTCAACTTGCCACATCTCCCACACCTTGGAAATTCAAGAAGCAAACCCCAAGGATGAACAATTTCAGATTCATGAGTGGAATCCTTCATCAACTAATTCCAAGTTTGAATCCTCCCCAGAAAGATGAATGGCTTGTATCTACAACCCTAGTGCCAACCAGAAGCTTCAACTTGAGTACATTCAGACTCAAGAGTAAGAAAATGTTGAAGCTTGAGGAGAGCTCTGAGAACTTTGATGAAGCTTCTCAAAGACTTAAAGAGAAGGCTGAGGAAGATATGAAGCTATGGAATTCATTGATACACATGGTCAATGACAAGAGATCTAAAAGAAAGCATGACAAGGGTGTCATTATCAAAGAAAGTAGTCAACAGATCTCTCTTAGCAAAATCAAGAGAAGGATCAGTCAAGCTACCATGAAGAAAACTGGTAAAGGAAAGAAGCTCCTCCAAGAAAAGAAGCTTCCCAAGGGAAAGAAAGCACAAAAAGTGATTGAGCAAGTTGCTGAGCAAGAGAGCACTCAAATTTCTGACAAAGGAAAGCAGATTACTGAGAAACACAAGCTGATAGTGAAGAAACCCAATCAGATCCCATCTTCAAAGCTATTGATGTGTATGCTGGTGAAGAAGAAGAAAGCCATGATAGTGAGTATGATGAGAATATGAGAAAAGCTGTTGCTAAGTCTCTGATGGAAGTGAGAACAGCTAAGGTTGGACAAATATCTCGGGGACAATGCATGGAAGACTCCACTCTGACAGCTAAGGTTCCTTCAGTTGCTGAGATCCCATCTAAGGTAACTCCTACCCCTTCTCCATCTCTCAAACTTTCTCTAGGAAAAGAAAAAGTGACCTAGATGCTCCTCCATCCAAAAAACTCAAACCCAATACTCCTCAACCCTCTTCATCCAAAGACCAATCCAGTTCTCCTCATGACTCTGTAGCTCAAGGTATCCTCAACCTCAATCCCTCCAAACATTAGTCCAAATGAGCCTAGTGTTGAAAAAGAAAGGGGGAATAGCCCTGGCTCTGAAAAAGATGAGCCTCAGTTAAAGGGGAAGAATAGTCCTCATTCTCCCATTCTGACAGCTATGCCTTTCTCTGGTCATTCCTCACCCATTTCAAGCCCCTCAGATCCTTCTCCCATTTCTAATAACATCCTTAAAGCCTCTGAAGGACTATCTTTAGAAGGAAGACCTGAGTATCTCCCTGTTGTTCTTCATTACTTGAGATCCCTATTAACTGAGGAAGATGTTCAAAAAGCCCTGGATTTAATCAAAACCAGAGATATGGCCAAGAAAGCAAGCATGCCTGAACCTGAACCTCAATTCAAACCTGTTGAAACTTTTCAAACCCAAGAAACACATGATCCTACCCCTGATTCTGAAGCCCAACCTAAACCTGTTGAAGCTTTTCAAACCCAAGAATCACCTGACCCTACTCCTAATTCTGAAACCCTTCCAACCTGTGAACCTTGGATTTTAGATTGTGATATTGACTTTTCCTTCCCCTCTATCATGGCTGCCCACCAAAGATTGAAGGAGATTACCCACTTTCCTGAGATTGCCAATCCCAGTTTAATCCCCAATCCTTGGCTGTTAAGCAAAAATTCCATTATGATTCATGCAAGGAATAGGTGTGGCCTCATTATGTTTGCCCATGAGGAATGGAAGAAGTACAGAATAGCTCTCCCAAACTCTTTCTTTCATAAAGCCCCCAGACTACCAAACTTCATGGACATTTCAACCATCATTGATTGGGAAATTTTGTTCTCACAACTTCTTTCATCCAACATCAATGAATGCATCTATATGCCCTCATCTCTTGTTTATGCCATTTGCATTGAGCTTGCCAAAGAAATGTACCGGAGGATATGTCTCAATAAACCCAAAATCATGGCTGTCATTTCAAAGCCAAACCTGACAGCTATGTTTCCCCCTACATCTGTAGTACCTCCTTCTTTCATCCCCCTAAACACCAGATCACTCCTAGCCAATCTTCCTCCAACCTTTAACCCTTCAACCTATGTGCCTCCTTACCATGTGACCATCTCAGATATGCAGAGATTCACTAGGTCAATGATAACCAAAATGAGACATATTTTGGAAGTCTCAACTGGATCCAAGTCTGATAAGAAGGAATCCAAAGGGAAAGTTGTTGAGTCTGAGGAAGAAGCTATCAGCCTAGGAAAGAGAGCCTCTGGTGCTGCTCCCAATGTTGTTTTGTCCGGTGATGATGAAGATGATGCTCCAAATAAGCAACAAAGATCGCTTTCAACTCTCCACTGTTCTCACTGTCTCAACAAATCCACCTATACATCTAGCTCAACAACCCATCTCTCTACAAACAAACCCCTTCTTCTCTAACCTATTTGCAGGAACTAGAGGTCAAAGCTCAAAACCAAAGAAGGCTCCCAAATGGGGTAATCTGAGATTAAGAGATGATGAAGAGCCTCTATCCAAAGCTGTTCTCAAGGAGAGGCAAGACCAAACCTTCACCTATGATGATGAGATGAGCTGGGAATGGAACATTGAAATGTATTACAGAGGTGTTGATGAGAAGATGAAAAAGGTGTTGCTAGCAGAAAGAGCTGAGATCCTTGAAGCCAGAAAAGAAAGAGATGAATTTTCTGATTAGAAATTTTTTTCTTTTTTTGGATAAGTCTTTTAAACCCTGCCTTTATTTTCCTGCTTTAAAACAATTGTTATTTTGATAAATTGTTTGTTTTAAACTCTTATGATTGAATCAAGAAGATATGTTCTATCTTCATTGGTATATTCAATTCTTGAGTATCTTGCAGGTTATATCTTTTAGTAGATATATTACTTTGCCAAAAAGAGGGAAATTGTTAGGACCTAACTATGTAAACCACATAGTTATACATGGTTTTGACAATGAAATATATCCTATCCAATGTTATCTGACAGCCAAGATAACATTGGATATTGACAAATGACTTCTTCGCACATCCTTTATATCAAACTGGACAGCAATGATATAATAATCAAACCAAAGACAAATCATATAAATCAATGTATTTATATACAAAAGGATCATTACATAATCATCAAACACAAATCCTTGTCTCCAAATCCTGCAAACTTCTAAAGACTTAGCCCGACAAACTAAGGTTCTCAACAAACAGAGGTCTCAACCCTCCGACAACTATGATCTTCAACATCATCAACAATGAAGTATTCCCGTGATGATCAAGATGTGCCTTGCCCAATCTCTCCCTTCGTATGTTGCCACTCATATCCATGAAGATCACAACAAATGGTTGCAGACATACCTGGAATTATCCAGTCACCAAAGCTCTAAATGCAAACACTATTCCACCCATGTGCATTTACTCCTTTGTCTCCTCCAACGGCTATATTCCAGCCTATAAAAGGAAACCCTCAAGACTGAAGAAAATGCCAAAACACACACAATCTTTACACCCTCTTCTTCAACCTTCCACACCTGCAAACCCTACAACCAACAATCAAAACAAATTGAGACACTTGTAACTGAATTCAGGTGTATAAACTAAAGTTGTAAATCACTTAAGACTGACTTTAAGTGGTATTATAAATTGCTTCGTGACAAGCAATCTCCCTAATAGACTGTACTTATTAGGAAGAGGAAGTTTAAGGAACTTGCCTAACCAATCCTTTGTAAATCTTAAAGGGAACTAGATTTAAGTGGATTGATCTCACTTGTCAAGGTTGACAGTGAGGGTAGACGTAGGAGGAGTGAACTCTGAACCACCTTAAAATTCCTCGTGTTCATTTGGTATTATCACACAACTCACACACACATCTACACACACTTACACCATTCACTTGTCTTTACATTATTTCAACACTTATTATTCCGTTGCACATTTAACACTTGCCTTTTAAACCAGTTAATATCTGACAGCTAAGATTTCACCTCAGCTGTCAAACCTTAACTGCCTAACCTTTCAATCTGATTTAAGCAAACAGGACCTTTCAGATAGATTTGAACTCCTTAGAATGGAAGATACAGAAGACATAGTCTCTTATGCTGCAAAAATCCATGAAATTTATAATGAGTGTACAAGTCTGGGAGAATCAATCTCGAACGCCAGACTTGTGAGTAAGATTTTGAGGACCTTACCTGAAAGGTTCAATATAAAAGTGGCTATTATAGAGGAGAGTAATGACACCGACACAGTAGGTTTAGATAAAATTGTTGGTATTCTACTTGTTTTTGAGCTCAATCTTGAGGCTCAACAAAAGAACAAGGCAATAAGCATTGCCCTTAAATGTTCTGCAGCTATTCCAAAGAAAATAGCTGACATTTCCTCTGAAATTAATGAATCTATTCTTGAGGAAGATGATGTGGCTATAATCACCAAGAAGTTCAATTCTATTTTGAAAAACATAAGGAGAAACAAGTTTCCTAGAAAATACTCTCAGGATTTAGAGAAACAAGAAGATAATCCTGATGAGGGGTTCATAAAAAGTTTTGATAACAAGTGAAAACTATGAAACAAGAATTATAAGAAAAGTTGTTTTTCATTGAACTGAATTAATAATACAAGGAGGAAGAGATCTTCTTTATACAAACCGTGTACATAATATACGGGCTTAATTGTTGGGATTTCCTAACTATGTGATCGAAATAAAAGGAAAGGTGATAATATCAAATATGTGAATATATGTACAAGTATGTGAAGATATGCACCAAATCTCTCGGTATCTCTACACTCCCCCTCAAGTTGGCGCGTGTAAGTCTCGAACGCCCAACTTGCCAACCAAAAATTGAAACCGAGCAGCACCCAAGGCCTTTGTGAATAAATCGGCTACTTGGTTCTCGGTGGATATTTTTTGTGGTGAAATGTCACAAGACACAACCCTTTCGCGAACAAAATAGCTATCCATTTTCACATGTTTGGTCCGTTCGTGGAATACTGGATTGTTGGCTATATGTCGAGCTGCTTAATTGTCGCAGTAAAGGTTTGTTGCATGTAACTGTGGGGCGTGAATATCCTTGAGGAGCCATCTAAGCCATAAAACTTCACTGACCGTTGTCGCCATAGCACGATATTCTGCCTCGGCAGAAGAACGGGAAGCAACACTCTATTTCTTGGTACGCCATGAAATGGGTGCATTCCCAAGAGTTATAAAATAACCGGTGCAAGATCTCCTCGTCATTGAACATCCACCCCACTCGGCGTCGCAATATGCCTCAAGTGTCAAGTCTCCTTTGGAAGGAAAAAAAAATACCTTGGCCTGCCGTCTGCTTGAGAAAACGAACAATACGTAGTGGCAACAAGCCCATGCGTGGCTACGCCGCGGCTTTAAGAAATTGACTTAACAAATTAACCGAGAACTGAATATCTGGCCGTGTCACAGTCAAATAAAGAAGTCGTCCAATGAGTCTCCTATACCGTGATGCATCAACGAGTGGTGTTTCATCCTCAGTCGTGAGGCGTAAGTTCTGTTCCATGGGAAAGTCACATGGTCGTCCACCTTGCAAGCCAATTTCTTCAAAAATATCTAACGTATACTTACGTTGACTGAGAACAATTCCTTCTTGCGATATTGCAACCTCTATCCCCAAGAAATATTTTAATGGTCCAAGATCCTTGATGCTAAACTTGTTGTCCAGGTATACCTTAATGTCCCGAATCTTGGTGTTATCATTTCCCACTAATAAAACGTCATTGACGTAAATAAGGGCAGCAACATATGAACCCTTAAGGTTGAAGATGAAAAGTGAGTGGTCAGCTCTAGACTGATAAAAACCGAAGTCAAGAAGGGCACTTGTAAACTTTTGGTACCAATTTCGGGATGCCTGACGCAGACCATAAAGTGACTTGTGGAGCTTGCATACTCTTTCATCACCATCCTTGGCAAAGCCCTGAGATACCTTCAGGTAAACGTCCTCCTGTAGATCGCCATGGAGAAATGCGTTGTTGACGTCAAGTTGATGTATGAGCCATCCCTTCTTGACCGCAACAGCAAGCAAGCAACGGAGCAAATGTTTCATGGAAATCAATGCCCTCTACCTGGGTAAACCATTTCGCCACCAAGCGTTCCTTGTAACGTTCAACATCTCCATTAGGTTTATATTTTATTTTGTAAACCCATTTGGAGTCGATTGCCTTCTTTCCTGGGGGCAATGTTTCAAGGGTCCACGTTTTGTTTTGCTCCAAAGCACGAATCTCATTTTTCATCGCTTCTCGCCAATGCTCATCCTTGACAGCCTGGTGATAATATTTTGGCTCATCACGAGAGGTAATGGCTCCCAAGAAAGCCTTATGATTAGATGAAAAATGATCATAAGTAACAAAGTGTGAAAGAGGGTATACCTCCGAGGTCTCTGGAGTGGGAATGGTCGACGCATGGTCTATGGAGCCAGGTAGCTTAACCACACAGTTTTCAAGGTGTTTGGGCTGCTTCTTGACCCGCTCGCTGCGTCATGGTTCTTGAATCTGGTCAGGCCGACTGTCATTTGTCACGATCTCGGGTTGAGCAGTTGGCTGGTCAGGCCGACTGTCATCTGTCATATTCTCGAGTTGAGCAGCTGGTTGTTCGTGGCTATGGTCTTCGGTCGAAAAAGGTGAAAAATGATTAACATTACAGTCTTTTTCATGCTGCCCCGAAATGAACTCCATACCCAAACCATCATCCTCATGAACAGTCACATTCTTTTCTTTGGATTCAACCTGGGATCTTTTGAAAGGAAAAATGTGTTCGAGAAATTTCACATCCCTTGAGACAAAAATTTGTTTGGTATTAAGATCGAACAATTTATAACCCTTTTGTGAGTGAGGGTATCCAATAAAAATGCAAGCCCGTCCCCTAGCATCAAATTTGTCTCCCCCTCTCTTATTATCCTTGGCATAATCCAAGTAACCAAAGGCTCTAAGATGTTCATACTTGGGCTGTTTATGATATGCAATTTCATAAGGTGGCATATTTTTCAAGAGCTTCGATGGCAGCTATTTATGATGTATGCGGCCGTTAGCACACATTCCCCCCAAAACTTCTTTGGTAGTCCCGCTTCAAAATGAAAAGCTCTAGCTATTTCTAAAATGTGTCTATGTTTGCGCTCTACGACTCCGTTTTGTTGTGGGGTGTCAGTGCAAGAAGTCTCGAGCTGCATGCCATTTTCAATGTAATAATTCGTCATATCATTAGATTGAAATTTAGGCCCGTTGTCACTCCGCACACATTTAATCCTTTTTCCAAACTGAGTGTGCACCATTTTACAAAACATGGTGAGATATTTATGAACCTCAGATTTGAACTTCATCAAAAATACCCATGTACCCCGACTAAAATCATCCACAATTGATAAAAAATAGTGTGCCCCTGAAAAAGAAGATATTTTATATGTCCCCCAAATGTCACAATGAATCATATCAAAACAAGCACGTGATCTAATCTTACTTCTCGAAAAAGGAAGCCTTGTTAATTTAGCTCTAAAACATGAGTCACAATGTTTGTGTTCATCTGTTCCACAACCAATGACATTATTAAAATAAATAGAATGTAAAGAAGCTGCATGACCTAGTCTTCGATGCCAAGTACTTGGATCAATGACGGCAGTGTATGTTGTACCTTTAGTCCTGACTGGCTCCATATAGTATAGACCATCATGTCGCCTACCCTTCCCAATCAGAGTTCTCGAAGCTAAGTCCTGCATCACACAAGAATTCGGCAGAAAAATTAGGGCACAGTTAAAGTCTTTCGTAAGCTTGCTAACTGAAAGTAAATTGCATTTAAAATCCAAAATGTTCAAGACGTTATTAATAGTCAGCCCATTTAGCAGGTTGACACTTCCAACTCCTTTAACGGGAATGATGTCTCCATTTGGTATTTTCACAGGCACCATATCATCGGTTCGCTGCTGATTTTGCAAAATGGTGCCATCGCACGTGATGTGTTCACTTGCTCCTGAATCAATTATCCAAGACAATGTATTTTGCATCTTACCCGCCATGTTTGCCGTTGGAAGGCTGTGGTCTGTTTGCTCGCCATCAGTTTTGTTGAAGTACTCAAACATCTTGACATAGTTAGCTGCTGAGACACCAGGTATGGGGTTGTCCTCTCCCACAACAAGATGGGCAGATTTTGTCACGCCTTTGTTCTTCACGCGTCCATCTCCTCCCTTCTTCTTGCCTGGTGGATACCCTACTATCTCATAACAATTTTCAATTGTATGATAGTACTTTCCACAATGGGTACACCTTGGTTTCCCACGCAATCCATCTTTCATGTCCTCCTTGTTCGGCCTATGTACTCCATGCGTCTGAAAAGCGGCAGCCTTAACAGTGGCCTTACCCCCCATTGCAATTTGTCTCTGCCTCTCATCTTCGGACACAAGATGATATGCGGCCCCCAATGAAACTATTGGTTGGGTGCCAAGAATTTGTGTTTTTATTGTCCCAAAACTTTCGTCAAGGCCCATTAAAAATTCATACAATTTCTCCTTCTCCCTAATCTCCACCAATTGTTTGGGCACATCGCAAGTACAACCGCTGCATTTGCACTTTGGAATGGGAGAGATAGACTGAATCTCGTCCCATAATCCCTTCAGTTTGGTTTAGTAAGCAGATACTGAGAGCTTTTCTTGTTGAGTACGAGTTATCTCCCTCTTCAATTCGTATGCCCTTGGTGCACTTTGTTTTCCGAAGCTCTCACCTAGGTCCTCCCATATTTCCTGTGCCGTCGTGGCATGTTTGACGCTGCTCCGTATGTCCCTCATCATGGAACTGTGCAGCTACCCTTTTACCATTGCATTACACCTCTTCCACAACCCTATTTCGACAGCATCTCCCTTTGGGCATGGGATCGTTCCATCTACGAACCCAAACTTGTTCTTCGCGAAAAGAGCATTGCTCATCTCATCGACCCAATCCGCGTAGTTCCCATCATGAAGAAGATCGCTCACAAACATAGTGTTTGGATTATCCGAGGCTGAAATGAAATAAGGTGACATTACATCCACCTTTGCTCCCCATGTGGCATTATTTTCCGCCGTCTTGCTACCATCTGTGAGACTCATGGTGTTTGTATGTCAACAAAGAAAAAAAATTTGCGAAAGCTTTTATGCTGGTATAACCAGCTCTGATACCATGAAAACTATGAAACACGAATTATAAGAAAAGTTGTTTTTCATTGAACTGAATTAATAATACAAGGAGGAAGAGATCTTCTTTATACAAACTGTGTACATAATATACG
The DNA here is from genome assembly GCA_022495995.1 of Adenophora triphylla var. japonica. NCBI lineage: Eukaryota > Viridiplantae > Streptophyta > Magnoliopsida > Asterales > Campanulaceae > Adenophora > Adenophora triphylla. The sequence continues at coordinate 365,535 of JAFEMH010001009.1, forward strand.
AGCTTAATTGTTGGGATTTCCTAACTATGTGATCGAAATAAAAGGAAAGGTGATAATATCAAATATGTGAATATATGCACAAGTATGTGAAGATATGCACCAAATCTCTCGGTATCTCTACAACAAGAAATCCTCTGATTCTGTGCATTGTAGAGCATGTCGTGGCTTTGGTCACTTTGCTAATGAGTGTGCTAACACGCTTAAGAAACGGGGAATTAGTTACACTGCTGCTTCGAGTGATAGTGAGGATGATGATGTATTTGTAACATCTCTGCGTTTGAATCTTCCTCTGTCTCTTTTAATGCTTATACTGCAGATACAAATGAAGAAGAATTTTCTGAAGTTGATCTGGAGACGGATGTGGATACAGATGTGTACACATTCGAACTCACATCCGAGCAGACCTTCAACTGTTTCTCTGTAAAAGGAGATTCAGATGATGAAGATAGGGACATTCCCTATGAGGAATTCTTTGCAACATACAAGGAGCTACATGCTGATTGAATGAAACGTATGGACAAAATTGAAATACTTGCTAAAGTAAATAAAGTTTTTTTTCTGATAAATTAAGAAGCTCTTTGCAACGTACAAGGAAATACAGATGTTGTCGCTATAATTTTTCGATGGATTACCCGTCTCTGTTTTCGGGCTAACTAGCCTTGTGCACATATTATCAAGTCTTCGTTGAGCCCATATATATTTCTTGTCAGGTTCTCTTTCACTAGCACTTGAATGTTTTGATCTCAACTTTCTTGGGCTAGTTTTTAGGCAAAGAAAAGTAAAAATATCTCCTTGTTTCAACCTTTCTTGTCTCATCTACTCTCTCCGACCCATAACAAGCGACGCAGTTACTGTTTCGCACGAAAATTAAAAAAAAAGTAAAAAGGTTGATGTGTTGTGAGCGTAAATAGTTGAGTAGGAGAGAAAATGAGTGGAGAGAATAGTAAATTATAATGGTGTAGTGAGTATTATAATAATGTAGGAGAGAGAATGATTGGAGGAAATAGTAAAGATTCTTTTCCATTTTAGGAAGTGTGACTTATTAATGGGACGCTCAAAATGACAAAGTGTATCACTTGTTATGGGACGGAGGGAGTATTTCAAAACGAATATCTGGTTTTTCTTTTGGGTAGCCTTTAAATGAACGTTGTATTTCTAAAGACAAAAAATAGGTGTCACAATGCTTATTACGTGAAGAAAAAGTGGACATTTAACGTGGAAGTGAATCATCATGGTCTGAATAATAATTGAATTGTTGTTATGGGTATCAAATGTGGGCTATTAATATAAAAATAATACTCCTTCGTCCCAAAATACTTGCAATTTTAGAGTGATTTTTTGTCCCAAAATATTTGCAGCTTTGAAGTTCTTCATAAAATTTTGACACATATTGCCTCAATTACCCTTATTTATAATTATATACTCTCTCTGTCCCGTTTGAAAGGGCATTTTTGTGTCCTTGCACGGGAATTAAGAAAAGTGATGTAGAAAAGAGAAAAAGTGTATAGTGAAATAAATGTTGTGAGTGAAAGGTAATGTAGGAAAGAGAAAGTGGGGTAGAAAATAGTTAGTGGATATTTATTGTGAGAGTAAGACAAGTGGGTCCCACAAATAAAGAAGTAATAAAAAAAATTCATTTTTGGGTTGTGCCCTTTCAAATGGGACGCCCAAAAATAAAATTTGTGTCATTTCGAGCGGGGCGAAGGGAGTAGTACGTTGTCAGTGTAAAAACATTTAATTGACGATGTACTTCATATATTTAATGGGCAATTTCGTATATTTGATATGTATCGATTGTTTTTCTATGTGTGATAAGTCCTAAAATTATAAGTATTTGAGATGGGGGGAGTAAAACTTCTTGATTTTCACAAGTGTATACTCCCTCTGTTCCGCTACAAATCGCACACTTTTTATTTTGGACGTCCCATTACAAATCGCACACTTCCTAAAATGGCAAAGAATCTTTATTATTCCCTCCACTCATTCTCTCTTATACATTATTTTAATACTCACAACACCATTATAATTTACTATTCCCTCCACTCATTCTCTCTCGTATTTTATTTTTACACTCACAATATTTATATTATTATTTTTTTTCTTATTCCCCGCGCAAACAGTAACAGTGCGGTTACTAGCGGGACGGAGGAAGTAGTTTGCAGTGTATGACAAAATACAATAATAGAGTTTAGTTTGTAATGTGTCTGAGAGAGTACGTTTAGACATAGGTGAAGTGAACAAAGGACAGTCCGCACAAAGAAATATCCGTTGCAAGTTGCAAAGCAGTACTTGGACCAAAATCACTTGGAATCCTGGCCTCATATTTTACCTGATTTGCTGGCATTTCTACTGGGCATGAATGACACTATCACAAAGATTATCTTCCCAGACTGGTAGGCCTCCACAACTCCATTTATGAAAATCTCCAAGCTCTTTTCAACCAATCAGAATCCAGATTTAGATATCACGTAGATAAGGACCCTAATCCCTCTCTCACCCAAAGCCCATTATTTATACCAACCCCACAACCTCACCAACACTCACCACCACCAATCTCTTCTGTATATTTTTCTCTTCAATGGCTGCCTCTACCATGTCTCTCTCCTCTACCTTTGCCGGAAAGACAGTCAAAGTGGCCCCCTCGGTCGCTGCCTCAGGGGCCACCACCGGCGAATTCAAGGTCATCATGCGTAAAACCGCAGCCAAGGCCAAGACTGTCTCCTCCGGCAGCCCATGGTATGGTCCCGACAGAGTCAAGTACTTGGGCCCATTCTCCGGAGAGGCCCCATCGTACCTCACCGGAGAATTCCCCGGTGACTACGGCTGGGACACCGCTGGACTCTCAGCTGATCCCGAGACATTCGCCAAGAACCGTGAGCTCGAGGTTATCCACTCCAGGTGGGCCATGCTCGGAGCTCTTGGATGCGTTTTCCCAGAGCTTTTGTCCCGAAATGGTGTCAAGTTCGGTGAGGCAGTCTGGTTCAAGGCTGGAGCCCAGATCTTTAGCGAAGGCGGGTTGGACTATTTGGGTAACCCAAGCTTGGTTCATGCACAAAGCATTTTGGCAATTTGGGCCACCCAAGTTATCTTGATGGGTGCCGTTGAGGGATACAGAATTGCCGGTGGCCCACTCGGGGAGGTCGTTGACCCACTGTACCCCGGCGGCAGCTTTGACCCATTAGGTTTAGCCGAAGATCCAGAGGCATTTGCTGAATTGAAAGTGAAGGAGCTCAAGAATGGAAGACTTGCTATGTTCTCAATGTTTGGATTCTTTGTTCAGGCCATTGTTACCGGAAAGGGACCATTGGAGAACCTTGCTGACCACCTTGCAGACCCCGTTAACAACAACGCTTGGGCTTTCGCCACCAACTTTGTTCCCGGAAAGTAAATGTTATTGATTTGTTTGCTGAGGAATGTTTGTATAAGTTTGGAGAAAATGAGTTCGCCAACGATGTATATTGATTAGATTTTAATGAAATGGAGTGTGATTTAATTTTGGGTTTTTCCTCCACTTTCTTGTTTGCAATTAGTAATTTTATTTTTGTTTAGTTTTTTTTTTTAAATTAATGTAAACGCAGCGGAATCAATAATGAATAAACAAGAAAATCAAAGGAATTTCTTGACCTTGATTCGAATCCACGAATAAAGGGTTTAAGAACTTCAATAAAAATTGCAGAGTTTGCAATTGAATAAAATTAATCAAAGTTGTTTCTAAACAATAACCAAAATTGTTTAAATACTTCTAAAACCCTAAGCAACAAATACTAAAGCAAAGTACTAAAATGCCCCCAAGTCTTAAAACCACCTACTCAGCAATTGAATAAACGTAAGCAAAGAAACAATCAACGACGTAAGACGAAATCACCAAACAACGCGAGGCGGGCGCCTCGCCTACTCCCAGGCGAGCGCATGAACAGTCGAAACTTCCTCCTTGATTGTCACAGCTTGAGGCAGCCACTTGGATGTGGGTGGGGCGGCCGCGTGTAACACCGAATTGCTCCCCATGGTTGAGTCAGTGTGAGGCGGGCGCTTGCTATGGCTGGTGGTGTGCGCCTCATGAACAGCAACAACAGAAGACTCAGCAACAACAGAAGACGTAAATGCCTTACCAACTACATCATGCTCCCCTTCTTGAAAAGGATTCGTCCCCGAATCCACATCAACATAAAGAGGATCGTCCGGGAAATACTCGAAGAGATCAGCGACATTGAAAGTAGGAGAAATGTGCCACCCGTCAGGTAACTCCACAACATAAGCGTTATCATTGACCTTGCGCACCACCTTGCAAGGACCGATCTTCTTGGGGTGCAACTTACTGTAGGTACCCATCGGAAACCTCTCCTTGCGCAAATGTACCATAACCAAATCACCCACAGAAAAAGTCTTGATGCGACGTCTCTTATCCGCATCTGCCTTATACTTAGCATTAGAGACCTCTATATTCTTCCGGACCTCCGCCTGAATAGTGTCGAATGATTCTGCCATATGTTCAGCTGCAACGCTATACCCCGGCAACTTTGGTAAGGGCACCAAATCAAGTGTATGACTCGGAGGACGCTGGTACACAACCTCGAATGGTGTCTTCTTCGTAGTTCTGTTAGGCATATTATTAAAAGCAAACTCAGCAGTGGCCAACATCACATCCCACTTCTTCGGATTGTCACTGCATAAACAGCGAACCATCGAACCCAAAGTCCGATTAACCACCTCTGTCTGGCCATCTGTCCGAGGATGAAAAGAACTGCTAAACTGAAGACCCGTCCGGAAGATACTCCACAATGTACACCAAAAATGACTTAAGAACTTCGTGTCACGATCGGACGTAATAGTCTTGGGAACCCCATGTAGGCGAACCACCTCCTTGAAGAAAAGTCCCGCAATATGAGCAGCGTCCGATGTCTTACGACACGGAATAAAATGGGCCATCTTCGAGAAACGATCAACGACCACGAACACCGAATCATTGGACCTTTGTGTACGAGGTAACCCCAGAACAAAGTCCATCGAAATATCCTCCTAAGGGGTTGTAGGAACAGGAAGAGGGGTGTACAATCCTGTATTCTGGGACTGCCCTTTGTTCGTCTGACAAACCATGCACTTCCGCACGAACATATTAGTGTCCCTTCGCAACTGTGGCCAATAGTAACGTTGGAAAACCAACTCCAAAGTTTTGTCACGACCAATATGACCATCCTTGTGAATCTCCGCAATAAGACTCTCACGAACAGAGCCTTGAGGAATGCACAAACGGTTATTGAAAAATAAGAATCCATCTTGCAGAAAGAACACTCCGACAGGATCACCATGCTGACAACGAGCCCAATCTGTAGAAAAATCAGGATCTGACTCATACAACTCTTTCAAGCAGTCAAACCCCACCACGACAGTATGCATTGTAACCAATAGACTGACCCGACGACTCAAAGCATCGGCAACCTTATTATGTTGCCCACTCTTGTGCTGAATAACAAAAGTGAACTGTTGTAGATATGCCACCCAACGTGCATGCATCCTGTTAAGAGATTTCTGAACATTCATATATTTCAAGGCCTCATGATCAGTATGAAGGATAAACTCACGGTGTAATAAATACTGCTCCCAATGTTTGATGGCCTGAACCACCACATAGAATTCAAGCTCGTAAGTGGTCCACTTACGTTTAGCCTCCTCAAGCTTTTGACTCATAAAAGCCACAGGTCGCTTACTCTGAATCAAAACAGCTCCAATGCCCACCATGTAAGCATCGCCTCCAACTCAAAAGGCTTAGAGAAATCCGGTAACACCAAAATAGGAGCACTAGTGAGTTTCTCCTTAATTAAGGCAAAACTAGCGTGCCAGCCTCGTCACCCCACAAGAACTTCCCCTTTTTCATACATTCAGTAATAGGAGCTACAACAGTACTAAAGTTCTTAATGAAACGACGGTAAAAAGTAGCAAGACCATGAAAACTGCGTACCTCACCAACAGTAGTAGGAGTAGGCCAGTCGCGAATAGCCCAAACTTTTTCTTCATCAACCTGAATCCCATCCGCAGAAACGACATACCCCAAGAACAACAGCTTGTCAAGCATAAAACTGCACTTCTTGAAATTGATGTACAACTTATTCTCCCGAAGTGCTTGCAGAACCAACCGAATATGCCCAATATGCTCCTCCTCCGATTTACTAAAGATCAGTATGTCATCAAAGTAAACCACCAAAAATTTCCCATTAAAAGGCTTCAAAACCTGATTCATCAACCGCATAAAAGTGCTAGGAGCATTAGATAAGCCGAACGGCATGACCAACCACTCATAAAGCCCCTCCTTGGTTTTGAAAGCTGTCTTCCACTCATCACCTTGGCGAATCCTCACTTGATGGAACCCACTACGCAAATCAATCTTAGAGAAGATGCGAGCACCACGAAGGACATCTAGCATATCATCAAGGCGGGGAATAGGGAATCAATTTGACAAGAATCTTGTTAATAGCCCTGCTATCAACACACATCCTCCAGGAAGCATCCTTCTTGGGAACAAGTAGAGCTGGAACCGCACAAGGGCTCAAACTTTCCCGAATATAACCCCGCAACGGAGGCAACCTCGCAGGAAGTTCATCAGGCATAATGTCCTTATACTCATCCAATAACGCTTGTAAAGTAGTAGGAACTAAACAAGTGTCATCACCCAAGCCCTTCTTGACTACAACAAAAATAGCAGGTGCATCCATAGCCTCGGAAACAAACTCTTGTGCAGTACATAGTGAAACAATAGGCTTTCGCCTAGGTTGGGCACATACAGATTTTTCACGCAATGGACACAAATTAAAACGAGTCCCATCCTTCATAAAGCTCAAAACATTATCCCGACCCTTATGCACGACATTAAGGTCGAATTGCCATGGTCGACCCAACAAAAGATTGCAAGCATTCATATCCACAATATCACATAAGACATCATCCTTATAACGACCAATAGAAAAGGGGACAAGACATTGTTGGTGTACCTTAATGTTGCCCAAAGAATTTATCCACCCAACTGTATAGGGTGTAGGATGTGTCTGCGCCTTCAGCTGCAATTTCTCCACCGTATCCCGCGAAACCAGATTTTCGCTACTCCCACTGTCAACGATGATAGAAACTGTAGAATCATTAACCTTCCCCCGTGTGCGAAAAATGTTGTGACGTTCCGAATCATCAGAAGCAGTAGGGGTTGTCAACATAAGTCTTCGGACCACAAAAGAGGAATGCTTTCCCTCGAACTCGGCTTCATCATTGGGATCCTCCCAAATCTCCGGACAATCTTCCTCATTGACATCTTCCTCACCATCATCCCTTTCAACCACATTAACAGATTTACGACTCGGACATTGGCTCGAAATATGACCCACCCCACCACACTTATAGCACTTGTCACCGTAAGACTTAGCATAAGGATTGGTAGTCTGACGGTTAGTCGAGGGAGGTGGAGTCGGTTTACGCACAGCTTGCGTAGCAGGGGCGGAGGTTGTCTTCGCTTCGGCCATCGCTGAACCTCCAACATGTGTCTTGCTCGAATCAGGCCCCCAAACTGGCCGATGATTGACCCCCAGACATTTAAAACCGCGACTATGGTCCGAAAGCTTCGCAATGCACCGACGTTCAATCAACCGTTTGCGCCGTTCAATAGCCTCATCCAAGAAACCGACAAGTATGAGTTCAACCTGATTACGGATATTCTGTCGTAGGCCTTGAACAAAGCGAGCTGTCAATTGCGCATCCGTTTCACTCAAGTCAGTGCGAGATGACCAGTTGTGAAAATCATGGAGATAAGCATCAACCGTTCTAGCACCTTGTTTACACTCCATGAACTTCTTGTACATAACCTGCTCAAAATTAACAGATAGAAACCTCTGCCTCAAAGCTTGTTTCATACGGTCCCAATCATTAATTGGTGGTCTGCCACTACGAATCAATTGGTTATTGATTTGTTTCCACCATGCGGATGCACCACCCTTAATTTATATGCCACATATGGGACCTTTTTCTCCTCAAACGTATTCATCAAATCAAAATATTTTTCAACTTCATCTAACCAATCGAAAAACCAACCATGTCCAACTCACCGTAAAAGAAGGGAATATCTCGCCTTGATTTTTGGTAGTTGTTCGACGTTGTTCTCGAACTCCTCCGGCCGGCGGAGCGCGATGGAAGTGTCTGTCCTCGCGTCCCCGGAGGGATCTCACGATTGCCCGCCCGATGCCCTCGTTGAGCCGCAAAGCCCGTAAAGATTCCACGATTGCCGCATGTTCTTCGCCGCGAGCGGCACGATCCTCCCTGCTGCATTCTTTGCATCTATTTGAACCAAAGCAGTAAAATTCGCGGTCATTGTAGCCATGGCTGTTTGAAGCTCATTGATACCTCCATCGTTTCCGTTATTGGCCATCGTCCTAGGATCTCTCCTGCTCTGATACCAAATAATGTAAACGCAGCGGAATCAATAATGAATAAACAAGAAAATCAAAGGGATTTCTTGACCTTGATTCGAATCCACGAATAAAGGGTTTAAGAACATCAATAAAAATTGCAGAGTTTGCAATTGAATAAAATTAATCAAAGTTGTTTCTAAACAATAACCAAAATTGTTTAAATACTTCTAAAACCCTAAGCAACAAATACTAAAGCAAAGTACTAAAATGCCCCCAAGTCTTAAAACCACCTACTCAGCAATTGAATAAACGTAAGCAAAGAAACAATCAACGACGTAAGACGAAATCACCAAACAACGCGAGGCGGGCGCCTCGCCTACTCCCAGGCGAGCACATGAACAGCCGAAGCTTCCTCCTTGATTGTCACAGCTTGAGGCGGCTGCTTGGATGTGGGTGGGGCGGCCACATGGAACACCGAATTGCTCCCCATGGTTGAGTCAGTGTGAGGCGGGCGCTTGCTATGGCTGGTGGCGTGCGCCTCATGAACAGCAACAACAGAAGACTCAGCAACAACAGAAGACGTAAATGCCTTACCAGCTACATCATAAATTCTAAAACTGATGATATTGTGAAGTCGACATGGTTATACAGCATAAATTGACATCGGTGGATCTAATCTCGTAGGCAAGACTTCCTCCTATCCATCCGAAAGTTAAAAATTTCTCAAAAGGTTGTCCTAACAGAGTTCCACCAGAAAGTTAAAACTTTCTCAAAAGGTTGTCCTAACCGAACCTATTTATTTGTTTATTTGTGTGATTCACATGTCATACTCACAACAATTATCCGTTAACTATTTTTTCTATCCTACTTTTTCTCTTTTACACAACTATATATATATAAGATATATCAAAAGATATGCAAAAAAGTTATGAAAAAGTTGTGAAGAGCAAAATATATTATGTATTATTGTCTTAAAATTTACATATGCTACAGACTTGTATTTATATTAAAAAACATATGAATCCTAATTATTATTGGATTCTAATAAATCTCTCCTTATTCTAATAGTAAATATAATTCTAACTGAAAATACTCCTAACTAATGTAACTTTCCTAAGTTGGCTCAATACCAATTTAGGTAACTAAATATTTGGTGAATCTCCTTCTTTATCTCTAACATGCAGATCGTGTAGTGAGACAAATCTTGGACATAAGATCATGAAATCGAGATTTGCCAAGTGGTTTTGTTAATGCATCCGCAAGCTGATCATTATCGAAGATAAAAGAAACGCGAAGAGTTTTATTTTGCACATGTTGACGAACAAAATGATAATCAAGAGCAAGGTGCTTCACGCGAGAGTGAAACTTAGGATTTGCAGCAACATAAGTAGTACCTAAATTATCACAATAAACAACTAGAGGTGCAACAGCCGAATGACCCAGTTCGCGGAGAAGATTATGAACTCAAATAACCTCTGCTGACGTAGAGGCAACAACACGATATTCAGCTTCTGTCGAGGACCTAGCAAGAGTGCGTTGCTTGCGAGCACTCCAAGAGATAGGATTTTTACCAAGATAAACAATATAACCAGTAGTAGAAATATAATAATTCTTATCACCTGCCCAATCAGCATCTGTAAAGGCATGAAGAGAGAGAGAGAGAGAGAGAGAGAGGAGAATCTCGACAAAGGAGAAGACTGTTAGAAATAGTGGCAGCAAGATAACGAAGGAGGCATTTGAGAGAAACCCAATGATCTTCAGTTGGCCTATGCATAAATTGGGCCAATCGATTAACGGCAAATGATATATCAAGCCTTGTTAAAGAGAGATACTGCAAACTACCAACAAGAGCACGATATTCAGTAGGATTAGAGATGGCAGTGCCGCCATGTAGAGAAAGATGAACATCCGGTGCCATATGAGTAGACACAGGTTTAGCCTCTGTCATGTGTGAACGAATCAAAATATCCTAAATATATTTTTGTTGACTTAGCAGAATGCCATTTGGGTGAGGAAGAACTTCAACACCCAAAAATAAGAAAGAGAGTCAAGATCCTTGAGAGAAAAGTGGGAGGAAAGTTGATGTATGAAGAATTAAGAAGACCATTATGAAACCCAGTAATGATAATATCATCAACATATACTAGAAGATAAATAAGACCAAGAGAATGATGTAATGTAAAAAGGGATGAATCAGAAACTGAGTTTGTAAATCCAAGAGATAGAAGATAGGAGCGAAGCTCATTATACCACGCCCGTGGAGCTTGTTTTAATCCATAAAGTGCTTTCTTCAATTTACAAACAAAAGATGGATGAGATGGGTCAAAAAAACCTGGAGGTTGAACCATAAATACGTCCTCAGTGAGAGAAACCTGAAGGAAAGCATTGTTAATATCCACTTGACGAAGAGACCAACCTCGAATGGTAGCAATAGTGAGAATCGTTCGAACAGTAGCAGATTTAACAATTGGACTGAACGTTTCTGAATAATCAATACTAGGACGTCGATGAAAGCCCTTAGCAACAACACGAGCTTTATAACGATCAAAAGAACCATCAGGTTTGTACTTTGTGCGAAATACCCACTTACAACCAACAAGATTTTGGGACGGAGAACAAGATCTCATGTTTTATTTTAGAGAAGTGCATCAAATTCATGTTGCATGGCATTACACCATATAGGAATTTTGAGAGCCTGGGCAACGGTAGATGGTTCGGCCGAGGGGTCAGAGAGAGAAGCTCGAAGGTTTAATTTGGTCACAATTTGTGTATATTATTTTGTGATCGGGTCACATGTTTGCGCGGAAGGGAAGGGGGTGGGGGAGGGGGTAGGGAAGGTGATGGGAATGGGGTAGTGTTGGCGGCAGAAGGAAGAGGTGTTGGGGAAATAGGGGCTGCTAAAGAGGGCTCGGCAGATGAAGGTGAGGCTGGCTCGGCAGTGGGGTGGTTTGGTTCGGCAGTGGGTTGGTTGGGCTCGGTAAGGGGAGAAGCTGGAGGCGAAGGAGTAAGAGGATGGGTAGAGGATGCCGGTAAAGTGTGAGGAATATTAAGAAGTGGAAGAACAAAGGTACACCATTCATCACTGGTAGGGTAAGAAGAAGATTGAGATTGCGAGGCAAAGAGAAACTTGTCTTCGATAAACTTGACATGCCGGGAAGTATAGATTTTGTTTGAAGTAGGATCAAGGCTGTAATATGCGCTTTGTGTGGCAGAGTAACTAACAAAGACACAAGGTGAAGAGCGGGAGTCAAGTTTGTGAGATGTATATGAACGTAACAAAGGATAACGGAAGCAACCAAAGCTACGTAATTTAAGGTAATTAGGGTGCTGTTTGCGAAGAAGAAATAAAGGTGAATGTAAGTTGAGGGTAGGTGTTGGCATCCGGTTTATGAGATAGCAAGCAGTTGCAAAGGCGAGAGGCCAGTGAGTTTTAGGCATAGAAGAGTGGGCGAGTAAGGAGAGTCCAGTCTCAACAATATGATGATGACGATGCTCAGAGTATCCATTGTGTTCAGGAGTATGAGGAGGAGAGGTGAGGTGTTGAATACTATAGGAGGCGAGAAGAGGATGAAGCCCAATATATTTCCCCCAATTGTCACTATAGATTGTTTTAATGAACCGATTGAAATATTTTTCGACTAGGTTTTTGAAGTGAAAAAATTGGGAGAGCATCATTCTTATGCTTAAGAGTAGACGTGGTCGGTTAGTAAAACCGCCCGTTAGTAAAACCACCGGTTAGCCGGTTATAACCGTCGGTTACAAACCTCGAAAACCATCAACCAAAATTGAACCGGATAACCGCCTGAATCGGTTACGGTTTGACGGTTATACGGTTTTAACGGTTTTTCGATTAACCTCCGGTTTATCCGGTTTGGATTTGCTCGGCCGAGTCTTTGGTGTTGCTCGGTCGAGCATACCCTTTTTTTTAATTTCTGGCATTCTGCTCGGCCGAGCAACTCATATGACTCGGCCGAGCATGAGGCATGATCGTTAAATACACTGGAAAATGACCCCCTCGGCCGAGCAACTCATATGACTCGGTCGAGCATGACCGTTAAATGGTAAACAGACATACTGGAAAATGTCTTGCTCGATCGAGCAACCCTCGTGACTCGGTCGAGCATAAAACCGGCGGTTCAAAACCGATGGTTCAAAACCGGCGGTTCACAGTTTTTGAAATACACCAACCGAAACCGAACCTTGGAAAAATTGGTTACGGTTAAACCAGTTACGATTAAACCGGTTTTGACCGGTTAAAAATTGGCCGGTTTGCCGGCCTGGTTAACCAAATGGACACCTCTACTTAAGAGGATAAAACCAAATGTATTTTGAAAAATGATCAACAAATATGATGTAGTATTTATAAGCATCAAAGAAAAAATAGGGGACGTCCATACATCACTATAAAGCACATCAAGAGGACCAAAAGATTGAATTGTATTGGTAGAAAAGGGTAACTTGTGACTTCTATTACAATCACATGAGTTATAATGAAAAGAAGAAGAACAAGGAATTTTTAATTTGAAACTATTACTAATGTGACGTAAAATAGAATAAGAAGGATGTCCTAACCTATGATGCCAATTAGACGTAGAATAAATTGAAGCAAATTGAATAGCAGAATGAGAAGGAATCCATTCATAGACGCCGGATTTAGTTTGACCTTGAAGAAGAACTGCTCCCGTTTGAATATCTTTCGCAACGAAGGAAGAGGGCAAGAATGTGATAAAATCATTATTATCGAGACATAATTTGGAAATAGAAATAATGTTACGAGACAAGGCGAGAACATGAAGAACATGATTAAGCTGAAAAGTAGAATTTTGAGTAAGGAAAGAAGTGAAACCAATGTTAGATATGTTGAGACCGGATCCATCACCAATAAATAACTCTTCAATGCCATCATAGGGACAATGGAGGGACAAATTATTTAGGTCATTAGTAGCATGATGGGTGGCGCCACTATTATGTAACCAAGATGTGGGTGGGGCAACGGAAGAAGAGGTGGTGGTAGCATATAGAGTGGGGGACGAATTCGGTTTAGGACGGGGTGGTGGCCGAGAGTTGTTGGAAGGAATGGGAGTAGAGATGGTAATATTGGGCTCGGCCGAACTGGGAATTGAGATGGCATCGTTTGATGCAATGAATAAGATCGGCAGGAAGAAGGCTATGGATCGTATAGCTCTGATAACATCTTAAAGTCTGAGGTTCCACCTTAAAACCAATTGGTTTCAAGGGGAGTGACCCAGGATCATTTATGTCATAGGCAAGGTTCGTCAATTTCTGATGTGGGATAATATCTCTAACACGCACCCTCACGTGTAGCGGGCTTTTTGCCAAGCTTACAACATGGAGTTATTAATCGGGTGGCGCAGAGTAACATCGCGGGCTGTTGGGCCTGCACGTGTAATGGACCTGCTCTGATATCATATAGAAGATATATCAAAAGATATGTAAAAAGGTTATGGAGAGGTTGTGGAAAGCAACGTATATTATATATTATTGTCTCAAAGTTTACATAAGCTAGAGACTCATATTTATTTTCAAAACATATGAGTCCTAATTATTATTGGATTCTAACAAATCTCTTCTTATTCTAATAGTAAATATAATTCTAATAGAAAATACTCCTAACAAACTAAGATAACTTTCCTAAGTTGGCTCAATACCAACTTAGGTAATAAAATATTTGATAAATTTCCTTCTTTATCTCTAACAATCTACACTCACAATATATTATCTTTTTCACATTTTCTTAACTAGTGAGTAATCCGTCGAAATTCGACGGGCATAGTTAGGCTTATTATTACTTGTTGCCATAATCTGTAATTTCATTTAAATAAATGAAAAAAAATATGTTAGGTTTATATCCAACAATAAAAAATTTGACACGATAATTTTGGGACGGAGGGAGTATCCTGTACACATAGAAAATTACTTTACTACATTCAGAATAACTCCATTTAGCATATATGTGTTGGGATGGCCAAACATATTTTGGTCACATATATCTATTTCTATTATAAAAAAATGTGTGTACACTTGCTCACCGATTTTTTAAGAGATGGAGAAGATATAAAAAAATTTGAATGCACAATTAAGATAAATCAAGGAAGCACGACTCAGGACCTTATGAAGCATTTCAGATAATACTCAAGTTGTGATTATTATAAATCTGAATTATGCATACCCATAGTTCATAAATTTGTCAAAATCATACCAATATTTCAAGTTTCAACCACTTGACAACCATTTACCAAAACAAAATATTAGTTGCTCCCTTGAATATAGTTATCAAAGCTTTAGCCATCAAGCAAAATGTTATAATTTCTCTTGTGGGTCATTTTCTGATTAGGAAAGATTATGAAAATAAATAAGTCATGGCATCCATATGCAACACTGGAATGAAAATAAATAAACTTGATAGTTTTAATCAGATTATTAATCATAAATCCCAAAGTACCAAATGAAATAACAAAATATCAAAGAAAATATTTGTTAACCATTTTCTCACTCTACCCACGATAATGTCACATTGGGGAAAATGAATTATAAATAAAAAAATTAAAAACAAAAAATGTATATTTGAATAAAATATTAATCGATCCAATTTTGAAAAATTACATTTCCTTATTTACTAATTATTTTCCCATTTTTTGAAAATTCAAAATTTGATTTCAAAATTCAAATGTTGATTGAGATTAAATCGGGATAATTTACTGTATAAATATTTACCTTATAAACATTAACCTTTTATTAAATGAAAAATCAATTTATTAAATGAAAAAACTTTGAAACAAAGACCAATGGGAGAATTACATAATGTCATGTCATAATAGTGATATGGCTTAATGTGAAGGCTATAAATGTTTGTATTTTAATATATTATATAGATGAATCATTATAGTACTACTTCTTTCATCTCAAAAAGAATTATAAATAAATTATTTAAAAAAATAATATTTATTTTTGGACCGTTACTCTTTGATTATATTTTTAAATTCCTATTTATAAGACTCTTGCATGTATATAGATCATTACATTAATATTTCTTTCGTCCTAAAATAAAAATAATTGATCAATTTTTATTTTGCTTAAAATAAAAAAAATCATTTATTAGACTATATTATTGTAACTATTTCTAATTTATATACCAAAGATTTCAATTTATAAAATAAATTTCTATGTATATAGATCATAATTATAGTACTACTTCTTCTGTCTCAAAATGATTTATAAATAAAAATTTTAAAAACAAAAAATGTGCATTTGAATAAAATATTAATCGATCCATTATTGAAGAGTTACATTTCCTTATATTAATTGCTTTCCCGTTTTTTGAAAATTCAAAATTTGATTTCAAAATTCAAATGTTGATTGAGCTTAAATCGGGATAATTTATTGTATAAATATTTACCTTATAAACAATAACCTTTTATTAAATGAAAAATCAATTTATTAAATGAAAAATCTTTGAAACTAAGACCAATGGGAGAATTACATAATGCCATGTCATAATAGTGACATGGCTTAATGTGAGGACTCTAAATGTTTGTCTTTTAATATATTATATAGATAGATGGATCATTATAGTACTACTTCTTTCATCTCAAAAAGAATTATAAATAAATTATTTTTACAAAATAATATTTATTTTTGGACCGTCACTCTTTGATTATATTTTTAAATTTCTATTTATAAGACTCTTGCATGTATATAGATCATTATACTAATATTTCTTTCGTCCCAAAATAAAAATAATTGATCAATTTTTATTTTGCTTAAAATAAAAAAAAAGTATTCATTTATTAGACTATATTATTGTAACTATTTCTAATTTATATACCAAAGATTTCAATTTATAAAATAAATTTGTATGTATATGAATCATAATTATATTACCACTTCTTCTGTCTCAAAATGAATTATAAATAAAAATTTTAAAAACAAAAAATTTGCATTTGAATAAAATATTAATCGATCCATTATTGAAGAGTTACATTTCCTTATACTAATTGTTTTTCCGTTTTTTGAAAATTCAAAATTTGATTTCAAAATTCAAATGTTGATTGAGCTTAAATCGGGATAATTTACTGTATAAATATTTACCTTATAAACAATAACCTTTTATTAAATAAAAAATTAATTTATTAAATGAAAAATCTTTGAAACTAAGACCAATGAGAGAATTATATAATGTCATGTCATAACAGTGATATGACTTAATGTGAGAGCTCTATATATTTATCTTTTAATATATTATATAGATTTTTGAACCGCTTTATTTTAAACCGGACAAAACGGAAGAGGGAGTACTTAACAAGTTTTATGGACCAAATTCAGCTCCATATCCTTATCTTATCTATTCTTGGTTTATTCATGACATCCAATTTTAATCATGTAAAGGCTGTAAAATATGTATGGTGTTGAAGAGGCCGGAGTGGAGGGCAAAAATTCAAGTGGGGGGTTGATTTTTTATTTTTTATTTTTTTATTTTATTTTATTTTATTTATTTTTTATTTTTTTTTATTTTTATTATTTTTATTTTTTTTTTCACGATAACAACATATGAGGATTCATGTTAGCCGACTCCAAATTATTTTGGGACTAAGGCTTTGTTGTTGTTGTTGTTGTTGTTGTTGTAAAGGCTGTAAAATATTCAAACAGATTTCCAAGGGTAAATGAATAGTACTTCCTCCTCCTGTGTGTCCGAAAAGAAATAACCAACAAAAATTTCAATTTTACATTTAATTTAATAAAGAGCAAATTTGAAAAAAAAATTATACTGTGATTTATTTTCGGACAAAGGTTATAATTTTTTATAACGGTGTTTGACAATAGTAAGCAAAGCTCAAAAAGTAAGCTATATTATACTCCATCCGTCCCGGTAGAAGCGTCACCCTTTTAGAGGTGGCGCGCAAATTAAGGAAAAGTGTGGGAAGAAAAAATGTTGTGAGTGTAATTTAAAAATAGGAGAGAGAATTAGTGGAGGAAATAGTGAATTTTAAAAGTGTTGTGAGTGTAGAGGAGAGAGAATTAGTGGAGGGAATAGTGGATGGGATAATAAAATATTAATAAAAGTTTCCTTTTTAGGAAAGGGTGACGCTATAAACGGGACGCCATTTTGGATAAAAAGTGACGCTTCGATCGGGACGGAGGGAGTATGTGAACTTAGAAATGAAGAGAGAGAAAATGATTTCTATAAATGTAATTGACAGAAGAATGAATTAGGTGTGCTCCCAAGATTAAAATAGGAGAGAAAGGGAAGGAAATAAAAGAAAGTTCAAAAAAACTTCCCTCCTTTAGACTATTCCCATCAGTGATTTCGATTCAACCCAACCTCAAATAAAATATTAATTTCTTTCACTTCCATATACACACTCCCAATCTTAATAATTTATACTCCCATCAGTGACCCCGACCCAACCCAACCCAACCTTTTACAAATAAAATATTTATTTTTTTTTACTTCAACTTACCTAAAATACTTATCATTTTATTTTTTAAAATAATATATTAGTAATAATATTTTTAAAATTACCCGTAAAATTATTAAAAATAATTACCCAAACAATTATAAAAAATGAATTTTGATATATTTTTTATTTTTTTAATTTATATAATTATATAAAATATACTAGTTTTAAAAATATATTTATATAAATACAAAATCAAAATAATTTGGTGAAACAAAAAAAAAAAACAAATGGTGACCCAACCGGGGCCAACCCAAGGGCAATTGGCCAACCAAGGTTGCACAAAATCATGACTTTCTATGCTTTTTCCTTTTTTTTTTTTTTTTGGGTGACTCTCACAAGGAAAGTCACCGATGTGAGTGGTCTTATGTGCTCCCTAATTTTGTTAGGAGGGAAATGGGAGGAAAGGGGAGGAAATTTTTTAACATTTTCCTTCCTTTCATTTCCTTCCAAAAGTGGAAGGAAGTCAAAATTTCATTAACAAATATTTTTGAAATATCTACTTTACCCCTCAAATATAATTATCTCCTTCTTTCATTAAGGGTCCAAGTGTAATTTAAAAAAATTTCCTTCACTTTTCTTCCTAAACTCGGGAGCACTAAAGGGAAATATTGAATTCCATTCCCTTCTCTTCTTTTCTCTTCTCTTCTCTCCTCTTCCTTTCCTTTCTCTCCATTTAAAACTCGGGAGCGGACCCAAAGAGTGTTGATTACATACTTCGTCTGTTTCGACTGGAGTTTAACCATAAAAATGGGACACGAAAATTAAGAAAAAGGATAAATAGGAAATGAGTCACTACAAGAAAAGGGGCTATTTACGGCGCTCATTTACGGCGGTGGACACGCGTCCGCCGTATATATCATATATATACGGCGGTTATGTATACCGCCGTATATAAGTAATATATACGGCGGTCTAGACCGCCGTAAATAAGTAAATACGTATATTTCACATGAATGCGTATGAGATCGAAGTTATATACGGCGGTGTATAAGTAGCCGCCGTATATAGTTAACTATTATCGGCGGTTTATACGCGTCCGCCGTAAATGTTATTAAATACCGGGAAACCAAATTTCCCTTTCAGTTTCGCGGTATCTCTCCCTCTCTTTCTCTCCTCCATAGCAGCTAGGGCACGAACGAAGATCTCCATAGCTAGGGCACGAACGAAGATCTCTTTCTCTCCTCCAAATCAAGAGTTGGTATTTACTTTTAATTTTTTGGTTTTTATTGTTCTTGGTCTTGGTCTTACTCGCCTCTCTTTCTCTCCTCGCGTATCTCGCCTCTCTCTCTCCTCCACTGAAATCTGAGCTTTGATTTCTTCAATCAACAACAATCGTGTATACATTTCTTTCCCTTTTCTAATTTACTTTTAATTTCGGGTTTTTTTTGTTCTCGTGTTGTGAGTTATTGTTGATGTTGTTGTTGCTGGGTATTGCTTCATGATCGGCCTGTTTTTTTTGTTTTTTTTTTTTTTTTTGATAACCGACATTGTGGGGTTTTTTTGATAACCGATATCAGTGCTAAAACTTAAATTTATGATTTTGCGATTTTGTTCTATGTTCACGGCTCTAGATTGATTTTTGTAGTCAGTTTGCATGTTCTTGAAATTGGGGTTTTGCGATTTTGGAATGGGGTTTGAAAACCCACATCGTGTTATATCATTGTTTCTCATGCCATACATGCCTAGCTTTTACTAATATTAGTCATCCCATTTCCACTCCAAGTCTTGGTAATCACATCAACAAGTTGTTTGCGAAGTAATTTGTCAGCTTCTTCCCAAAAAATGACTATCAACCTCAATGTACTTTGTCTTATGGATTAGATGATTAGATGCAATGTGGATAGCCGCCTAGTTCTCATGCCATTACCGAGTAGGAGTTAAACTACCAAGTCCAACCCCATTAAGTACATGTAGAGTCCATATCACCACATTTCAACCGAGCCATGGCTTTATACCCCGCCTTAGATACATGATCATGAATCTTGATACCAATGATTCCTTCTTGCTTTACTAAGATACTAAGTTTCCTCCAACAAATAGACAATACCTAGTCGTGAACTTCTTGTTTGAAGGCAAACCTTGTAAATTCCCTTAACTCTAGTGTGCCCGTAATCTCAATCTATTAGTCCATATGTTGGTGTTGCGCACTTCAAAAATAATGTTGCGCACTTCAATCTAGTTCCTAAAAATAGTTCCAAATCTTTTGTTGCATGTGCATATTCTTTTGCACATCAACCTAGTTCCTTAAATTAGCTTCTCAATTACGGGGAGGGGGCTTGAGAGAGACGAATGAATGTTGTAATAGGGTTATACTATATCACGGGCCCAAATTCGACTAATAGGCTAGGCTCCAACAATGTATATTATCTATATCGAGCCAAAAGTTGTACATATTTAGACTATGTTTGTTTATGAGTTTATTTTTATTCTCAAATTTGTGTCTCTCGGTCTTATATATAGGTTGTATTTTAACGTTAAAAATATCAAGTCAAGTCATATATGGACAAAAGTTGGATTGATTTGGATAATCGAATTTCAAATGAGTATTTGTCCTGGGTCGACAACTTTCTCGATTTTGCATTCTCAAAAAGTCTGCTTGGTGTTAAAGAAATATATTGTCCTTGTAAAAAATGCGCAAATCGTTACCAAGAAGACCGTGCAACCGTGAGATCACATTGTATTGCAGTGGGATTTCAAAAAGATTACAAGAATTGGATTAGGCACGGGGAAGAGTACATTTCGCGTAAGAATGATAATAATGATAGGACAACCGAAGATGGCATTGAAATTGAATTGGGCGTGCAAGATTGTATGAGGCGAATGGTACATGAAGGGATGGGTATGCCGGATAGTAACCACAGAATTGAAGAAATCGTACAATCGATGCATCCACCGCAAAGTTTCTTAGACTTTTGAGAGATCTTGATCAAGCCTTGTGGGAAGGGTGTGATAAGTTTATAGTACTCTCATTTATTGTAGAACTTATGCTCTGGAAGGCTAATTATCGAGTGACCGATAAGGGATTTACTTCTTTATTAAAAAATTTCATTAGGGCATTGCCTCAGTCAGCGAAAGTGCCAAGTTCCTATCGTGAGGCGTACAAGATGACTGCGGATTTGGGTTTTAGTTATAAAATGTGGGACGCGTGCATTAATCATTGTATGTTGTTTCGAAATGAAACTGAAAAACTTACTAAATGTGAAATTTGTGGAGCCTCTAGATATAAGCAACAAGAAGAAGGGGGTAGCGGTGAAGGTGCGGAAACAAGTGGCAAGAATAAACTTCCCAAGCAGGTAGCGATGAAGAAAGTATGGTATTTTCCCTTAAAGCCAAGGTTGCAAAGGTTGTATTGGTCATCTAAGACCACGACACTCATGAGATGGCATGCCGAGAAAAGAATAGACGATGGTGTGCTGAGGCATCCTGCAGACTCTCGTGCGTGGAAGGAATTCGATGAACGTTATCCATTATTTTCAAGTGAAATTTGAAATGTTAGATTGGGATTAGCATCGACGGATTTAATCCTTTCGTAACAATGACTATATCTCACAAGATTTGGCCGGTTGTGCTTATGCCATACAATCTTCCACCTTGGTTATGCATGAAACAGCCATATTTCTTCTTGTCGGTGCTTACTCAAGGCCCAAAAGGGCCGGGCAACAAGATAGATGTGTATCTCCAACCGTTAATTGATGAGTTGAAGGAATTGTGGGAAGATGGTATATCAACTTATGATGCATCAAGGAATGAGTTGTTTACTTTACGAGCTTCACTATTATGGACAATAAATGACTTTCCTGCATATGCAATGTTGTCTGGATGGAGCACTAAAGGTGAATATGCTTGCCCTTGTTGCAATGTGAGACCTCAAGCACGATGGTTGGATCATGGTGGCAAGTATTGTTATATTGGTCATCGACGCTTCTTGCCTAGGAGTCATGCTTTTCGTAAGGATAAAGGCTCTTTTGATGGTACTCATGAAGTGAGAGATAAGCCCAAGTTATTGTTTGGAACAAAATTGCTTAAACAAGTTGAAAATATGGAAACAGAGTATAAAATAGAAGATGTTATTAAAAAGAGGAAAAGAGAAGAGGGTGAGAAGCAACAAGCCAAGTTGGAGAAAAGAAAGGTTCCTAAGTTGTGTCACAATTGGAAAAAAGAGGAGTATCTTCTTTGAGTTGCCTTATCGGGCAAATAATCATGTTCGTCATAATCTTGATGTTATGCACATTGAAAAAATGTGTGTGATAATGTGCTACATACTGTTAGGTATCGGGAAATCAAAAGATAATGATAAAGCAAGAAAAGACCTAAAAGTGATGAACATTCTAAACCATTGCATCTACAAAAGCTTCCATCCGGCAAAGATATTATGCCTCCGGCTCGCCTTACAATGAGTAAGAAGCATAAAGACACATTCTTGAAAGTTCTAAAGGGAGTCAAAGTCCCTGATGGCTACTCGTCAAACATATCTCGTTGTGTACATCTAGAGGAAAGAGCTATTTGGGGTCTTAAGAGCCATGATAGTCATATTTTGCTCCAACAACTACTCCCTTTAGTGCTCGAAAAGCGTTGCCTACTTGTAAAAGCCATCATTGAGTTGGCAAATTTCTTTAGGCAATTATCCTCAAAGGTGAATACACTTGCCGATCTCGAAAAGATACAAGATCGGATGGTCGTCACATTATGTGCTCTCGAGAAAATATTCCCACCGACTTTCTTTGATGTTATGGAGCACTTGCAGTGCATTTAGCCGAGGAGGCCTTGAAGTGCCCAATACAATTTCGTTGGATGTATCCGGTAGAGAGGTACATCCATATTAAATTTACTTTGAAAAAAGTTAAATTCCTTTTTACATCTGCTTTAGCATAAGTAAATGAGTGGTCTCAGATGAACCACGAGTGCATAAATAACGTATGGAATGACGTTCTGGTAAGTTGTAATCCATATTTCTTACATAAATCTCTAGTACGTAGTCAAAAGTCTTATGATTCTCTAACAATTGTTTTTTTTTTCTTTGTTGAATTGTGTATATAGGAAAATACAAATGCTCCTCCTGAGTATTTCCTGCTATGGCTCTTTCTCTCGCTAAAGCGTGGCGTGACTTGGAAATACAATGTGAGACAAGCATATAATAAGTATTACTCGCTATGAATATTACTCGCTTATGACTTTGTTATGAATATTGACTCGATTATGAATATTATTACTCGCCTGAAACATCATTATAAGATGTATGAATCGACCAAGACGCATTGGCTCACCCACCCCGTGGGTGCGTTGCGAATCAATGGGCTGCACTTGTTGCGATGTGGGTACGCCCAAGGCTCGGGTATATTTCAAATTAATCTCAATCTATTATCGTGAATGTCTTATATAAGTAGTCAAATTAATACTAATATTATCTTTTTTTTTTTTCCAGGAAATATCGAAACAAATAAATTGAATCGAGAAAAACAATCGTGCTCGAATAGGACCGGAAAACGTCCCATCCCAAAGTCATCAAAGAGGTTTGTCATCGTTCAATTTAGTTCTCGGATTGTCAATTCAATTAATGTTTCTTTTTGTATCGTATATAAATATATTTTTTTGGTCAAATGATTCTATTATAAATTGTAGAGAGGCGAAAAGGGATTACCAACCGATCGCTTAAGCGTTTTCATACATACGCGCACGGGCAAAACACCCGCAGATCAAGAAACCACTCAAATGATTGTAAGTTAAAGTTTCAACCTTTTCTGTTTCAGTTTTGTTATTCTATAGAATACTTTTTTCATTTCTAACTTCATTTTCATAATATTAATTAAAGTTAAAACATTTATATTGAACATGTTGTTTTTGTTACAGCAAACGCTTAATGATGCAGTTGAGGAGCTGCCAGAGGAGCAACAAAACTCTCCCGCGGCGCGTGAAAATATTTTTGTTGGTATGTTTGGCTCTGATGACCATGGGAGAGTTCGATGTATGGGAGGCGGTCTGAACAAAACTAAGGTGTTTGGTAAATCCCAACCTTCTCGGGCTGTAATGGAGGCGGTGGCGGGGGTCGGAGCCGAGATATGGAAAGGCAACTTGAGGAGGAACGCCGAAAAAATGAGGAGGAACGCCAACGACTTCAGAGCACAACAACAACTTGATGAGGAACGCCTTAAGTTACAACAACAAATTGATGAATTGAAACGTTGTTGGATGGAACGACGTGGAAATGACGGTAATGAATAGGTGTTGTGGATTTTAGACATTGTGTATTTTGGATACATTCAACAACTAATAACTTTTTTGTATAATGGTTATTATGTCTGGATACATTCAACATTAATTGTGTTAATATGTAGATTGTAAATATTGATTGCATTTGTGTATTTTTGGTTATATTGTGTGTGTACAGGTTGAATTTGGTTTTTGTGAACGTATTTTTGGGAAAAATGAATTATACAAAGTCAGGGGAAAAAAAATAGGATTATTTACGGCGGTGACTAAATCCGCCGTATAAACCTAGGGACGACTCGTGCCCAAAGGGGGACGAGGGAACCCAAGAGGGGTGTAAATGGGACGACTCGTGCCATGGTGGGACGAGTCGTCCCTATTTAGTTATTTACGGCGGATATAGTAACCGCCGTATAAAATGGCCATGGACGACTCGTTTGGACGAGGGAACCCGCGTAGGGTGCACCGGGACGACTCGTCACGGAGCGGACGACTCGTCTCTTATTTACTTCGGTTACACATTCCGCCGTATAAAGATCACTCAAATACGCCATTTTATACGTATGTATTCCATTTATATACGGCGGTGGTATATCCGCCGTATATAGTATATACGAAGTGAAGGTCCCGCCGTATATAGTATATACGGCGATGATTTATACGGGGATCTATTTACGGCGGCTAGTCCGCCGTAAATACTATATACGGCGGGGCGCGTATTATTTACGGCGGATTTTAACCGCCGTAAATAAGCCTCTTTCTTGTAGTGAGTTGTGGATAGAGAAGGCAAGTAAGATTGACAAATGAATTCCACAGTTTATGAGGTTGACAAGTGTAGCTTATAATTTTTATTATTTTAGGAAAGATAAAATTTCTAATGGCACCCCTATGCAACTCCAATAAACACCCTTTGAACTCCATATATATAGGGACATATATCTTAAAGTCTAAGTCTGAGATTTCACCTTAAAATCAATTGGTGTTAAGGAGAGTGGCCCAGGATCTTTATATATTATAGACAATGTTTGTCAATTCCCAACGTGGGATAATATCTCTAACACGCCCCCTCACGTGTAGCGGGCTTTTTGCCAAAGCTTACAACGTGGACTTATCAATCGGGTGGCGCGGAGTAACGTCGTGGGCCGTTGGGCTGCACGTGTAAATAACCTGCTCTGATAACATCTTAAATTCTGAGGTTCCACCTTAAAACCAATTGGTGTTAAGGGGAGTGACCCAGGATCTTTATATATTATAGGCAAGGTTTGTCAATTCCCAATATAGGATAGTATCTCTAACAATATATAGGGATGACAAAACCCAGTTTTGGTTTCGATTTTGGAAATAGGTGAACCAGAATTGAATTGTATAATACCGTTTTCGAATCAACAAATTTCTTTTTTTTTTTCAAAGAAGAAACAGTTTTAAAAAGATTTTCTTACTGAATTTTTATTATAAGAAGTTATATAAAAGTGTTATAAACAAATTAAACAAATGAAAGCATATAAAATAAAAAGGGACGGATGGTACCCTTTAAATATTTTTTTTATTGAAGAAGAAAAAATGTTTTAGACTTTTTTATTACTGAAATTATTTACAAAAGATTATATAAAAATGTTAGAAAATAATTAAACAAATGAAAGTATATAAAAGAAAAAGGGATGATACACTTTATTGGAATATAATATCATTATATTATATTCAAGTATATATTGTATACTCTCTCTGTCTCACATTAGGTTACTCGTTTGCTATTGAGAACAAAAAATAAGGAGTGAATATATATAATGTTATTAAAGTAGGTGTTGTGAGTGGATAGGAAAGAAAAAGTGGGGTAGAGAATAGTAAGTGGATAGTTGTTGTGAGTATGACAAGTGGGTCCCATGAGTAAAGAAGTATTAAAAAGTTTCCTTTTTAGGAAAGTGGGACTTTAAAGTGGGACGCCCAAAATAGCAAAATGGGTAAGGTTTTATGGGATGGAGGGAGTATATAGATTAGGAAACACAATCATTGTATTAGATTAGGAAACACAATCTTAGAAACCTTCTCCTTCTAGAAGATTAATCCTTGTATTAGATTTGGAAACACAATCTTAGAAACATTCTTCTTCAGGAGATTACCTCCTCGTTGTAACCCTATAAATATGTATCTCTAGCATTATAATCAATTGAGTCATTCAATACAATTCTTCTCTTTCATGTTTGATTGACTTCGTCTAACTCTCTTTATTTTAATATGGTATCAGAGCTTAGATCCATAGAAGAACTTCTCCGCGAAAACCTAGCGGCAAAACCCTTGGCCGAAATTCTCACCCTCTCTACCTCCTACACCACCGCCCCACACCACCCTCAAATACAATCAACCTCGGAAAACCCCACCAAAATCCAAATTTTTTTACTCTCTCTCCCTCACGGTTCTTCATGGCCGCCGCCCAAGACCTCACCCTCCTTCCAAATTCAATCGAAACCCCCACACACAATATTGCCACCACCGTCACCCGCCCCAACCCTTAGCCGTTATTCTTCTTCTCCTTTTTTCTCCTAAATTCCTAAAGGTACTTCTTTTTCTTTTTCTTCACTCTCTTCTTCTTCCAATTCTAATACTTCTCTCAAATTATTTTCTCAAATTGACTTTCTTTCTCAAATTAGTCATCTCTTTGGCCACTTCAAAAAAAATTCTTTTCTTAAATTTTTCACTTATCTCAATGTAACGTTGAGTATAATTTTTTCCCTTCAAATTTTTTTTCTTTTTAAATTTTTCTCTTATCTCAATGTAACGTTGAGTATATATTATTTCTCCCCCTCATAATTTTTTTTATCTCAATGTAACGTTGAGTATTTTTTTTCTCCTCTTCACTCAACCTCCCTTTGAAAAACCCAAACCAAAGTCGTCCTTGAGACGTAAAACAAAACCCAAACCAAAGTCGTCCTTGAGATGTAAAACAAAATCCTATTTGTTGTCGAGACATAAAATTGTCGTTGAGACGTAGTCGATGAGATACAAAATTCCTCGTCGTTACGACGTAAAATAAACCTTCAAACTCAATTCTTTGTCGATACATAAAATCGTCGTTGAGACGTAGTCGATGAGACACAAAATTTCTCGTCGTTACAACGTAAAATAAACCATCAAACCCAATTCTTTGTCGAGACATAAAATTTTCGTTGAGACGTAGTCGATGAGACACAAAATTCCTCTTCATTGCATCGTCATCACAATTTAATTCAAAAAAAAATCAACAACGGTCGCACGACCGTGCGTGCAAAATGGCACGGCCGTGCAAACTCAGTTAGAAGCTCCAGCAACAACAACATCTTCAACGTCTTCGGCAACAAGAAGTCTTCACTACCAGAAAATGTGTCTTTAGCGACGGAATTTCCGGTGGCTGAATCATTCCGTCGCTATATAGCGACGGAAATTATGCTATAGCGACGAAATAAATTTGGCGTCAATTTTACCGACGGAATTTCATTCCGTCGCTGACTTCCGTCGTTAGAAACGAATATTCGTCGAATATTCGTTTCATTACCGCCACTAAATTGGCGCCTAAATCACCGACGGAATATTTCGTGCTAAATAAACCAGCGACGGAATATTTCCGTCGGTGATAAATTAATTTTGTTTTTTATTTATTTTTATTTATCAGCGACGGAAATATTCCGTCAGTGATTATAACATTTCACTTTTAATTATTTTTAATTAAACAGCGACGGAATTATTCCGTCGGAGGAAATTAAATATTTTTTTATTTTTTTTAAATAAACCAGCGACGGAATATTTCCGTCGGTGATAAATTAATTTTTTATTTTTTTTTATTTATCAGCGACGAATTTATTCCGTCAGTGATTATAACATTTAATTTTTAATTATTTTTAAGTATACAGCGACGGAATTATTCCGTCGGTGATAAATTAATTTTTTTTATTTTTTTAATTTATCAGCGACGGAATTATTTCGTCGGTGATTATAACATTTAATTTTTAATTATACAGCGACAGAATTATTCCGTCGGTGATAAATTAATTTTGTTTTTTTATTTTTTTAATTTATCAGCGACAGAATTATTCCGTCGGTGATTATAACATTTAATTTTTAATTATTTTTAGAACTAATTAACAAAATAACTAATTGAAAACATTAAAAAATTAACTGGAAACGTTAGAAAATGACTGGAATTTCAAAAAACTAACTGAAATTTTGAAAAACTAACTGAAAACGTTAAAAAACTAACTGAAAACGTTAAAAACTGACTGAAATTCTAAAAAACTAACTGGAAACGTTAAAAAACTGACTGAAATTCTAAAAAACTAACTGAAAACGTTAAAAAACTGACTGAAATTCTAAAAAACTAACTGGAAACGTTAAAAAACTGACTGAAATTCTAAAAAACTAACTGAAAACGTTAAAAAACTGACTGGAATTTCAAACGGTTATAACCAGTTAAATAACCGACTGTTAGGGGTATAAAGTATATGATTTAGGGTTAGGGGTTGGGGTATAAGTATATGATATTTGAAATTTAGGGTTTAGGGTTTAGGGGTTAGAGTTTAGGGTTTAAGGGTATAAGTATATGATTTAGGGTTTAGGGGTTAGGGTATAAGTATATGAGATTTGAGATTTAGGGTTTAGGTTTAGGGTTAGAGTTTAGGGTTTAGGGGTATAAGTATATGATTAAGGATTTAGGGGTTGGGGTATAAGTATATGAGATTTGAGATTTAGGGTTTAGGGTTTAGGATTAGAGTTTAGGGTTTAGGGGTATAAGTATATGATTTAGGGGTTGGGGTATAAGTATATGAGATTTGAGATTTAGGGTTTAGGGTTTACGCTTACGATTAGAGTTTGAGGTTTAGGGGTAAAAGTATATAATTTAGGTTTTAGGGGTTGGGGTAGTAGTAGCGGTAGTAGTGGTGGTAGTGGTGGTAGTGTGGTAGTACTGGTAGTACTGGTGGTAGTGGTAGTAGTAGTGGTGGTGGTAGTGGTGATAGTAGTAATAGTAGTGGTAGTAGTGGTGATAGTAGCGGTAGTAGTGGTAGTAGTGGTGGTGGTATTGATAGTGGTGGTGGTAGTAGTGATAGTAGTGGTAGTGATATATAGTAGTGGTGGTAGTAATAGTAGTGATGGTAGTAGTAGTAGTGGTAGTGGTGGTGGTTGTGGTAGTAGTGGTGGTAGTGGTAATAGTGATAGTAGTGGTGATAGTGGTGGTGGTGGTGCATGGTGGTGGTGGTAGTAGTGGTGGTAGTAGTAATAGTTGTGGTGGTATAGTAATGGTGGTAGTGGTAGTGATAGTAGTGGTGGAGTGGTGGTGGTGGTAGTAGTGGTTGTACGCGGTGGTAGTAGCGGCGGAATAATTATGTCGGTGTTAATTAGATTTTTTTTTAAATTTGTTATGATTTATTTATTTTTCAAAAATAATATTTATTGACTTATATTTATTTTTTTGAGAGTAATTTGTTATATTTTATTTAAAATAATTTTTCATATTTTATATAAATAAAAATAATGATATTTATTAAATTAAAATTAATTAACCTCATCGACGGAATTATTCCGCCGCTAATTATTAATTCTAGCGGAGGAATTAAAATTCCGTCGGTAGAATTAATATTTAGCGGCGGAATAATTCCGTCGCTGAGGTTAAATATAAATAAAAATCTTCCCTCCCCAAAATCGTTTACGCCCTAATTTTTCTCTCTCTCTTCACGCCGCAGCGATCTCTCATCTCTCTCTCTTCCCTCACGGTCACGTACACCGCCGCCGTCCACCCTCTCCACACCGCGACGAAGAAGCTTCGCCGGTCACCCTCTCCACCGTCTCCGTCTCGAGCTGCTGCCGCCGTCCTCACTCGCACGCCGTCCTCTCCACCGTCTCCGTCTCTCTCTCCCTCTCCACACCGGAAAAATCAACTCCCGAGGTTCTTTTCTTCTTCTTTCTTCTGATGTATTAACTGTTATGAATTCAATTGATAATTGGGTAAATGGGCTATATCCAAGTCTATAATTAATTTCATGGGGGAGCAAATCAGAGACTCAGAGGTCCAAGTCTTTTAGGATGGTTTGCACACTAACCTGGATTTTGTTCATTATCTTTTAGAATCTGAGTAGGTCCTCCTTTGTCTCATCCTAAAATATTTTCTATGACAGTTCTGTTTCAAAGTATTTCCCTTTTTTTGCTTGAGGGTGAATGGAAGAATTTCCCCAAACTCGATACGCAGGATGTCTGGATCAGTTTGATTGTTTGGTTATTGGGTGGGAAAGAAAGGAAAAGATCCATGTTTACATAAATGGTCCTTTGTAGTTCAATAAATAACAAGGAGGAACCCAGAGTCAGTTGGGGGGGGGGGAAAGACACTTCCTTCCTCACACCTGAAGAGGCGAGTTTTGAATTTTTTTTTTTTTATGAACTGATAGAACTTTGCAAATTGCAATCTTAATCTTTAAATAATTGAACTTGAGCATTCTTGGTTAGTTTCCTTGCAACTTTGTAGATTCTTGATAATTGGCAGCCACAGTAGCAAACTTAGGACTTATGTCGTTAATGGATGTTGGATATATGGGCTTTACTATGTATAGAATTTCCATTCAGGGCTCTAATATAGATAAGTTAAGAGCCTCGGTGTCGGTAGATATTGCCAACTCCGTATAACTGTCTGCCTTAGATAACAGAACGTAAATGTTGATAGAGAAATATTGAGAAATAGTGATAATTGGGGGGGGGGTTGAATGTCTCAATAATGTAACATATTCAACCGCACACTACCTCACTGGTTCTAGATCCCATTTTGGGGCGATTGACGGCATCGCGGACGGTGATGTATGTCGCCTACGTTTGAGCGCCTGATATCAATCCTGGCACCCTAGATGCACCTTAGGTTGGATCTTGTGTAAAGTCAAAGGGGGAGGGGGTGAATGTCTAAAATTAGGAAGATTTGGATGGAAGTATTGTTAAGGAAGTAGACTCCTAATCATTGTCTAAAATTAGGAAGAAAACTCTTAGTGGCACTGCTTATAGGGTATTGTGGTTGGTGGTTAACATCTTAAAATATAAACAAGATGAGAGCCTTTCTCATCCACATCTATCAAAATCCGTCCATCTTTGACCAAGAAAGACAGAGCAAACAAGTTCTCGACTGTTTGAGCAAAGGATTTTCTGTTTAATAAGAGTTTTTTCAGTTTCACTGTCCTCTTCTCTCTATAAAGATCTCAAACATCACATCCATGTTTATGCGTGAAAGTGTCTGTTTTCTCTTCACTGATGTTATACTGTTACCTTGTTTTTACTTGTGACAGTATAACACCAGTGAAGAGAAAACAGACACTGTCATGCACAAACATGGCTGTTATGTTTGAGATCATTAGAGAGAAGAGGACAGTGAAACTGGAAAAACTCTTATTAAACAGAAAATCCTTTGCTCAAAAGTCGAGAACTTGTTTGCTCTGTCTTTCTTGGTCAAAGATGGGATAGGGTTTTGATAGTTGTGGATGAGAAAGACTCTCATCTTGTTTATAAATGTTAATTTAAATCATCATTGTAAAATTATATATTTTACAACAAAGAATTAAATATTAATATTTAAAATTATTCACAATAGTAATAATTTAAAAAATACAAAAGCCGAAATTTCTTGATTTTCGATTATAAAGCAAGTAGACAAAGTGATATTTGCATTTCATATAATCATGCATTTCGGGATGAGATAGGTTTATCAAATAGGCACTTAAAGGATCAAGTATGTATTGATTCCAGGTCAACAAGTGTTGAATTTCAACTACCTAACCAACTAAGCTGCATAAAACATATATTAATAAAGTGCACAATAATTATATTGCTATAACAAGAGATAAAAATAAATTAGTAAATGTTCTGGCTTAATTAGGTTTCATGCTGGAATAAAGCTGGTTGGAAGCATATATTGTTTGCTTAATGAAAAAGATTCAATTTCTGGTCCTAAAGAATTGAAAAATTTGAAACCTATATGACAATTAATTTGTATAAAGTTATATCTAGGGGCGTAAGTGGTTAGGTAGGGACACTATTATCCTTTAGTTTAGTTTGAACTAGAGCTCAAGATTTGTTGATACTATGAAGCCAACCCCAATTCTAAACCTAATTTTAAATATTAACAATTTACAATTATTCACAATATTAATAGGTATGCCGCGGGACCAAGTTTGCCTAATAACAGGCTTTATTTAACCAAGCTTCAAATTCTCGACTAACACCACCTTTTTCCAGAGTAAAAATCCCAGCAGCCCCAATTTGAGTGAATAGCAACATCATCAATAAAGATTGAGACTTTAAGGCAACATGGAGCATTACAATGGAGAAATTGTTTCCCGAGAGTATCAATTTCAACAAGACATTTTTGAACTCTCGCCCTTTCACCAAAAATAACATCGGAAACTTATTGAATAGGAAGTATAGCATGCCATGCATCTGGTCTCTAAAAGATTGGAAGATTGATTGGGATCTGCTCCGAGCTGCTTCGTGCTTTTGGGATTCGAAGTGACATGTGTTCACCCTATCATACAACGATCTGATGCCAACGATGGAGGATTTTCGAGCACCGGCGGTGTGGGTGAGTCGAGGCTGTGGCATTTCCGCGAGATAGACGATCGATTCTGGAGCAACTATCGAATTCTTGGGATTATTAGCGAGACGGGTATCGAACATTGTCATTGACGATAGATTCATAGACTTGACTTATATAGCCAGATTGAGTCGGACCAGCCCCGGACTGTTTGATCTATCCACTTCCTTAGATATATTCATTTTGCTCTTTCTGTCTGCGCACTACTTCTGCGGCTACATCGGAGTGTGTCCAGCTACGCTATTAGAGATCATCGGGCAGCTGAGAGGTGATCAAGGAGTTGACATCCGACATATTCAATCTGGACAAGGAGCGATGGACATTATTCCACTATTGCTAGCGGAGACATACCACGGCATTGATAGATTAGCCGGAGGATCTGAGTACATGGGTGCAGGCAGCCCCAAATTACTATCATTGTGGCTGTATGAGATATTGCGCTTGATCTCGCCACTGCCAGAGGGGCAGACGACTTTACCTTGGGCGACTGGACAGCGCAGGATATTGAGGGATGCCGCTACTGAGAGTTGGCATAGGAGGTTGGTCTTGGCCCGATATGAGACCGCAAACCTGTACTATTGGATTTCGGCATGGGGATTGCAGACTATGAGAGATATTCAGGACGAGTCAGTGATTGTCCGACTTCCGCGACTACATGTATCATCCTTTTGCATTCCATCTCTAGTGAGCAGACAGTACGGATACCCGCAGCAGACCACTCAGACTTTGAGAGAGCAGTTGACGACTAATACCAAGCCGATGATTATGACTGAGCCTCAGACTACACAGTTCTTTGCCAGAGCATTTCTATAGGGCTTTCTTCCGATACGACCACTACTCCTTCAGACTAGAGGTATCACATTTCTGACCACCGAGTATCTGATATGGTACGAGGAGCAGCAGGGTCCTGTATAGCTGATGATAGAGGCTCGACGCCGAGAGTATTTTGGGGTAGACTATTCTTCCAGCCGGACATTCAGAGACATAGAGGCCAAGAGCAACCCTGATGATATCACTGGCGACATTGCAGCAGATTATGAGAGACGGGAGCTTCGGAGAGCTGTTTTGAGAAATGATCCCGAAGTGATAGCTCACATAGAGGCCTTGAGGCAGGAGAAAGCAGTACTAAGAGCTACCGGACTGATTGATCCACCGGCTCACACGATACCTGAGCCAGGACGAGCTCAGACCGACTTTTTCGACATACCTAGACCAAAGACCTCCCGGGGACCGAGGCAGAGGAAGAGTAGAGATTTGAGTTCGGGAGCGGGAACGAGTTCCTAGACACTTTATGAGAGATATGAGATACTTTTTGAGACACAAGACGCCTTGAACGTTAATTTATACAACTGTTATTTCGTGAATGGCTATATGTTTCATACCAAAGCTTATGGGGGCTCTAAATTTATTTTAAGAAGATCTGTTAATATATTGTTTCCTATGGGATAGAAGCTTTAAATTTATTTTAAGAAGATCTGTTAATATATTGTTTCCTATGGGATAGAAGCCAACCCCAATTCTAAACCTAAATGAAGTGTCTTGTTGCTTTTAAGTTTGTAATTCAAATTTAGGGAATGGTAATACGTTAATTACATCTAAACTGTTAATATATTATGAAATCAAATAATTATTAACATCCCAATTTTGTTTCATCCGTCGATTAGATTGAGTGTACGTATAATATATAGATTGCAATGCAGGAGTGATGTCTGTCAACTATGATCGTAGTTGGATGTACAATCGGAAGTTGCCGAATCAAAGCGGTATCAATCCTGAGTTTATAAGAGGGTTGAAGGGGTTTATTGAATTTGCTACATCAAATCCCAGTCACATGAATGGTGGTAAGATTAGGTATCCATGCGCCAAGTGTTGTAATACCAAGTGTCTAGGCGTGATCGATACTCATAAACATCTTTTGCGTAACGGGTTTGATGTTGGGTACAAACGGTGGAATCGTCATGGTGAGCAAATGATATTGCGCAAAAATGTTGCGAATAATCCCCCCAGGAATATTCATGTACCTCCCGAACCCGAACCTATTATTCAGGACAATGAAGAACCACCTTTGAATATGGAAGATATGGTTAGGGATGCAGCCGGTCCTGAATTCGATTGGTCAGAGAACCGACAAAAAGAACCAACCCCTGCAGCCAAGAAATTTATTGATGCTATGGACTCTGCAAAAGAGAAGGTCTATCCAGGTTGCAAGATCAGTGTGTTGGAGGCTGTGGCTGAGCTCCTTAACATAAAGGCTGATTGCAATAGTCTGCTTATGATCGTATCATGAAAGCAATTAAGCGGATGTTGCCGAAAGAGAATAAGATGGTTACAAACTTTTATGAGACAAAGAAGTTGGTTGGGCATATTGGGCTATGTTATGAAAAGATTGATGCGTGTAAGAATGACTGCAAGCTATTCTACAAGGAAGATTCACAGAAGACAGAGTGTTCAATTTGCAGAGAAATTAAATATAAGCCAAATCGGAGGGGTAGTTCAAAATACAAGAAAAACGAACCACATAAGCAGTTGTGTTACATGCCATTGATTCCAAGATTGCAACGCCTCTACGCGTCTAAATCTATAGCAGAAGCAATGCGTTGGCATAAGGAAAGTTTGCGTGAAGAGGGTGTGTTGATTCATCCCAGTGATGGGGAGCCATGGAAACACTTTGATAAGACTTATCCTGACTTTACGTCTGAAGCAAGAAATATACGGTTATGCATCTGCTCTGATGGTTTCAATCCGTTTGGTCCTGGGGCAAAATCTTACTCTTGTTGGCCGGTTATAGCCACTGTCTACAATCTTCCCCCTGGTTGTGTATGAGTGATCCCTACATGTTCTTGTCGTTATTCATCCCCGGACCAAACAACCCTGGGAGGAACATTAACGTCTATCTCCGACCTTTGAAGGATGAATTGAAACAACATTTGGAGGATGGGGTCGAAACGTGGGATGCTTTTAAGCGAGAGAATTTCAGCATGAAGGCTGCGTTGATGTGGACAGTTGATGACTTCCTTGCATATGGGATGTTATCGGTTTGGAGCACCCACGGGAAGTTGGCCTGTCCGTATTGTATGAGTGACACAAAGTCTTTCACGCTCAAGCACTCTGAAAAACCATGTTTGTTCGATTGCCATAGACAATTTCTTTCGGAGGACCACCCATTTATGACCCAGAAGAATGCATTTAAAAAGAACAAGAATGACCATGATGAGCCACCGATTCGTTTGAGTGGTGACACGATCTATAGGGAGGTATCTACATTGTCCGATCCTCGGTGGGGGAAAAAGTTTTCGAAGAGCAAAATACAAGGGTTTGGGACTTCCCATAACTGGACAAAGAGGAGTATATTTTGGGAGCTTCCATACTGGAAAACAAATCTCATTCGACATAACCTTGATGTGATGCACATTGAGAAGAATGTATTCGATAATGTTTTTAACACGTTGATGGATTTCAAGGCAACAACTAAAGACACAGAAAAAGGTCGAATGGACCTTAAGGAAATCTGTAAGCGGCCGGCCTTAGAGTTGTCTTTGGTCAGTGGTAAACCAGTTAAACCGGTGGCTCAATACGTGCTTACAAAGGAAAACAAACTCCTACTCCTGAAATGGCTCAAGGATTTAAAGCTTCCAGATGGTTACGCGTCTAACATTGGTAATTGTGTCAATATAGAGGTGGGGAAAGTGCAGGGTTTGAAGAGTCATAATTGCCACGTTTTGCTGGATAGACTACTTTCGATTGCTCTCAGGGATCTCTTGCCTGACAATATCTAGGTGGCGTTAACAGAGTTAAGTGAGTTTTTCTGAGCGTTAACATCGACCACACTATGTGTTGATCACATGAAAAAGCTTGAGGAGAGCATCGTAGTGACTTTGTACAAACTTAAGAAGATATTTCCTCCTTCATTCTTTGATTCTATGGAGCATTTACCTGTCGACTTGGCATACGAAGCTAGAGTCGGTGGTCCAGTTCAATACAGATGGATGTATCCATTTGAGAGGTAATTGAATTTATTCTATTTCTAAATAATTTGAGTGTTAACAATATACCTTCTTTAACATTATTTATGTTTTAATCTACGAATGACTTTAGTATCTAGGCCAATTGAAAAGGAAGATGAGTAATAGGGCCGTGGTCGAGGCCTCAATTTCAGAGGTTGTTATTATAGATGAGATTGTTGCCTTTGTCGGAACATATTTTCATCCTGATGTTGATACGAGATTGACTAGGGTTGGCCACAATTACGATGGTGGTTGTCCATCTAATGGAAACATCTCTGTATTTTCATCCCCTGATCGGTTCCTCGGCAAACGGGTTGGTACGCGTACGTTAACCACTAAAGAGTTTGTCGCGGTCTCACTCTATGTTCTTCTTAACTGTGACGAGGTTGAGGAATATATCAAGTAAGTCATTGATGTTATGTTTATGCCTCGTCGATTAAATTATGCATGTTTAATTACCTGCATATAAAATGCCTTGTTTAACCCTATTGCAGAATGTTTGAAGATTTAGCTCGGGATTTATCTCCAGAACTCATCGCAACTAGGACAGACAGAGAATTTTCAAACTGGCTAAGGAAATATGTAAATATTCTGTTTCATTCAAATTTATTCTATACACTTTTTTAAACATTCAATCTTAAAATTGTATTAAATTGGTTACATATTATCTTATAGATAGCTGAACATCTGGGTGATACCAAAGCTGCGAGGTTAAGACATTTAGCATCAACTCCGTACCTGAACGTTAATTTATACAACGGTTATTTCGTGAATGGCTATGTGTTTCATACGAAAGCTTATGGGGGCTCTAAATTAATGTGGAATAGCGATGTGAAGCTTAAAGGAAACCTTGATTATTATGGCGAAGTAGTCGAGTATTTGGGTGGAAAAAATGTTGTCTTGTTCAATTGTGAGTGGCGAGATGCTGTGCGAGGTGTTAAGAAGCACGCCATATTTGACCTCGTCGATGTAAAGGACTCGTCGAGACATGTTGGCGACGACGTTTTCATCTTAGCATCTCAAGCACAACAGGACTCCCTACCCCCGTCGGCGACCGCCAGGAAGACCAAGGCTAGGAGCATGATTGACAACCTACCCTCGTCGACAACTACAGAGTCGTCATTAGAAACACCCTATTAAGAGGATGAAATGCCGCTGCCACCTAACATCGCCTAATCATCCATTAGATGATGTCACTCATATTCCTCAAAATGTTGATGAACCCGAGGAGGATTTCTTTAATATTTTTAGTGTATTTAGATGTATTGTGAATGCTTTAGATTATTAGAACTTTAAATTTATTTAAGTAGATCTGTTAATATATTGTTTCCTATTGTTAAAGTTGTATATTTTAATATTTTTAGTGTATTTAGATATGAGTTCTAGTAGAGAGCTACACATGAGAGCTAGTGCAGAAGACACGCCTCCGCGTACACATCTATTACCGGAACGCAACCGCCCCGTATCTCGACATGTGCTACCGCTATCATCGATGATGTCAACCCTACACATAGTAGTACCACTCCTACTGGGGCCGATACTTACTCATAGTCCTACTCCCGTCGATTCTGTTACGAGGAGGACGTTTCTCCTGGATATCCGCGCGTGCTCATTAGCTAGTAAGAATAACTCTTCATTAATTTGATATAAGTTGTGGTTCCTTTGTATTTATATATAATTCATTATTTAAGTTAAAATGTTATTGTATAAATATAACTCTTTCGCAGCGTGGTTTGTCAGTGCATACCACACCCGGACAAAGATCGCGCATATATGCGGCCTCGGGTCCAAGAGTTTTCGGCTTTAATCGAAAACTATTGCCATGGAGGAGGAGGAAGGAATGCTTGGGAGGGGTTTAAGGTAATGTGTTAATGGTTTTATTTAAAACTTAAATGTTAGTTTGTTATTAAAATGTTATAATTAATAATGATTATACTCTTTTAGTTTTGTAATGTTATCATTATATGTTGTAGTTGAAATTTACATGGACGTTTCGGGATATCGACGAGGCGATCTTCTTAAAGCAATTTTGTTTTCACGAAGTCAAATGCTGTTCGGAAAATGTTATTGGGATCATATTGGTAACATATTTATCTATCCTTAATTAGTTTAATTAACAATGATTATACTCTTTTAATTTTATAATGTTATCACTTTCATATGTTTACTGCGAGATATTCATATTTTTTATAGGTATGTCTAAACACGAAGTCTAATATTTTATATTCGCCGGCTAGCGGCGGATTAGCGCTCGCGTCACCTCCTTGGATGACCGAGGAGGTGTTTCGAGGAGGCGTTAATTTTGCCGAAAACATTGGTCGTCGCATCTCAATGGGCGGTAAACAGATATTGCTATCGGGCGAATAGGTTAGCTCTGGGGGGGCAAGCATACGATGGGGACGATACCACGGTCGACGAGCATCACTACTACTTAGTATGGTAATGTATGTTAGTTTAAATGTAATGTATGCATCGAATGGGCTTTATATACGTATGTTAGCCTGGGAGCCATTTTGATGCTATTAAATCCTATGGTTTTAGTTTAATTGAATTTGAAACCAAACGGGCAAATGATGCACGTTGGTCAGCGACAAAGTTACAATGGGGATACGCATACATGGCGAGCATCACTACCGTATGGGTATGTATGTTAGTTTAAATGTAGTGTATGCATGCTTTTAAATCATTTTATATACGTATGTTAGCTGGGAGCCATGTTGATGCTATGAAATCCATGGTTTTAGTTTAATTGACTTTGAAACCAAACAGGATGGTTGTATGCACGTTGTTGGTGGGTGTTAGTGTAAATGATAAGAAATACATGGGGTGTTAGTTTAAATGTAGTGTATGCATACTTTTAAATCAATTTATGTACGTATGTTAGCTGGGAGCCATGTTGATGCTATGAAATCCATTGTTTTAGTTTAATTGACTTTGAAACCAAACAGGACGGTTGTATGCATGTTGTTGGTGGGTGTTAGTGTAAATGATAAGAAATACATGGGGTGTTAGTTTAAATGTAGTGTATGCATGATTTTAAATAAGTTTATGTACGTATTTTAGCTGGGAGCCATGTTGATGCTATGAAATCCATGGTTTTAGTGTAAATGTAGTGTATGTTTTCTTTTCTAAGATTACCCCTAAATCCTAATGAAAGTAAATATTATACTCACAACTTTAGTGATTAAAGAGAACATTTTTTTATCACAAGGATAATATGGGAAGCTAAATGTTGCATTTATACCATTTCAAAATAATAATCTCGCTTCTTTTATTTATAGGAAAATGAACATGGCCCCGATGTCAGTTTTTTGGATGTTTTCATTAGCACCCATGTTCGACCTCCTACATCCGCCGATCAACCTCCGCAATGGGTTGATGATCGCTCTGCATTGGCCTTTGTAAGTAAACTATCATTAAATGACTTGATTTTGAATATGTAAATTTATTTATGTACATTGTGTATATGATTATATTTGTTTGTTTTATTTTGACAGAGTACATATCAAGCCGCCGTTGTTCCCGAAGGTACTCCTCCCGGCCAGCCCGTTCCTTTCGTGCCTGAAGTTTGGCGCTCGGTCACCTCGGATGGACATCCAAAGAGAGGAGACCGAGTGTTAGGCATGGGGGATCACGGGCTGCAATGCCCATCGACGTCGACCGGCCGTCGGCCGAATGTTTTCAGGCCTGATCCTCATTATGCTTCGAGGATCGACACTCTGGAGGCTCAGCTGGCTGAGGAGAGACCCGTGGCTGCATAAGTTAGGGCACAGCTTTTGGAGGCTCAGACACAGGCCAGGGCAGAGCTTGCGGAGGCTCAGACACAGGCTAGGGAAAAGGCTAGGGCACAGCTTTTGGAGGCTCAGGCACAGGCTAGGGCAGAGCTTGTGCAGCATCAGGAGGAGACGGATCGAAAATTCGCGATGTTGATGACCCAGATGCAGAATCTAGTGCAACAAGGTAATTTCCAGCCTCCCCAATCCCCCCCGAGTTGATTTCGTACTATTTTATACTGTTTTGTAATAACATTTGTAATATTTGTTTGTAATAACATTTTGGGTACTGGGATGTCCTCGCCCCGCTTTCCCACCAATTTGGTACCCGCGGGAGCCCCAGCCCCCCCCCACCGATTTGGTACTATATTTTGATTTTTAGATTTATAGTTTTAGTTTTATCAATTGTTATATCAGCAGGTACAGGTACAAAAAAAATTTATAATTAATATTTAAATTCTTTTTATTTATTTATTACATTATCAGCGATGGAAATATCCGCCGCTGAATTAATTCATTTTAAAATAAATTTTTACTCCAGCGACGGAAATTTCCGCCACTGTGTCAATTTATTTTAATTTAATTTTTATTTTCATCGACGGAATATTCCGTCGCTGGAATAAAAATTTATTTAAAATGAATTAATTTAGCGGCAGAAATTTCTGTCGCTGAATTAATTCATTTTAAATAAATTTTTATTCCAGCGACGGAATATTATAAATTTTTATTCCAGCGACGAAATATTCCGCCGGTGAAAATAAAAATTAAATTTAATTAAATTAACTCAGCGACAGAAGTTTCCGTCG
The DNA here is from genome assembly GCA_022495995.1 of Adenophora triphylla var. japonica. Classification (NCBI taxonomy): domain Eukaryota; kingdom Viridiplantae; phylum Streptophyta; class Magnoliopsida; order Asterales; family Campanulaceae; genus Adenophora; species Adenophora triphylla. Next base: position 406,769 of record JAFEMH010001009.1, read on the forward strand.
CTGAATTAATTCATTTTAAATAAATTTTTATTCCAGAGACGGAATATTCTGCCGGTGAAATAAAAATTAAATTAAATTAAATTAATACAGCGATGAAAATTTCCGTCGCTGTTGACGACTGTCGAATAGCGTCAAAAGTAAATTCCAACTCAAACTACCTACAATTGATTTGTAGATAGGGTAAGTAGGGTCGAACCACCAAGACACGTATTCAAAGTAGAAAAAAAATTATTGCTCTAACAAGGATTTAATAAAAAAACGAAGGTTTTGTTGTTTTAAAAACTAATGCTTTTTGAAGAAATAACTAAATTTGTATAGAAGAGATTTTTAATAATAAAATGGAATTATCGGGATTAGTTTCACAATTATGCTCAAATTTCAATAATCATCAATCAATGTATACTAGGGGTTTGTTCTTACAAAATTATGATTGGGACACTTAGGCGGGTGATTTGCAATCAAGTGTCTCCAATTAATCTATTCCCTTGGCCCGTTCATAGATTAATTAGAAACCCATTTAGAAAAAAAGAACAACAAGAACCACAATTCTTATGGATCTTTTGGCGGGGATTCAACAAATTGTCATTATCAAGCAAAGACTAATTACAATTGAGAATTTGACGATTCACAATTATAATTCAAGAATAGTCAAGAAAAAAATATGACATTCAACATAAGTATTCAAAACTCCATAAAAAAATCTACTTGATAATCCCAAGTCTACAATGAAAATGATGAAAATAAAAATTTACAGCATAAAATTGTTACCTCCAATCCCAAGAACCGGATGTTTAGCTACCAATTACAAGCATGATGAACACCAAGAAAATGTAAAAAGATGATACTCCCTATTTCTCTCTCTAGCTCTCTCCTTTTTTGAAAAGAAACCTCTTCACAATCTAAATAACGTAATGTAAGGGAACAAAGAGATGAAAGACCATCCATCTTCTTCAAATGTGCACTTTGGCCCCTTGTAGACTTGGAAAAACTGCTATCTTCCTTTGAATTCTGCTATTTACAATTAGGTCCCTGAAGATTCTGAAATTTCACAAAATGCTTCTAATTTGCTCATACCTTCACTTGGACCCCTGAAAACTAAAAAAACATTAAAACATCCATTAAAACACACAAAACTCAAGGATTAAGCTAAGAATAAGTTTATAAAGTATTAAATGGATGAGTGTAAAACTCACTTATCAAATACCCCCAAACTTATACATTTGCTAGTCCTCAAGCAAACACTAAAATAAATTATAAACATTATAAAACTAAACTGACACAAAACTAAAAACAAATTACTCTACCCGATAATTAACTATGTCCCCACATTCTTGCCTGTTCCACAATTGCATAAATCACAAATTACCATCAATCGCGGGATAAAATACCTTTAACTATGCAAGTATCAATATATTTTCCCATTAATTGTGGTATCTTACTTAATCTTTATAATCATGCCATAAATCTCTGTGTGAATATCATCTCTCCCTTTGTTTTCAAACAAGATCTATTTTTATAAAGCTAAGCACACCAATCATCTTTTATTTTCTTGACTTTATCTATCAAATAGCAACACTTCAAAAAATAAATCATGAGTACTCCCTCGAATTTCACAACATAACAACCACTTACACCCCCCCAAACTTGATCATTTAAGCACATTACGTTAAGATCTTCTACCGTTCAAGTAGGGTACACTGTAGCAGCGAACTCCATGCCCCTAATACTAGGTAGAGATTTATTACTTTATACTCCTATTTGGCAAGAAAGCATCGTCGCAGCGAACACCGTGCCCCAAGCTACTTTAGGAATATTTATTTCAAGATTTGAGAGTTAGCCACTTCGGTATCGAGCTTGGTACGGACCATCACGGCGGTAAAGCTCTTCCTCCATAACGTTGCTGCATACCCAGAAATCTGGTTAAGCTAGAATAACCCCTAACCAATTAATCTACACGTCTGGAGGTATCACCGAGTATCAGTTGAATTGCCATTGCTCTCATTCCCCTTCCATTTAATATCACTTTAAATTTATACAAGACAACAAGGGGATGTCACATCACATAATTCCATACACATCTAAGGAGTACCTATATTTTGATTTTCATGATGTTTCTATTTAGTAAACAAATTCAATAAATTGAAAGATGATGGTGTACTATAAACTTGATAAAAGAGACCAAAATTATCAACAAAGAGATTATTAACAAGAGTACACTAATTTGCTAATTAAGAGATTTATGACACAACTATAACCTTTAAGCAATGTACCAAAATTAATCGAAAATATACCAAGACTTGCATATACAGATTATCACACCACATTATCCTCATTAGCGGTCACAAAAGATCACATGCAATTATGGGGAACACCAAGAATGTTAACAAAACTTTTGACTATACAAGAAAAGGACATAGCTAACTACTTTTTCTTTCATTTTCATTTTTTTCCATCGCATCAACAAGAGAAAGCAACCAGAACCAAGTGATACAGAAAGTGAGCCAATTTATTCTGAACAGTCTGAGAATATCGACTCGGAAGACGAAATTAAAATGGCAGAAGATGACCCACCACAGATGATGGGTGATTTTGCTCGTCCTGTGATTGAACCATCACCATCGTGCATCGTGCTCCCACAAGCGGCAAGGAACTATGAGTTGAAGAACCTTCATTTCAACATGCTTCCTTCCTTCCATGGGATGGCATCGGAGGACCCAATAACCTTTATGCGAGATTTCTATAGCACAGTGCAAGGTTTTCCATTGGGGCAACTAACCGAAGAGCAATTGAGAATGAGGTGCTTTGCTTATACTTTGAAAGATGCTGCCAAGACATGGTTTATGGCACTTGCTCCTGCCTCTCTCAACACTTGGACGGATGTTTACAACAATTTCATGGCCTACCCATGAAAATTATCATGGTCATGAAGTTTTTTTTTGGTGTTGGTGTTTCTTAGGTTATTTTAATTTAGTTTTTAATAAAAACTAAATTAAAACTAACCTAAGAAACACCAACACAAAGTATATACATTTCCCACCCCCAAACTTAATATGCACATTGTCCCTAATGTGAATAAAAAATATATATAAATAAAACGGATGAGATACTTACAAAGTCAATTAGACGGGAGACCCACCCGACAGGCAATGTTCATCAACCGTGCATCCAACTTCTCCACATTTGCATTTATTTGCTCCATGCATGATCGTTGAGATTCCAACTCCAACAAAACTTTCTCCAACATAGACTCCAAAGAAGTACCACTAACTGGTGGTGGGGGTAACCGTAAAAGAGGTGCCGGAATTGACTCCGGAATTGACTCGGGACCAAGGTTCTCCACCTTCCAATTTAGCTCATCAAGAACCCACTTTCGATTTTTATCCGGAAGCACAATACGGTTTGCCAAAAGATCACGTCCCAAATAAAAATGCCCACTTTCTGATGTGATCATACCTATTTGAATACAGGATTGCAAATCCAATCGATCACTACCCTTCACCGCTGACAACTTTCTTATCTCGCTTTGAAATCCCAAGTGAATAGCCATTGGTGTGATCAATCCACCAATTGCTATCTCTCCGTTTGTTGCCTTACCCACTTTCTCAAAATATCTTGCCAAGTATGATCCTGAATCTACCTTTCTTTTTGAGACCATACACCATAAAAAATACAACTCATCCCTTCTAACCGAACCATCACTTCCACCCGTGCAAACAAAGTTCTTGCCATTACCCGATGCATATAGCGAAAGCAAGGATTATCAATAGATGTAGCTTTCGAATTTGATGCATGATAAGTAACCTCTTTAGAAATCTTATACCAAAAACTATTTTTCACAAACTATCTCTCATTTATTCTCCTCTTACCCCCATTTGGAAAATGAAAAATTTCATTGAACCCATTAAGAGAGAAACTAAATTCTTTATTAAAAAGTCGAAAAGTAATCCGCCCCTCTTCTGGCCCATCCAACACTTCCACTTTTACCGAACTCAAAAATTCCAATGTCAACCTTGAATAAGTTGGAAATTTAAGAGAAAGAAATTATGCCCACCCCACATTATCAACCAAATATGCAAAATCATCAACCAAACCCAATGTCGAAAGCACCCTATCATCTACATAACGGGTACTCACAATTTTTCGCCCAACCAATTTTTCAAATCGAACCTTTTGCATTTCATCACGAAATTCAATACCAAACACATTATCAACATTAGTAGTGCGAGAACACTCACCTTGAGTCACCTTTGATTTTGATGTTGAACGAGTGTCCGGACGCTTCCGTTTTGAGCCTTGAGTCACCTTCGTTACCTTGGAAGGATTCTTTTCTTTAGCAACATTAGATAACCCCTCACTATTTTTCACACTAGCTCGAGTCCGGCCCATCTCCAAAATTAAGGACAACAATTTTGTTGAAATGAAAGATTGGTGCTCAGAATAGTGCAATGAAGAGAACGAAAGCTTGGTGGCAGCAGTAGCAAGATGGAATGAATCGGTGGAGTGAGGGTTTTCGGCTAGATTGGATAAGGAGGGTTTTCGGCTGAATTGGAGAAGGATTACGGCTGGTTGGAGTGAAGCTGTACAAAATTGTAAGGGATTGGAGCTGGAGTGATGAATGGGGTTTTGAAATGGTAACGGTGGATGAGGGTTGAGCGCTGGAAATGGGAAGAGAAGAGGGGCGGATGAAACGGCGGAGAAGAAGGGTTTTGGGATGGTAACGGTGGATGTGGATTGAGGAGGACGTGGGGAAGTGAAAGGTTGGGGAAAACATTTCAATTTTTTTTATTATTTTTTTTTCTTTCTTCTTTTTATTAACCAACTAACCCCTGAATAACTCAAAGTTTCAATTTCCCCCCTCCCATATTTTCCTAAACAACCACCTCTATTTTGTAAATTTTTGGACCATGGCCATGGATCAAACCATGGCCTCCCCATGGACAATCCTAAATTTTACACCCATTTGGTATCCATGGCCATGGACAAAACCATGGCCTGCCCATGTTATGCGCAGATCCACTTGAACCTTTGACTACCAAAAAAACTTCATGGCCATGATAATTTTTATGGGTAGGCCATGAAATGCTCAGATTCGCTCCTTTTCCTACACATCACAAATAAAACCAAGTAAAATAGCACTGTACCTCGAAATAATAATATTTTTTTAAATTGAAAACATTTAAATGAAAACAATGAAATCTAAGCTAAGAAACTTTACACCCCCAAACTTAATTATTACTTTGTCCTCAAAGTGATGAAAACAAATGAACAATTAACTTTAAAGGAACAACAAATTAGACTACTCACCTTGGGTTGCCTCCCAAGTAGCGCTTTTGTTTAACGTTGTTAGCTCGACTGAATGACCTTCTCTCCAATTATGGATCTTTCAACTCAACCCATTCAACCTCCCTTGCTTTTGGAACTCCATCAATGTATGGCTTCACTCGTTGTCCATTCACCTTGAACTTGTTCTTGGTAACCAAATTCATTAGCTTAACCGCTCCATGAGAAAATACATTCACAACCTCAAATGGACCATCCCAACGTGAACGTAACTTTCCCGAAAAAAGCTTCAACCTTGAGTTGAACAGTAATACCTTGCTTCCCGGAATGAGTTCCTTATGCTCAATTTTCCGGTCATGGTACATTTTGGTTCTCTCCTTGTACAACCGTGAATTCTCATAAGCTTCCAACCGATGTTCCTCAAGCTCATTTAAATGAAGTAATCTTTGTTCACCGGCTAGTTTCAGATCCATGTTCAACTCTTTGATTGCCCAAAATGCTTTGTGTTCTAACTCCACCGGCAAATGACATGCTTTCCCAAACACTAGCCGGTATGGACTCATTCCAATCGAAGTTTTGTAGGCGGTGCGGTATGCCCACAATGCATCATTCAACCTTAAGGACCAATCCTTTCTATTAGGCTTCACCATTTTCTCAAGAATGGCCTTGATTTGCTTATTACTCACTTTCACTTGCTCCGAAGTATGGGGATGATAAGCGGTTGCAACTTTATGATTCACCCCATACCTTTTCATGAGTGCTCCAAAGATTTTGTTGCAAAAGTGAGAACCACCATCACTTATGATCGCCCTTGGAACGCCAAACCTACTAAAAATCACGTCCTTAACAAACTTGACAACAACATTAGAATCGTTAGTCCGGGTAGGAATTGCTTCCAACCACTTTGAGACATAATCCAACGATACTAATATATACTCAAAACCATATGACACAATAAAAGGGCCCATAAAATCAATGCCCCATACATCAAACAAATCCACAACCAAGTTACTCGTAAGAGGCATTTCATTTCATTTGCCAATGTTACCGGTTCTTTGGCACCTATCACAACTTTTACTGAAAATGTATGCATCTTTAAAAAGACTTGGCCAAAAGAAACCTGATTGCAACACTTATTGAGCGGTTTTCTTACCACTAAAATGACCTCCAAAATGCAATTCATGACAAAAAGAAAGAACATTTTGTTACTCATTTCCAGGAATGCATCTACGAATAACCATATCGGGACCATGTTTAAACAAATATGGGTCGTCCCAATAATATTGCTTAACAATTGACAAAAATATTTTCTTTTCTTGACTCGAAAAATCTGGATTTAAAACCCCCGTAGCCAAAAAATTTACTATGTCGGCATACCAAGGCTCATTATCCTTCACAACTAGCAACTGCTCATCAGGAAAATTTTCATTTAAAGGAATTTCACTCACACACATCTTTTCAAGTCTAGACAAATGATCTGCCACAACATTTTCACAACCCTTTTTGTCTTTGATGGAAATATCAAATTCTTGTAAAAGCAACATCCATCTTAACAATCTAGGCTTAGCATCTTGTTTAACAAGCAAATAACGCAATGCAGCATGGTCCGAATAAACAATCACCTTAGATCCTAGCAAGTAAGAACAAAATTTTTCCAAAGCAAATACAACAGCCAAAAATTCCTTTTCGATTGTAGTATAATTCAATTGAGCATCATTTAACATTCTACTTGCATAATGGATAACATGTGATTTCTTATCAATTTTCTGACCCAAAACTGCACCCACCGCAAAATCGGATGCATCGCACATTATTTCAAATGGTTGAGTCCAATCCGGACCCACAAGAATAGGAGCTGAAGTCAATTTTTCCTTCAACAAGTTAAAAGAATTGAGACATTCTTGGTCAAAAATAAATTCCGTCTCTTTAGCAAGCAATTTTGTTAACAGCTTAAAATTTTTTTAAAAGTCTTTTATAAAGCGCCGATAAAAACCCGCATGACCAAGAAAACTACGAATTCCTTTAACATTTGTTAGCGGAGGCAATTTAGATATTAATTCAATCTTTGCCTTGTCAACTTCAATCCCTTTCTTCGACACAACATGACCTAACACAATTCCATGCTTGACCATAAAATGACTCTTTTCCCAACTTAAGGTTAAATTGGCATCACAACATCTTTTAAGAACCAAAGTCAAATTATTTAAGCATGCATCAAACGAATCACCGTACAAAGAATAATAATCCATAAATACCTCAACAAACCTACCAATCATCTCAGAAAAGATCGACATCATGCACCGTTGGAATGTAGCGGAAGCGTTGCATAAGCCGAATGGCATCCTTCGATATGCAAATGTTCCGAAAGGGCATGTGAATGTGGTCTTTTCCTGATCTTCTGGTGCAATGGGAATCTGATTATAGCCTGAAAAACCATCTAAGAAACAGTAATATTCCTGGCCAGCCAGCCTTTCTAGAATTTGGTCAATAAATGGCAAAGGAAAGTGATCCTTTCTAGTCGCAGCATTAACTTTTCGGTAATCGATAACCATGCGTTGACCAGTGACCATTCTAGTAGGCACAAGCTCATTATCCTCATTCTTAACAATAGTAATTCTAGATTTCTTAGCAACAACATGAACATGGCTTACCCACTTACTATCAGAGATCAGATAGATAATACCTGCATCCAAAAGTTTCAGGACTTCTTTTCTTACCACCTCAAGCATATGAGGATTCATCCTTCTTTGATTTTGCCGTACTGGTTTGGCATCATCCTCCATATGAATTTTGTGCATGCACCTGGTTGGACTAATTCCCTTTATGTCAGTAATGCTCCACCCAATTGCAGACTTATGCCGCTTCAACACATCAAGCAACTTTCTTTCCTGCAATTCTGTTAAATCCGCAGCAATAATAACAGGCAAAGAATCACTACTACCAAGAAAATCATACTTCAAGCTAGACGGAAGTTGTTTAAGTTCTAACTCGGAAGGAGAGACAATATACAGTAAATGCTTAGGATTAAAATTACCTAAAGATTCCACAGGAACCTTTTCAGTAACTTCCTCCGTAACATCCATCTCAGCAAGAATGGCCCTCGCCTCATTTTTATCAAAAACACCTTCCGTAACTAACTCATACACAAACTCAAACACAAGAGAGCTCTCAAAATCAGGCTCAAGTAACAGAGAATTATCATAAATATCACAAAAAAGACATTCATTGACCTCATATGGCTTTTTCATGGAATCAAAAATAGAGAGTTAACAATTTCATCCATGACTGTCAAGGACAAACTTTCATCTTTCACATTAATTACCGTATTTGCAGTAGCCATAAACGGTCTCCCAAGCAAAATAGGGACATCATTCACACCACTAGCCTCTCTCTCCATATCAAGAACCACAAAGTCAACAGGGATAATCAATTTATTAATTTGAACTAAAACATCTTCTACTACTCCCTTAGGATATTTGACCGAACGGTCAGCAAGTTGCAAAGTCATAGTAGTAGGTTTTAGTTCACCCAACCCAAGCTCAACAAACAAAGAATATGGCAGCAAATTAATTATAGCTCCTAAATCTAACATTGCCCTCACTTTCTTAGAGTCCCCCAAAGAAATCATAACATTAAAACTACCGAGGTCTTTAAGCTTAGGAGGCAAATATTTTTCAAAAATAGCACTGACTTGGTTCGAAACAACAATTTTTTCATTCGGTGCATACTTCCTTTTATTAGTGCTCAATTCCTTGAAAAATTTAGCATATGAAGGAATATTCTTAATCACATTGAGCAATGGTAAATTTACATTCACCCTAGAAAGCATGTCATACAACTCTTTAAATTGTGTTTAAACCTTATTGACCAATCTACCAGGGAAAGGGACAGGAGGTACATATGGCTTAAGAGGTGGAGTTGGAAGTTTCTCATCGGGAGTCACTTCAACTTGTTCCTCCATCCCAACTTCTTTCTCATGCAAATTAGTACTATCTAAAGGAGAAGGAGCAGAGTGTACCTCCTGAAGAGTCTTACCACTCCTTAAGGTGATGACCTTAGATTGTTCTGGTTGACTTGGAAGTGTACCCGGAGTGTGCTTTTGGAGTGCCTCGGCAATTTGACCAGGCTGATTCTCAAGCTTTTTCATTGAAGCATTTGATTCCCCATTCTTTGGTCAACGGCCACCTGATTTTGTTGCGAGGCCACAATAAACTTTTGCAAAGTTTCCTCCACACTTGGCCTCCCATTCCCTTGTTGCTGCGGTTGTGGCATCTGTGGTTGGTATTGTTGCTGAAACTGACCTTTCCCTTGATTTCCTCCCCATGAAAAGTTGGGATGATTCCTCCAACCCAGGTTATAAGAGTTGGAAAATGGATCATTTCACACTCTTGGTTGGAAAGAATTCATTGCGTTGGCCTTGCTCAAAAAATTCTGGAAATTGATCTCGCAATGGACACCCCATAGTATCATGGGTATTTAAATTACAAATTAAGCAACTTTTGCCCGAACTACTCTCTCCTTGAACATGACCTTGACCCGTCATCATCCCCATGAAGTTCTTCATTTGTGAAGTCAATGCCGAAACTTGTTGTGCTAACATATCATTGGACTTGACCTCATAAATACCTCTTCTACCTCCTCTTACACTTTTTTGTTGTGAATTCATGCCAAGTCTCTCATACAAAGCTTTTGTTTCATCCGCTGTTTTCTCACCCATAGCACCCCCTGCTGCATTATCCACTTGTGCTTGACCTTGTTGAGTCAACCCATCGTAGAAAGCTTGATTTAAAAGGGCTAAAGGAAACCCGTGATGAGGACACTGAACCAACAACATCTTGAATCTATCCCAAGCTTCATGAAAAGCTTCACCATGATCTTGATTGAAAGACATTATCTTGGACCTCAAATCGGATGTCTTTTGATGAGAATAGAACTTTGCCATGAACTTGTTGTAAACATCCGTCCAAGTGTTGAGAGAGGCAGGAGAAAGTGCCATAAACCATGTCTTGGCAGCATCTTTCAAAATATAAGCAAAGCACCTCATTCTCAATTGCTCTTCGGTTAGTTGCCCCAATGGAAAACCTTGCACTGTGCTATAGAAACCTCGCATAAAGGTTATTGGGTCCTCCGATGCCATCCCATGGAATGAAGGAAGCATGTTGAAATGAAGGTTCTTCAACTCATAGTTCCTTGCCGCTTGTGGGAGCACGATGAACGATGGTGATGGTTCAATCACATGACGAGCAAAATCACCCATCATTTGTGGTGGATCATCTTCCGCCATTTTAGTCGGTATTCTCAGACTATTCAGAATAAATTGACTCACTTTCTGTATCACTTGGCTCTGGTTGCTTTATCTTGTTGATGCGATGGATGTTGTGGTCAATTGGTAACAACTCTGGATGTAGTGACCGACGACCAAACATTCAAATCTGCAACACCAAGTTAAAACAAAAATATATACAAAATAATATTCACAATAGCAAATAATTAAATCAACTTTAAAATAAACGCGTCCCCGGCAACGGCGCCAAATTTTGACGACTGTCGAATTGCGTCAAAAGTAAATTCCAACTCAAACTACCTACAATTGATTTGTAGATAGGGTAAGTAGGGTCGAACCACCGAGACACGTATTCAAAGTAGAAAAAAAAATATTGCTCTAACAAGGATTTAATAAAAAAATGAGGGTTTTGTTGTTTTAAAAACTAATGCTTTTGAAGAAATAACTAAATTTGTATAGAAGAGATTTTTAATAATAAAATGGAATTACCGAGATTGGTTTCACAATTATGCTCAAATTTCAATAATCATCAATCAAAGTATACTTGGGGTTTGTTCTTACAAAATTATGATTGGGACACTTAGGCGTGTGATTTGCAATCAAGTGTCTCCAATTAATCTATTCTCTTGGCCCGTTCATAGATTAATTAGAAACCCATTTAGAAAATAAGAACAACAAGAACCACAATTCTTATGGATCTTTTGGCGGGGATTCAACAAATTGTCATTATCAAGGAAAAACTAATTACAATTGAGAATTTTACGATTCACAATTATAATTCAAGAAAAAATATGACATTCAACATAAGTATTCAAAACTCCATTAAAAATCTACTTGATAATCCCAAGTCTACAATGAAAATGATGAAAATAAAAACTTACAGCATAAAATTGTTACCTCCAATCCCAAGAACCGGATGTTTAGCTACCAATTACAAGCATGATGAACACCAAGAAAATGTAAAAAGATGATACTCCCTATTTCTCTCTCTAGCTCTCTCCTTTTTTAAAAAGAAACCTCTCCACAATCTAAATAACATAATGTAAGGGAACAAAGAGATGAAAGACCATCCATCTTCTTCAAATGTGCACTTTGGCCCCCCTTGTAGACTTGGAAAAACTGCTATCTTCCTTTGAATTTTGCTATTTACAATTAGGTCCCTGAAGATTTTGAAATTTCACAAAATGCTTCTAATTTGCACATACCTTCACTTGGACCCCTGAAAACTAAACTAAAACATCCATTAAATCACACAAAACTTAAGGATTAAGCTAAGAATAAGTTTATAAAGTATTAAATGGATGAGTGTAAAACTCACTCATCAGCTGTTATCAAAATATCACTGACGGAATATTATTTCCGTCGGTATATAGTGACAGAATTTAGTCCGTCGGACCCTTGCGGCGGGCTGACAGTGGCGGACCACCGACGGAATTTTTCCGTCGGTGATTAATTTTAGCGACGGAATTACTATTTTAGCGGCGGAATTTTCCGCCACTAAAACATGTTTTTCTGGTAGTGCTTCATGTAATTATGTCCAAGATTGGACTCTCCTATCGGCCGTCCATCTTACGGGAGCATATTGGAATATAATATCATTATATTATATTCAAGTATATATTGTATATATAGATTAGGAAACACAATTCTTTTATTAGATTAGGAAACACAACCTTAGAAACCTTCTCAGAAAAAATTACAATAAGGGGGCAATCAAACTTTGCCCTTTTATAATTAAGGGAGGACATTGAGTGCTTTTACCTCTTTTATTACGATGGGGTTTATGTTATATGAATTAGGGTGTTTATGGGTATAAGGTATATAGTAAATTATTATCATGGTGTAGTATTTACGGTGTGATTAAGGGTTTAGGGTATGAGGTATATGATTTAGGGTATAAGGCATATGATTTAGGGTATAGGTATATGATTTAGAGTTTAGGGTATAGGGTATATGATTTGGATTTAAGGTTTATGGTATGAGATATACTCCCTCTCTCTCTCTCTCTCTCTCTCTCTCTCTCTCTCTCTCTCTCTCTCTCTCTCTCTCTCTCTCTCTCTCTCTCTCTCTCTCTCTCTCTCTCTCTCTCTTTCTCAGTGTGTATAATATAGGGTTTAGGGTATGATATATTTGAGATTTAGGCATATAATTTAGAGTTTTGGGTATGTATGGGGTTATGTATATTATTTAGGGTATGGGATATCCATATGATTTATGATATAGACTGGGTTTAGGTATGTGGTATATTATTTAGGGTTTGAGGTATACATTGGGTTTAGGTATATGATTTATGGTATAAGGTATGTAATAAATTATTAATATGGGTTAGGATTTAGAGTGGGGTTTGGGTATACTCCCTCCGTCCCACGTTAGTTGAGACTAACTTTTTGGGCACACCAATTAAGGAAAAGTAAGTGAGAGAAAAAGTGAAAGAAAATGTTGTGAGTATGAAGAATTAAATAGGAGAGAGAATGAGTGGGAGGAATAGTTAGGAGAGAGAATGTTGTGAGTGTAAAAGTGAAATAGGAGAGAGAATGAGTGGGGTAAATAGTGAAATTCCTTTGCCATTTTGGGCAGTCTCAACTAACGTGGGACGGCCCAAAAGGGAAAGAAGTCTCAACTAACGTGGGACGGAGGGAGTATGATTTAGGGTATGGGGTATATGATTTAGGGAATTTGTATATGATCTAGGGTTTAGGGTATAGGGTAAATAATTTAGATTCAAGGTTTAGGGTATGAGATTTACTCCCTCTTTAGGGTATATGATGGGTTTAGGGTATGAAAGATATACTCCCTCCGTCCCACAACAAGTGACACACTTTGCTATTTTGGGCGTCTCACTGATAAGTCACACTTCCTAAAATGGAAACTTTTTAATACTTCTTTATTCATGGGACCCACTTGTCATACTCACAACACTTTTCAAATTTACTATTATCTCCACTCATTCTCTCTCCTACTCAACTATCTACACTCACAACACATCAACCTTTTCACTTTTTCCTTAATTCTCATGCAGAACAGTAACTGTGTCACTTGTTGTGGGACGGAGGGAGTATATGAAATTTAGGTTTAGTATTTAGAGTTTAAGGTTTAGATACCCTTTTTTTTGTTTTTTTTATTGCATAGAAAAAATTGTTTTCGACTTTTTTTATTATTGAAAATATTTACAAAAAGTTATATTAAAATGTTAGAAAAAATTAAACAAATGAAAGTATCTATATTATAATAAAGCTCAAAAATAACTTCCTATTGACTTTAGACAAAGAAGGGTTCACATTAATCCATAACCACCCTCCTATGGCTATTATTAAACGATTTTTTTTAATTTCAATCGTTGGATTATTTATCAGTAACTCTAATCTAAGGACTGACAGTAGACGGTTTCCCTTTTTTGATTTTTTTTTTTAATTTTTCAATTTCTTACTTTAATATTACAATGACCCGCAAATTAGAAGAAAATGTTGCTCTACGATTTAATATACTGAAAAAATCCAATGTCTATTAATGTCTTTAATTCTCTCGGTCCATTCATAAGATTTATTTTAAATGTTTTTTTACCAAGACTTTTAGGTAACCGTAATGATATTTTATTTTTATTATCAAAGTTGTGATATAGTATTTATGTTTTAGTATTGATTTTACTACATAAATCATATACTTAAGTTATTCATATATTTATTATGTGTAGACATAGTATAATATTAATGTTTCTATAATATTTTCTATTCAAGTTTGGACGAAATGGGTTTCTGGTTTCACTAAACAAATGATATCATATAATATACTCCCTCCGTCCCACTATACTAGACACCCAAGGGGTGGGTTCAAAAACCAAGGAAAAAGAATAAAATAAAAAAAATGTGTGGTGGAAAATGAAGAGAGAGAATGAGTGGGGTAAATAGTAGTGTTGGTTGAATAAATGTGTGGTAGAAAATGAAGAGAGAGAATGAGTGGTGGGGTAGAGTGAATATAAAAATATAAAAACTTGGTTATTTTTGGAAGGTGTCAAGTATAGTGGGACGGCCCAAAATGAAAAGAAGTGTCAAGTATAGTGGGACGGAGGGAGTATATAATATGTCAATCAATAAGGAGTCCAAGATAAATCTTTGTCCACGGTTGGACTTATAATAATAATAATGCAAATAAAAAAATAAAAACTTTTTTTCTGTTATGACCAATTATATCTCGCATTAATTGTCATGGGTGACAAATTTGAATGGGTTAAGTATTTTGTTGGGCAATGGTGAAACTGTAAGTGATTGTCAATGACACATTAATAATATTGTATTTAATAAAAATAACTTTGATTCTTTTTCTTAACAATCTTATTATTTATTATGTCCTTTTCTCTTGAATATGTTCCTTTTTTATGCGTATTAAGATTTATTATTTGTTTGTTTTTACAGAATTGTCCGTGCACCCCACGGGTTAGTGATTTTTTGAGTACTACTATTAATGTCGTTTTCAAGAAATTATTAATAATGTAGTTTTTAATAAATTTTTTCAAAATGTATAAATTTTAGGCTTTTGATATTGGTTACTGCGTGTTCTAAATTTCTTGATTACATAAACGTTGTTCCTTCTTCTATTCAACTTTTTGCCCTTTAATTTCTACTAAATATATTTTTAACGTGATTGAGGAGGGCTTTGATACTTCACCATGCATCGCACGAGTAGAGTACTAGTATAAAAGAAAAAGGGGACGGTGCCCTTTAAATTTTATTAATTATTAAAAAATTACAATGAGGGAACAAACAAACTACCAAACTAATAAGAGGAAAAACAAACTAAATCTTGTCTTTTTATAATTAAGGGATGACAAATTTGACATAATGATGGATTTTTACATGTTTTACCAAATAACTGTATCCATTGCCGGGATGCGATATATATTCACTAGTATAGATTTTGGCTTAGACATCGCTTTTTTTTGGGCTTAGATAGCGCTTATAAGCGCTATCTAAGCTAGCGCTATGCAAGTTAGCATAGCGCTTTTATAAGCGCTATCTAAGATCCCAAATTTAGATAGCTCTTTTAAAAAGCGCTATCTAAACCCTTTTTTTATTTTGAAAAATGAACTTGCAAAGCGTTTTTTATGTGCTACATAAGCTCTCAAACTTAGATAGCGTTTTTAAAAAGCGCTATCTAAGCACTTTTTTTATTTTTTTTGAAATCAACTTCCATAGCGTTTTTTATGTGCTATCTAAGCGTTTTTTTTATTTTTTTGGTAATCAACTTGCATAGCGTTTTTAAAAAGCGCTATGCAAGTAAGCGATACGCAAGTTAAATTTCATTTATTTTTCCGGCTGCACCTATTTTAAATTATATAAAAATAAAAATTAATATGCACCTAATTTAAATTATATAAAAAATAATATAAACTAATAATCATCCCATTCAACAATGATAATTAACCTTTCATTTATTTACACAACAATAATTGTTACAATCATCCAAAAGAGTTATACTAACAAGAGTAAAAAAATATTTGTTATCTCGATCATCAATATCATTAATATGAAATTTGGAGTGCCTATTTTCTACTACTTTCCTCCCATCTTCTCCTTAAGAAATCGGTTATACAAGTATCCTGCCCAATTAATCTGAAAAATCTGCATTTTTCTTGGAGGATAACACTTGAGTCGGTTTGTATGGACAAACTGTACCAAAAAAATTACAAGAAAAATATTTATTAGAAACAACATTATTGAAAAAAATTAAGCCAAAATACAGGTGTCCAACAACATCAACAACAATAGCAACAACAGCAACAAGTTTAGGGTCACTCAAAGTGTTCACAAACCAAGCAGGGATGCGTTGAAACAGAAAAATTACTTAAAAAGAGAACATCAGAGGACAAAAATCACACAAATGAGAAATTAGGTAAAAACTTAAGTGATGGAAGATGATTAAGAAAATGAATATAACAAGACTTTGGAACTGAATCAAAGTTGGAAAATAACAGAGCAAAAGAATCATATTGCCCTGCAACTTAGCTGAAGAACCAACTGCAACTTCAGAGAAATTCAACAGCCAACTAAACCACAACCAGAAAACCATAAAGCCAGCCACATGAATTGAGCAATTCTCAAGACTGAAATACCAAATATTCATGAAACCAACCACCAAAGGGTCTGAACAAACCAAAGTTGTCAACAACCGACTTAAAGCTTGCACATTGAACAAAACTGCCACAACCATAACCCAAAGCAGCCAAGAACCAGCAAAATTCTGCCAAACCATAACACCACCCATCACTATGATCTGTAACATAAATGAAGGGAATATAGCAGCATGACAAACACCAGAACCAATGCTCACAACCAAACCAAACAATAGAATCCAATGATGTCTAAAAACAGTAATCTGCTGCCAAGAATCACTACAATAATTATTTGCAACTGACACCATATAACTGCCATTACCATGAACATTGACCACAGCTGAACCATGTTGATGTTGCCATCACATAACCAACAACAAGTAGAAACTATGAACTTGTTTCAAGACTAGGCAAGATTAGGCGTTATTTATGAAAGTATGGCTCTTAAATATTTGTGAGTATTGTGTTGGAATTTAACAGAGGGCCTAATGTTTCTAGCATATCATCAATGAGTTTAACAACATTTAACCAACTGGTTATTCAATCACTGGTTTAACCATTATAAACACAACAACACCAACCACAAACAGACATTAGAAACACAATAACAACAACAACTGAATACAGCAATATACAACAAAAACAGCAACAACACCATACATCACCAACAACAACATTCACCAACAGCAGATGTTTGATTGATTCAATTGTGGAGAAATCCCAAAAAAAAGATCTTTGATTGATTCAATTGTGGAGAAATCCCAAAAAAAAAAAAAAATCAAACCCAATAAAAAGGGCAATTGCCAAGAAAGAATAGATAAATCCCCAAATATAAACCCTAATTATAATACTAACCTCGAAATTTTGTGCTAGGTCGTCGGTTGTGTTGAATATTTTGGTCGGCTCAGGCCGCCATTGTTTGATTGGGACGGAGACTTTAACCTCCGCAACCGGCTGTTGTTCGATTGGGCCTGATATTTTGACCTCCGTGGCGGCGGTTTGTTGTGGGAGTGGAGAGTCGGCGAGAATTGATGGGTTTGTGGGGGTTAATTCGGGGGTTTGGGTATTAGATAAGGGTTTAGGTAGGGTATTGAAGATTTTGGTTTGGGGGTAGTTTCTGAATTTGGTGAGTTGTGGAGGGAATCGAGTGGAGAAAGAGACAGACGGGGAATTTGACTGCGAAGACGGCTCCGACGCCGGCTGTTGTTTGATTGGGATGGAGACTTTGACCTCCGCAACCGGCTGTTGTTCGATTGGGACTGATATTTGTGCCGGCGGTTTGTTGTGGGAGTAGAGAGTCGGCGGGAATTGATGGGTTTGTGAAGGTTTCTCCGTAATCAAAAAAAATAAATAAATAACCTCCTCTTATGCTTAGGAAACGTTAACTTCAACAGCGCTTTGATTAAGCGCTATGCAAGATTTCGCCAAGACAGTGCTTCTTTCATTATGCGCTATCCAAGTAAATTTTATTTTCTTTTATTTTTTTGGGCCCGTTATTAAATATAAACATGTGATGCGCTATGTAAGTGCGTATCTTAGATAGCGCTTTTAAAAAGCGCTATCTAAGGTGCGTTTTCTAAGCTTCAATTTGTACTAGTGATTGTTGAGGACAATAGTTGCATTTTGCAAACACTTTTTTCGGTATTTTCCCCTTCTATCTTCTTGTAGTGTTTCGTGAAAAGGATTGGTAACTTGGGTCTGGGAGGGGCATTTATTTGGGTCGAATCCATGTGAAATAAAGGATGAATATATGGATGTTGGACGAAAATATGGAAGTAGGATAGTGATTTGAATTTAGAATCAATGAAATGAAGGATGCAAATAAACATGTTGGATGAATATATGGATATTGAATGGAAAGATGATAGTTAGATTATGATTTGAGCTTGAGAATAAAAGAAATTAATGAAATTCGTTAGAGAAATATAAGAGAGAGTTAATGGAGTTTATGTGAAAAAATTGTGAGGGGAAGGTGTGGTATTCATAGTTGAGGAAATGTATTACGATAGCCAAAAAAATTATGGACTGAATCCGGTTAAAAGATGGATAAAAACGGCTATTTTTGGTCAACAAGACATTAGCTAATGGGCATAATGGTTATGTTTGACGAATTTGGCGAAAAATCTGACGAAAAGGATGAACCTGACAGAAAAATTGACGAAAAGGACTGTTACTGACAAGGTTTGCATGTTCTGGGTTCGGTTTCGGTTCACGATTCACTCGATTTGGAACCGGTGGTTCACCGGTTTTGGCATCCCTGAGCCGGAATAGGACCGGGTGAACCACGGTTCCGGTTATGTTGGTTCACGATTTCCTACCGGTTCCAGCCGATTTCGGGTTAGACGGAATTGAGAAGATAAAACCTGATTTGGAGGTGGGCTCAGGTTAGGGAATTTGAAGAAGGAAATTTGGGCGTGCATCTAATCTAGACTCGGGGAATCAAGGGATCGTGGTGTGTTGAATTTAAACAAGATACTACCTCTTTAATGATCTTTCTACTTTTTTTGTTTCTTTGAACTTTGAGAAAAGATTGTATGTTAATTCAATTATTTAAATGAAAATCTAAAAATTGTTATTTATATTATTTATAATGGTGTGTTTATAACATGTTTTAGATTTTCATTTGACTAATTAAATTAGCATAAAATTATGAGTTGCTAACGTGCTTTTCCTAGCGATTAGGAAAAACGTGTTTTTAAATTCGTGCTAACATTTTTTGTAATTAAGTAGAACTTCATGCGCGGTGGAATTTTTCTAAATAAGTGAAATTTTGTGCGCACAGAGAATAAAAAACCACACAACATGCAGCCAAAAAAACTAAATATGATGCATAAAAACAATACAACTGGATATCAATTAACATGAACATTGAACAATGGCATTGCTAAGTTCATAACCAACAAACCGTCTATATATCAACCTCAAAAGGTTTTGGATATCAATAATAAAACCTTCTAGATATGAATTAACAAACACATTTGAACAAGGTCATGGCCAACAAACCTTATGAATATCAATCATAAAGGTTTCGGGAGGATATGACTTGACAAACACATTTAAACAAGGTTATGATAAACAAACCATTTGACTATCAGTCTTAAAGGTTTTTGGATATAAATAGCAAAGACTTCTGGATATAAATTAACAAGTACATTTAAACAAGGTCATGGCCAATAAACCTTCTGGGTATAAATCTTAAAGGTTTCTGGATATTAATAACAAAGGCCTTTGGATATAAATTAACAAGAATATTTAAACAACGTCATGGTCAACAAACATTTTGCATATCAATCTCAAAGGTTCATGGATATCAATATCAAAAGCTCTTGGATATGTAATTAAGTTTTTTGGAGTCGTTTGAGCTCATGCGCGGCAATGAGCGTAACTTTTGACTTCTGATGAACCATGAAAAGAACAACATATCAAATTGAAGGGCATTTTGAGACCTACAAAATACGTCATTTAGAACCACAAACATGACATTGAAGCTTTTATAAATGAAGTGTTAAAATATGGTCATTGTTAGTGTTTATCATGTCCAGTTATAGTGTTGCAAAGCTGCAGTTCGTATGTTGAAAAGTATCAGGGGATGTTGAGAAGTTATAATTATTTACAAAAATGTCACCGCATTTTTTTAAAAGTTTCAGTTATTTAAAAAAAATCCGCGCGGTTAAGATCGAGTTCAAAAACCCATTTTTCCAAAATTTAGGAAAAACACGTTTTTCCCTATATTTTGGCTAAAATTATTATTCAATGCTCATTCAAAATAACAAAAAAAAAAGTAAAAAAAAAAAATCGTTTATGGATGGAGTATGAATTTAAAGAGAGCAATTATGTTTAAGGGAAAGAAGAATAGGGGCGGTGGGATTTTGTTATGTCCCGGATTTGAAAATGGATAGAAATGAGAGAACGGTGACCGGAGAGGGTGCCTAGGTTTTGAGAACTGGGGATTAGTGGTTGTAAGGTTGAGGTGAGATGATGAGGCGAGCAATTTCGAGTGTGAGAGTAGAGGAGGAGAAAATGGTGGTCGGAGAAGGAGGAGGTGGTTTCGACATAGGAAAAGACGAAGATCATGGCCCGAGAAAGTTGTGATCTCCGCAGGCTTTAGGAGCTGCAAGTTCATATATGATTATCACAACTTATGATTTAGAGTTCCATCTTAAAATCAAGTCCAATCATCCTTTTGACTCACTGTATTATTATGAATCTCCGTTTTTAACCATTCATGTTTTTTTTTAGTAATTTTAACCATTCTACTATATATATGCATTCAATTTCACTTTTCCCGTTAACTATATTCGAAAAGGTTATTTTTGGTTAATATAACTTAACAAAACTAAAGAAGTTGCCAAAAACTAACTATATAAAAAGGTGTTGTGTTGATCGAACATATGGAGTTGATTGGGGTAGAGGGTCAGATGGTGGTGTTCGAGCTTGATATACGTGATGATTGGTGACAAATTTAGTGTGGTTATAGAATATCTGGGTCATAGGTTGGTGTGCTAGAGAATCTAACGTTTTTTAATATCGTTAGTTTTTGGAAAATTCTCGTTAATTTTGTTAAATTTTATTAATAAAAACTAACTCTTTTGGATGTCATTAGGGGGTAAGGTTAAATTAAATGAATATGTATAGTAGGATGGTTCTGCTTTAAAAAAATATACATGGTTAAATCAGAGCTTCATCATAGTACAGAAGGTAAAAAAAGGTGATAGCCCAAAAATAATTGACAATGAGAGAAATAGCTCAAAATCTTTATATAATGAGTACATTTCTTGTTTATTCTCAATGTGAAATAAGTGGTTCAGCACGTCCCCTCACACGTAGCCAAACCATGAGCTTACACGTGGATGTAAGCTTATTCCCAATTTTGGATAAGTGCTTCAACCACTTATACATAATAAATTTAGCATATGTCAACATGTTGCTAGTGAAATCTAACGCCATCCATTTAAAATTTATACAACCTTTATAATATGTCGAAATATATGAAAGTACGATGGGTTAGTACGTCATTGCAATGTTAATAACTCCCTTTGTTCCTAAAAGCATGTTTAAATTTAAGAAATTTTTGTCCAAAAATGAATGTATTTTTTGTAAAACCTGTCTCTAAACAATTTATTTACCAATTTTTTTTGCTATTCAATTTATTATGATAAAACTAAATATTTAGGAAGTGAATAACAAATAATTATGCACTTTTGCCATTAAAATATATACAAATTATATATTTTCAGAATATTCATTAATAATGAAATTTTAAAATTTATTTAGCGACGGAGGGAATACCTTTTTCATAAATTTGGATGTTGTATGTTGCATAAACCTATAATTATTCCTAATATTTTTTTAGTTAAACTAGCATATGAAAATATTAATTTAAAAAAAAAATTTAAAGGGCAAAATGGGAAAGGGACAACTTAGTGAGGGCAAAATGAAAAATTTGACACACTGATTCGTTCATTTATGCGTAGCGAGGAGGTGTGCTTTTATATATATATATATATATATATATATATATAGGGTCCTATTATAATGAGAACCAAATTTATATGAGAACCATAAGAACCACTAACAGTCATTGGATTAAAAAATACATCAATGCTCCAGATTAAAAAAAAAAAAGATAGAGGGGTGGCATTTTCGTAATTATTGTGAACTAAATCCCCCTCAAATTTCAAAATAAAATATCTCAATATCTATAAGTCGAAAAAAAAATTCGAAAACACTGATTTTTTTGTCTTGACAAGAAGATTCAAACTAGATCCCTGAAGATAGGATTTAAAAAAATTAATATTGACTTATAGATTACTTAACTAGTGTACATTACTTAAGTAGTGTACATTACTTAACTAGTATGCACAAGTTAATTATTTAACTAGTGTACAATTCTTAAAAACAGGTTACAGTGGGTTTCATTGATAGATTTGATTAGAGAATGGTATTTGGTATAGGTCATTTATATCATGTCACTACAAGAAAAAGATGTTTTTGTCACATTTTATTTGTCACGGTCCGTCAACCGTGACAAATAATTTTCTATAAACCACAGTTTTTTTAACCGTGACAATTAATTATTATTTGCACCGGTTTCCTGATTGACCGTGGTTTACCCGTTAAATATTGTTTTAATTTTTATTTTTAGGTCAATAGCTCCTGCTCCAGCAGCGTATCTTGAATCCAATTCACGGTCAAAACCCAAAATTCCCCTCCCAAAATTTCGAATTCCCTCCATAAATTCCCTCTCAATCCAAATCCCTCTCAATCCAAATCCAAATCCAAATAGCATTGGCGAAGTTACCTCAACAACGAAACCTTCAACGCAAACCTTCAAACCCAAACCCTAGAAATCTTGCTGGAAGGTAATTCACTGATTCTTAAGATTTCCAAGGCCGAATTATCTGGCGAAGATGGCGGAAGGAATTAGCTCATCTGCTTCGAAGGCGGCGGAGGCATCCACCAAAACAGGCGGAATAGGATTATGGCCATCTGTTCTTCGTTGGATTCCTACCTCCACCGAGCACATCATCAACGCTGAGAAGCGCCTTCTCTCTCTCGTCAAGTAATTTCGTTTCCCCCCTTTCCCCTTTGGTCGATTGCATTTGATTGTGTCGGAATTTTGTATAGTTATTGTTGGTAACGATCTTAGTTGGTGAAATTGTTGGAAAAAGATTAATAAATCTATCAAAAAGACTTGATCTTGGAATGCTTTCTCTTGATTATAATCCCTCCTTCTCGAAAAAGATACTTATTTGCCAATCACTAGGGACATTCCAACAAGATTTTGTGCTCAACTTGATAGGTGGCTGGAAAATTGTGTCTATTTCTAAATTGGATATTTTGCTTATAAATGTCAAAAACATGGTATTTGGAATTCATGATGTCTAGACAAGAGCGGGTCTCTTGATTAGGCACAACACAAGGAAAGCTCTGTGCATCATGGTCAGTCCACTTGTACTATCCTTCTACATGTCTGTGCATTGTAAGGTGCTGCAGCAAGCATTATTTGAAACAATTTCTTGGTTAAAAATTGTGTTATATCCAGTTGCAGGATTATAATTTAAGAAAGATAGAAGAGGTCACTAAAGGTATAATCCTTAGGCACCATAATTTGGTATAAGATTACGTCTCACAGTTACCCAGAAAGAAAGCATTTGGCATGACATATTTCATGATTAAGTCCATGTATTTAGTTCTCTATTGAGTGAAAAATCTTATGTCTGTTAAGTTTCCAATCTAAAAGCTTAAGCTGGGAGGTGGTTGCCCAACAATGTATATATAGCTTAACGCTTCCCTTTAGTCGTGAATTAAACAAGACAAAACAAAGGCATTACATATGACGTCTGAAATCAATCTCGGGTTTTCTATATTATTTTGAGTTTCTTATAGTCCAAGAAGCTGAATCGTTTTTCGATGGGCTAGCATTGGAGATCAGTGTTCAGATAACTAGATGTCTAATTTGGGAATAATGGTGCTACAGTTTGGACATACCATGCAATTGTGTAAACATACCAAGCTAAAGAAACTAGTTGAGCTGAAAAGTATTGCACAAAAGAATAAACAGATGTGGTTTTTCTTTTCCTAGAAGTTATCGAAAGTGTTAATTACCGATTAATCTTGAAGTGTTCTCTCATTTTAGCTAGTAGCTGGATAAAAGTTATGATGGGGCAAACTGAAAATGGATTTGCATTTGGTGCTGTTCACTTGTTGAATAATTTAGTAGAATCTTGATTTCTTTGGGCGTATGAAAGCACCGAAAGACTTAGGGTGGATGTGGCAAAGGGAACTGTCACGGCGAGGGATCTGTCACGCAAAACAAAGTTCTTCATTAAACGATTGTGAGTAATTTCTTACGCATTATATTCGTGGTCTATTATATTTAGCAATAAATGAAGTTCCCGATCCTCTCTAGAGTTTAGAATGGCTTGACAAATTGGCTTTTCGGTTGATAAAAGCTTACTACAACTATATTTGTATTTGGAAATAAGTTACATGCTTTCGGCTATCTTGCTTTATAGCATATCGGCTATTTTCTCATGGTGTATCTATCATAGTGTTCAAGATTTTGTAGGGTTCTCTGCTGGGCTTGTAACATGTCAAGTTATCTTGGAAGATGGGCAATTGAATGTTACCGAGAGTGGAAAAAGGATTTATTTCTCGTTGCTAGATATTGTCGATTTTCCTGTTCATGTGCAAATCCTATGCGCTTATCTCGTAGAGGCGGAGTTATATCCAGGGGTGGATCCACGCTATCAACTACGGGTGCATGTGCACCCAAATACTTCCCATATATAATAGATATTCTTTTAAATATTGATACACATTTGAAAATATATACCCATTAATCAAGTTATATGCTTAGCTCGATTAGTAACGTGTAAGGGTTTTAACCTCGTGGGCTTGGGTTCCAATCCCACGGATGACATTAATTTTTTGTAGTTTAATTTGTGCACCCACTTTGGAAAATTGCTTTGGACCCGTCAGCGTTATATCTAACCTTTTAGTCTTGAACTCAATATCATAATTTCTCTCGATGTTGTTTATTGCATTCTACTTTGTATCCTTGGTTTCATTTCCGAAACGGATGTCGACCTCTAACTATAATGGTCATTGTTCATGTGTGAGAGAGGAGAAAAGAAGATAAGTCCTTCTCGTACTACCATTTACTTGGTGACAAGCGTAAATGAGGAGCCGCACCTCCAGCTTGTAAATAGTTATCCTCTCTTTGTGTCGGTTAGCCCGAATGAGCCGCTAACCTCATTAAAGCAATGAATGCCGATTCTAACTCTTGGAACATCAAAAAGGAAGACAAAACTAGGAAAATTAAGAAATCCAAAACTGGATTGTTGCGATCAAAATTTGTCTACAATTACCAATCATTTTTCCCTTCGTCGAGTTGGACAAAGTGTTGTTTTCTTTTCATTTGTCATTTTGCATCGATCGTCACTTATGGGTTCTTTGTTATTAATATCTCGATTAACCGGGCGCAAAGTTGAAGATCCCGATCTGGAGAGAATCGGATTGACCATTATCAACAATCTCTTAAAGTATCATCCAAGATGTGCCATGTCTTTGATGCACGAGATCTTGAGCATATACCTGTTTGTATTTTCATTGTGTTGATCAATATGTTTTCCATCATGTGTACTCGATGGTCATTTTGTTACGTGTTTGAATGATTAAGGAGTCCAAGGAGCGACTTGCAATGGGTGAGGCTTTTGGTGTCAAAGCTCCGAGAAAAGAAGGTAAATAGTCTAAAAGAACTTATGAGCATTTTTGCCTTTTATGGAATATGTAATCTTGAACCACATTACGTAAAACAATTTGTCTTCCTATCTTATTCTTGAGATATCTATATTCTGCTATGCATCATGATCACACCCATATTTATGTTTTGGTACAAATTAAGGGTCACTCTTAAGAGTTGGTCCATTTTCTCCAACGCATTTCTCAAATAAAAAAATGATGTTAAGAATTTCGTTGATGTGCACGAATAAGATATGTAGTTAGTGAAGGGGAGACACGTAACTAGAGTTGGAAACTTGATTGGTTATTACAACTCTTGGTGAAAGCATTAACTCATACTCTCTCCAATCCAATATTAGCGTCCTTTTGACAGGCACATAGTTTGGCAATTCAATTATAGAGTTACGAGTTGGGTTTTACGTACATGCAACTTGATGATGTTAAGATTCAAGACTTCGTTTGCGTTATATTTGAAGTACTCTTGATTTTGTTTATGTTTTCAATTGTCAACGATTTTCATTCACTTATGAAGATTTGCTTTTTCTGTATACGCATGACAGGATTGGAGCCTTGATGACGTCTCTTTGATCTTCAACATCAACTTCAAAACTTTGATGTTTTAGACTAGATTATAGCCATGATTACACTTTTGTACATGTTTTACTTCTGACAAATGCTTTATAAATAGTTGTTAGATTTGACTTGCTAGAATGAATTATTTAGGATTTTTTTTTTAAGCACTTGTATCACCGTTTGTGAATTTTTATGGAAATTTATGCATTACGGTTAAAATGGTCATTTAACTCTTTTATTGCTACTAAATGTATTACAATGAATATATAGTACACTAGCTTTTATAATTAAAAAAAAAAATCTATATATCATAGTTTTGAATTGTGTTACAAATATGAAAAACACATAATATGGTATCATTTGTCACGTTAATTACCAATACAAATAATGATTTATATGTCGCACATAACTTTTGTGACGGTTCCAAATTGTCACAAGTATTACAAATTGCACCGTTTTTAAAAAGTCACAATGTGACAAATAAAAAAAGACTATTTGTCACGGTTTAGAAAATGTCACAACAACCGTGACAAATAAAAATTAACATATATCACACTTATTATGCTACGGTTTTTAACCGTGACCATAACTGTAGCAAATACTATTTGTCACGGTTTAGAAAACGTAGAACAGTATAAGCGACGCTCACAAAAGCCTCGGACGTAAAAACGTGACAAAACCGTGGTTAATACTATTAGCCACGGTTTTATCTCTATTTACCACGGTTCGACGACCGTGGCTAAAAACCCTGATTCTTGTAGTGTGTATACTCTTCTCTTTTATTTATTATAATTGTTTTTCATAAAACTTTTAAAAATAGGTTTCTTAAAAACTATTCTATGTAACAGAGGCGCCATTTTGGAATGGTTGGTACATCTCCACTTTATGTCGGAAAGAGTGTGCCTAACACTAAAAGATGACGAGATTCTGTTCTGCTAAGTTAACTAGCTAGTGTACACTATATACATAGCTAGTTTACTTAGTCATGGCTGATGAACATTAAAATTAAACTTTGGTACACTAGCTAAGTTGCTAGTGTACATTACTTAACTAGCTAGTGTACACTAATTAATTAGCTAGTATACACAAGGACTTGGCTAAGACCAAGCCGCATTTAACTCGCTAAGTTGGCCAAGACCAAGCCACATTAAACTTGGGTACACTAGTTAATTAGCTAGTGTACACAAGGATTTGGCCAAGACCAAGCCATATTAAACTTGGGTACACTAGCTAAGTTGCTAGTGTACATTACTTAACTAGCTAGTGTACACTAGTTAATTAGCTAATGTACATTACTTAACTAATGTACATTACTTAACTAGTGTACACTAGTTAATTAGCTAATGTACATTACTTAACTAGTGTACACTAGTTAATTAGCTAGTGTACACTAGTTAATTAGCTAATGTACATTACTTAACTAATGTACATTACTTAACTAGTGTACACTAGTTAATTAGCTAATGTACATTACTTAACTAGTGTACACTAGTTAATTAGCTAGTATTACGCTCTTTAGTAAATTATTCCTTGAATATATTCGTGGCTACCAAGATACGCGCGAGTACTGACCAAGTTATTCTGCAAATTGAGAAAAAAGAGATCAATTAACAGTAAACATTTTAGTGCCTACTCACACAAGTAATCACCTGAATAGGAGTTCCACTAAGTATAAGGCGGTGTTGGGCCTTCAGCTGTTTGACAGCACCTGTGATTTTAGACTTGGAGTTCTTAATGATATGCCCCTCATCCAAAACACAATAGTTCCACAAGAGCTGACTAAGATGATCAATATATTTGCTAACCACATCATATGATGTCACGATGACATTATATTTTTTAAACTGTGATCGTAACAAAATTCTCTCTTGGGAATACCTTGACTTATACTGGACAATACCTTGACTTGGTCTTGGTCAAGTCCTTATGTACACTAGCTAATTAAACTTAAGTACACTAGTTAATTAGCTAGTATACACAAGGACTTGACCAAGACCAAGCCGTATTAAACTTGGGTACACTAGCTAAGTTGTTAGTGTACATTACTTAACTAGCTAGTGTACATTACTTAACTAGTGTGCACGAGTTAATTACTTAACTAGTGTACATTACTTAACTAGTGTACATTACTTAACTAGTGTGCACGAGTTAATTACTTAACTAGTGTACATTACTTAACTAGTGTACATTACTTAAATAGCCAGTATAAGCCATATGGCTAGTGTGCACGAGTTAATTAGCTAGTGTACATTACTTAACTAGCTAGTGTATATTACTTAACTAGCTAGTGTACACTAGTATTTTCTTAGTAAACAAGGTTGAAAGCATCTTCTTTTGACTTGTGAATTACTCTTTCCACAATTCTGTTTGGTCCAATTATAATTAGCTAGTGTACATTATCAAGTCGTTCCAACAAACTGAATTTTGTAGCTTGCTCAGGTGGAAGACTTTATGAATGTAAGATCAAATCTTCTGCTCTGTACACTATATACATTAGCAAGACCACGTTGTTCAATATTATTTTTTTAAAATCATATTTTCAGGGATCTAGTTTGAATCGTCTCGTCAAAACAAAAAAATTAGTTTTTTCGAATTTTTTTTTCGACTTATAGATATTGAGATATTTTATTTTGAAATTTGAGGGGGATTTAGTTCACAATAATTACGAAAATGCCACCCCCTCTATCTTTTTTTTTAATCTGGAGCATTGATGTGTTTTTTTAATCCAATTACGTTAGTGGTTCTCACTGGTTCTCATATAAATTTGGTTATTTGAATAGGCTTCATATATATATATATATATATATATATATATATATATATATATATATATATATATATATATATATATATATATATATATATATATATAAAGGCAATGAGTGAACCAAGTTCAATTGACCACATTTGTTATTGGCTCGTGAGTTATGAGAAGTCTTTATAAGCAATTTTGTAGACCGTTTATGCTGCTCAATGGAGAAAATCTTGATAAGCAATTTTCAGCCAATAGAAAATGAGACAGAGATTTAACAAGATACATACCCTATCATCTTTTCTTTTCTTTTCTTTTTTCACCTATATATACATTCCCAAATTCACATTTATTTCCACAACCATCTTTCTAATCCCATCTCTTCAGTAAAAACCCCCCTTTTTTTCTTCTTCTTCATACTTACCATGGCTGCTTCAACAACATCTCTCTCCTCCACTTTTGCTGGAAAGGCAGTTAGCAAGGTTGCTCCCTCCTCCGCCGCCTCTAAGGTAACCGGCGTATTCAAAATTACCATGCGCAAAACTGCTGCTAAGGCCAAGACTGTCTCATCCGGCAGCCCATGGTACGGCCCTGACAGAGTCAAGTACTTGGGACCATTCTCTGGAGAGGCCCCATCTTACCTCACCGGAGAATTCCCTGGTGACTATGGTTGGGACACTGCTGGGCTTTCAGCTGATCCCGAGACATTCGCCAAGAACCGTGAGCTCGAAGTGATCCACTCCAGGTGGGCCATGCTTGGAGCCCTTGGGTGTGTTTTCCCAGAGCTTTTGTCCCGTAACGGTGTCAAGTTCGGTGAGGCAGTCTGGTTCAAGGCTGGAGCCCAGATCTTTAGCGAAGGCGGGTTGGACTATTTGGGTAACCCAAGCTTGGTCCATGCACAAAGCATTTTGGCAATCTGGGCCACCCAAGTTATCTTGATGGGTGCCGTTGAGGGATACAGAATTGCTGGTGGCCCACTCGGGGAGGTTGTGGACCCATTGTACCCCGGTGGCAGCTTTGACCCATTGGGGTTGGCCGATGATCCAGAGGCATTTGCTGAATTGAAGGTGAAGGAGCTCAAGAACGGAAGACTAGCCATGTTTTCAATGTTTGGATTCTTTGTTCAGGCCATAGTGACCGGAAAAGGGCCATTGGAGAACCTTGCCGACCACCTTGCTGACCCAGTTAACAACAATGCCTGGGCATTTGCCACCAACTTTGTTCCCGGAAAGTGAGTGTGATTTCTTTTGCTAGAAATCTTTGCAACATTGTATTGTTTGGCGTACATGACGTTCCCAACGATGTAAATTAATTAGATTGAATGGAATGAGGCATTGCGGAAATTCGCTTTTTGTCCCAGTTTGAATATTGAATCCCTCTTTCCCTTACATCCTTTTACACCCCTGCCTAAATTTCTAAGAACTTGCAGCAATATAGACTGAATAATCAGTCTTAAGGCAACTGACCTAAAATCACTGGGCATTTGCTATCTCTGCTGAGGCTATAATTTTCGTCTTCATTGCAATGTCTTCCTTTCCATATGAAATGCTGGCACGCATTATCTCGTTGAAGGCGACACAGGCTCCTGGCAAACTAAGCATTTCGCTTTCATCTTTTGAATTTCCAGGTCCATATAGCGTAATTTGACCTGAATCATGGTCATAGAAACTTAAATGCTAGAGTTATACTGAATTCCAAAATGATCATCATTTTACTTAAATACTCCCTTCGTTCCACGTTAAGGGTTTAGGGCCGGCCTTGCTAGTGAGACGGCTGCCTAGGCCCCCGAAATTTTACTCAATTTTAGGGCCCAAAATTTTTAAGTTTATTATATACGTATTTTTTAAATGACAATTATAAACAAAGATTTTCTTTTGCCTAAGCGGTAAAAGTTTGTGTCATTTAGTCTTGTGCTCGCCATTGCTTTTTATAGATTCTGGGTTCAATTTCTGGCAGCTACATCATTTATCTTTTCTTCTATTTGTTATTTTCTCTTTCCTAATTTAGTTTTATTTCCTTTCTTTTACCCACTTTTTTCTCTCTTACCAAAGTTTAAATTTATTTCCTATTCTCCTACACATTTTTTTCTTTTTCCTAGTTAAATTTTATTTCTCTCTCCTAGTTAATTCAATGTTTTGTTTACTTCTCTCGTACACATTTTTTTCTCGCTCCTAGTTTAATTTTAACTTTCCTTTATGTTCTTTTAGGTTTGAGTTATATAATTTTAATAAACTATTTGCAATCATAATTACAACATTATTGCATTATTTATTCGAATATTTGCATATATTACTAAAATTTGGTGAAATATGACACTTCACTATTGCTTGCGAGGAAATTTAAGGGCCACAATCAAATGATTTTGTCTAGGGCCTCTAATTTCATAGGACCGGCCTTGGTTAAGGGTATGTTGTTTAAGAACCTAACAGTTCTTTTTATATCACAAGTTCACGATATACGAAGATATTATTTTTCTTGACCTTTTCATTCACATGAACTGTTATATATACAAGATACATTAGAATAGGATTGTTGCTAATCAATCTCTTGATTCTAGGCTCTATCTCTGGTAACAGAATAAATGACGCCCCCCGAACCGTGGTCCTACTTGGCCCCACGCCCGGGACACGCTCTGAAGAGGTCTTTATTTTAGAAAAACTTTTGAAATGTCCTTTCTAAAATTTTTCAAATAGAAAACCTGTTTAACTTTAAGAAACTTTCATAACATACCAACTAAAGGTAAAACATTTAACTTCAATTCAAACTTAAACTTTACAAACCATTTACACTAAGGAACATAGTTCCAAAATATATAACATTTACAACCATTAAAAAGTTTCTAAATAGCAACAACATCTCAAGTCTCGGGTATACTACCCTGTGGTTATACATTTACATAATGCAACCAACGACAAAATATCTTGCCCAAAATACAATCCCATCTAGGCGTCCTCTCCATGCTCAACGTGGCTTATGCCCTGGCTCGCCTCTATCTAAAAAACAATAAAAGGACGGGATGAGAAAAATCTCAGCAAGCCATTATATATGCAACAATATGTATGCAATTAAAATATGCAAGCATATAACATCAACTCCTCATATATATATATATATATATATATATATATATATATATATATATATATATATATATGTTTATTCAAACGGTAACCAAATTTATATGGTAACCACTTAGACTAAACCCAGCCATCGATTAAAAACACATCAATGCTTCCAGATTAAAAAAAGATAGAGGCGGTGGCATTTTCGTAATTATTGTGAACTAAATCCCCTCAAATTTCAAAATAAAATATCTCAATATCTATAAGTCGAAAAAAAATTTGAAAACACCGATTTTTTTGTCTTGACGAGACGATTCAAACTAGATCCCCAAGACAGGATTTTGAAAAAATGATTTTGAAAAAATTCGAAACACTAAGACAACACATCTACGTTCACTAAGACAACATAACTAGTTAACTTACGCCTAGTGTTCACTTACGCCTAGTGTTCACTAATTAATTAGTGTTCACTAAGACAACATAGCTAGTGTTCAATTACAGCCTAGTGCTCACTTACAAATGTTCACTAATTAATTAGTGTCACTAAGACAATACAACTAGTGTTCACTAAGACAACATAGCTAGTGTTCACTAAGACAACACAATTAGTGTTCACTAAGACAACATAGCTAGTGTTCACTAAGACAACATAACTAGTTAACTTACGCCTAGTGTTCACTTACGCCTAGTGCTCACTAATTAATTAGTGTTCACTAAGACAACATAGCTAGTGTTCACTTACGGCTAGTGTTCACTTACACCTAGTGTTCACTAATTAATTAGTGTTCACCGAGACAATACAACTAGTGTTCACTAAGACAACATAGCTAGTGTTAACATAGCTAGTGTTCACTAAGACAACATAGCTAGTGTTCACTTATGCCTAGTGTTCACTAATTAATTAGTGTTCACTAAGACAATACAACTAGTGTTCACTAAGACAATACACGGCTAGTGTTCACTAATACAACACATCTAGTGTTCACTAATACAACACAACTAGTGTTCACTAAGACAACACAAATAGTGTTCACTAGCAACACAAAGGTTTTAAAAATTAGACGTTGTTCAATATTATTTTTTCAAAATCCTATCTTCAGGATCTAGTTTGAATCGTCTCGGTAAGACAAAAAAATCAGTGTTTTCGATTTATTTTTTTTGACTTATAGATATTGAGATATTTTATTTTGAAATTTGAGGGGGATTTTAAATGAAATAATTACGAAAATGCCACCCCCTCTATTTTTTTTTAATCCTGAAAGATTGATGCTGCTTTTTAATCCAATAGGTGTTAGTGGTTCTTATGATTCTCATATAAATGTGGTTCTCATTATAATAGGACCCTATATATATATATATATATATATATATATATATATATATATATATATATATATATATATATATATATATCACATATATCACATTCTTGTCAACACAAAGAAATATATATATATATATATATACATATACGTATATATATATATACAAATATGTATATACATATATGTATATATATATACATATATGTATATATATATACATATATGTATATATATATATATATATATGTATACACTACAAAAAAATTGAGATTTTGCTACGAAAAAATTTGTAGCAAAATGTTAAGATTTCGTAGCTAAAGAGTATTGGCGACGAACCTGTTTTCGTCGCAATTTTGTCGCCTATGCGACGTCGCTAAAGGGTATTGGCGACGAAATAATATTCGTAGTCGTAGGTATATATTTTAGCTACGGAAAATAAATTTCGTCGCCAAATAGTTTATGCGACAAAATATAAAATCGTCGCTAAAGGGTATATTTCGTAGCCAAATGAATTCTTTTAGCGACGAATTAATTCGTCCCAAATTATCCGTTCTTGTACTACAAAATATTTTCGTCGCCGAATGTTACTGTCTTGCTATAAAACATTTTCATAGCTATAAATACATTATTCTCCTACACAATATTTTCATCGCTGAATGTTATTGTCTTGCTATGAAACATTTTCATAGCTATAAATACATTCTTCTACTACAAAATATTTTCGTCGCCGAATGTTTCTGTCTTGCTATGAAACATTTTCATAGCGTAGCCATCTTTTTTACTACGAAATAGTGTTGCAAAATGTGATTTTAATCTAATTGCTGCTCCAAGAAAAAACAATATATATGTGAAAATATTATATTTATCAAAATACTACTCATTATCAAAATATAATTAATTATCATTAAAATTGTCGGGTTCTCCCTTGGCAATTCTTTTGCTTCATCAGTTCTAGGCCTCTGTTTATATTTTCGTGTAAAGGCCTCTTGCTTGTACAGTTGGGTTCTCCCTTGGCAATTTTTTAATTACACATATTCACTTATTCAATAAAAACTTGTAAAGAAAAAGAAGCAAAAACTGACTAATGATTTTGTCATGTCCAATAAATTACTGAAACTTAGAAGCCTAAAGATATTAGCAAATCAAGAGTTTCACGTGTGAAGGCTTCAACTTGGATTTTACCTGCACAGACGCTCATACGCCCCTTCTTGGTAAACAGCCATCATATCCATGAGCTCCGCACTCGCACGTGTGAAACTTTTTGAAGTGAGAACTACGTTTTCCTTCAAAATGGAACAGAAAGTGAACCAAACACTCCAGATTGATTTTGCAAACGACCCGTAAACATGGCTCAAGGTGTAGCTATTGCCATGAGCTGCTTGAGAACAAGAGAGGCAATTGGTTTAGAATTATTAAATTGATTAGTGTTACCGAACATAAGAACAAAAGTTGCGCTTGTTGTGATAGGCAGGCTGACTAATGCATGGTACAATGGTCACCCCACTTCCCTTTAATATGTTGTGTGTGTATGCACGCACATAAGAGAGAGAGAGAGAGGGGGGAGAGAGAGATTACCTGGCGATGGGTCCTGAGCAGGACTTTACAGTTAGCATGGATCTTTTGAACATGACTAAGTGCCTTGAAAAAATCTTCATTTAAGTCCTCTTCCCTCGGTGCATTAATCTACAAAAAGAACAGCTACAATAAATGAGAATAAATGATATGCTGGATTTTTGGCAATCTCAGGGACAACTTAAGACAACCAAATAATAACCTCTTCATTGGAAAGCTGATAATCACGAAGGAAGCATGATGCAATCTCTTGCCTCTGCGTAGTAATTTCGAGTTCTTGTTTGAGCCTTTCCGTGGTACTGATAATATCTCCAGTGGTAGCATTGCAGTTGTTCAAAGACTTAGCAATCCTGCATGTTACCAGTCTTGGGCTCAGACAAGTGCCTTTAAAGGAAGTTATCTATATAAACTAGAAAACCGAAAATTAAGCGGCTTTATGAACAAACAATAGATATTCTATTCACCCTCTCCTCGGCATAGAAATATAACATGGGCACTTGCTAATCATCGTTCTATAAAGCAAGAAGTGAACAACTTTCCATTTGAAAATTTGAATATCTCTCAATGTAGAAATGAGTAAGGAGGAATCTTGGCATGCCTATGCCTGCCAAAGATTCCACCTAAAAATTTGGAGGATCCGATACTCAGATTTGTATCAATGTCAGACACTCGTACCCGAGTCAGAGCATCATAAGTGAATCTCGGGCTTGCAGAACTAAGACAACCTTGTGACTTCACATAGCATTCGTGTAACAGAGCTTACCTATTAGATACAACAATATATGGCTCAAAATGCATGGCCCTATTGGAAGACTATTCTGTAAAACAGCTTCTTACATGCAATACATATCTAATAACACCGGCCTTTGACATTCTGCGCCTATAAGGGAACTATCTTGTAACAAGGAAATGAACCAGATAACTTGAACCCATTTGACAAAGATACAAATAGCACCGGTGCTATTAGATACAACAATATACGGCTCACAATGCATAGCCCTATTGGAAGACTATTCTGTAAAACAGCTTCTTACATGCAATACATATCTAATAGCACCGACCTTTGACATTCTACGCCTATAAGGGAACTATCTTGTAACAAGGAAACGAACCAGATAACTTGAACCCATTTGACAAACATACAAATATGGCAGATAATGCAGGAAACTGTGTTATTACCCCCTTCCATGCTTAAGAGTTAAGACTGCAGAAGAGGATACAAACTTAAAATCCCATTCCATTAGTAATGTACATCCTAGTAGGGCAAATAGTAGTTTGAAATTCGAACTAAGTTGGATCTAGACTAGTGGCGGAGCTAAAATTTTAGATAAAGGGGGCAAGAATTTTACAAGGATAATATGTTAAATGGAGGAGTATAAATTTGGCACAAATTGGGGCAGAGATGACAAAATTCATGACTTTGGTGGTAAAAAAATTCACAGTATTTAAATGGTGGAGTATAAATTTGGCACAAATTGAAGATAGAATTGAGATTTATCATAATACCCGTTGAATCAATTATACCTGGGAATTAGGTTGCCGCCGGTTGCTGCTGCTGATGTGGGTTGCGGCCAGTTGAGAGCGTACACTCTCAAGCCATCCGGATCGTCTCTCTCAATCGCCTCAATCGACCGCGCCTCAATCGCCGTTGTTACCTCTGTTGGCCGCAGTTAACTTTAAAAAGGGGTGAGCGACTGGAGAATCAGGGAAGGAAAAGGAATACAGTAGGTTTTAAATTGCTAATGGAACCTTCTATATTTTGATAAGCTAACCCCACATATTGATTAAATAGATTGTAATTTATGCATTATGAAATGTACTCAAATTTTAGGAGTGATTTTAGCATAATGTTATGGGTGATTTTAAGGGTGATTTTGGCTATGAAATAATTTCATAGCAAATGATTTATATTTTTGTAGCCAAATCTTATTTACATTTTGACTAGTGCGGGAAATTTAGTGCGCCAAAAAATTTACCTGAAATCAAAATTTTAGCAATTCATTTAACGACAAATATTTTTGTTTTGTTTTCTTAGTCTAGCATTTGGCTACAAAACTAATATTGTCGCAAAAACAAAGAGATTTATCTACGAATAAATAATTCATCGCTAATGCAAATCTTTTAACTACAAAATATTTTTGTAGCTAAAAAATTTGTAGCTAAATCCTCATTTTCTTGTAGTGATATATATATATATATATATATAACACATAAGTGCAATAATGTAACACTTAAAAGGATACTGAGCCAAGGTTTAATCCCAAAGGGATATCACAATCTGAGCAGCATCAACAGCTGAAAAAGCGATTCCGGAACCCATTAACAATATCAACAATACGGGTGAAAATGACACAAAGTCATATCCCGAAGTGAAACTAGACCTCACCCAAAAAGGGGAGCTAGTCCACTACCCAAACCATGGCCAATAGAAGGGAAAAAGGGACCCAGTGTATGGATTATAACGAAGTTAGCATTATAATCCCATAACACTGCCCAACAATCAAGTACCAGCTGGACTTTTAAATCAAAGCACAGTAATATATACTTACTTTAAACAATCAATGTATGATTCCAAAATGATAGCATATCAAAATAACAATTATCCATCATAAGTAGCACAATGGCTAAACAATCCTTGAACCAATTCAATTTAACTTAGGATTGTAAAGTAGGGAACCCTAACACGCACACCATAAAAGATGTAAAACAAATCCAAAATGTGCAATACATAAGGTCTACACACTTACTATAGCCATTCAAGGATGTATCATCAATCATATAAGGATATCAAACAAGTTAGGAATCATGGAAATCAAGTGTTCCAACCTACTTTAACCAAATATTTAACCATCTTTCAATTATCACAATTGGTATATAAGAATATCCTTTTGTAGCTAATATGTTGTACTTGGATTAGAGTATTCAATTGGTTGAAATATACTCCCTCCGTCCACATAGTTACTTCACAGTTACTGTACTCACGTAAATTAAGGAGGGAGTATTATATTGAAAGTGTTGTGAGTGTGAAAGTAAAATAGGAGAGAGAATGAGTGGAGGGAATAGTAAATTATAATGGTGTTGTGAGTATTAAAATAATGTAGGAGAGAGAATGAGTGGGGTAGGGTTAATATTTTAATGATATAAACTTTCCATTTTAAGTAAAAAATAAAGTGTGAAGTATGTATTTGGACGCCCAAAATAGAAAGTGTGAAGTAAGTATGTGGACGAAGGGAGTATGTGTTAAATAGTTGGACAAACATGGCTTGGAAAATGATTCAAAGAAAATGTAGGCGTGGCACGACCCGTGCCCTATGGCACAACTTGTGCCACTATTTCATGCAGCCTGATACACTCGTTCACCAGGGCACGACTTGTCACGAAAGGCATGGCACAACTCGTGACATAGGGCACGACTCGTGCCTCTTACAGAATTCAGCACATCAGCTGAAACTTCAGCAAACTCATTTGAAACATTTGCAAGTCCATTTTCCAACTCAAACAACAACACCAAAACTCCAATTTCAGTTCAACACAACCCAACATGACCTCAAACCATTTCCAATCAAGCCAAAGCCATTTTACCATTTCCAAACTCAAGAAAATTGGTATAAAACAACATGCAACAATATATTTCATGATTTTAACTTCAAACAATCAAATGAGCATACATAGAAGGGAAAATATAATAACTTACTTGAAAATAATATTAAAGCTTGAAAACTTCAATCGGATGAAAATGATTCCCTTCTTCTCCCGAACATTTAGAAACGAACGGATCGTCAAACGAATTTTTCTAGAATATTTTGTGAATTTCTAAAATGGCCACCTAGGTTTTGGACCTTTCCTAGCATGGAAGGAGAAAGACTTGGCTGGGAAAGGTTTTGTTAAAATGAATTTGTTTTCTCAATTAAACAACAAGGAAAGGTTTTGTTAAAATGAATTTGTTTTCTCAATTAAACAACAAGGATTAACATGTCTTTATTTCCACCTAGGCTCCTCTAACCTTTTAGTTGATAAATTTAAATGATGCTAGTTTCCACATTTACTCTAAAGCACCTCAAGAATTATAATAAGTTTTTAATAATTTTCAACAATTACCATTTTAACTACACAACTCCTAATATATTCAATAAGAGATTAAATAATTATATTTAATTTATTAATATATTTAAAATATCATATAAGTTATTAAAAATGTTAAACTACCACATAATTGCCACAACAAAATGCAAAACATATAAATGAAAATCAACGCACGCCATAAATACGAATTCAAGCATATATCAAATAATGTCTAGGATTAGGGTCGTGACAATCACTCTCCCTAAAAGAAAATTCGACCCGAATTTTAGATTGACTTACCTAGAAGATCAAATAACCAAGGATATTTCCGCTCCATCTCTTCCCGGAGCTCCCAAGTAGATTCTTCCACATCATGATTCCTCCAAATGACTCTAACGAGGAAAATACTCTTATTTCTCAACTCTTGGACCTTAGTATCAATCACTTGAACCAGCTGCTCCACGTAAGAAATATCCGGTTCAATATCCTCGAGTATTCTCGGCAACACATGAGAAGGATCATACACATACCTACAAAGCATGGACACATGGAATACACTATGCATCTTCCAAAGAGATGAAGGCAAAGAAAGACGATACGCAAGATTTACAACTTTTTCCACAATCTCAAAAGGTCCAACGAACCTCGGAGCTAGTTTACCCTTCTTAACATATCTCTTAATTCCCACTTTAGGTGAAACTCTCAAGAACACAAAGTCTCCCCTCTGAAACTCAAGATCTCGCCTCCTCTGATCTGCATAGCTTTTCCATCTACTCTGGGCCGTAATCAATCGATTCCATTTGGGCCTTGCCCGGACAAGCCTGTATTCGTATCTCGATTTATACTGTTCAATTGGCAATGAGAGAAATAGCACAAATCTTTATTAATTGAGTACAATTCTTGTTTATTCTCAATGTGAAATAAGTGGTTCAACAAGTCCCATTACACGTAACCAAACCATGAGCTTACACGTGGATGTGAGCTTATTCCCAATTTGGGTTAAGTGCTTCAACCACTAATGGATATAGTTAAATACAGGGAAGTAAAAATACAGGGAACCAACAAAATTACCAAAATACCCATTTATATAATTTTTTTTATTTTTTTTTCACTCATTCATCGGAAAATCTGGGATTGACAGCGGCGATTGATTCGTCGGGACGGGAAATGACGCCGTGAGGGCTGGAGGCGTCGTGGTCGGCAGCTAGAGATTGTAAACGGCGTTTAATCAAGAACTTATTGAGAACACTGTAAAGCTTTAACGCTAATGGATGGCATTTTGAGGAGATAGAGAAGAAGCTGAATTTGAGAAAAGATTGAATTTTGAATTTAGGGTTTAAAGAGGGGATTAAAAATAAGAAAAACTTTGGGACTCAATTCTAATTCTAATTCCCAATGTAATCCCAAAGCGGGATTAGAAATCTTAAGCGTACAATGAGTTTGGGAAAGTCTCCAGCAAAACTTTTGCCTCAAATATTCCGTTTGATTTATTTCAATTTTTGGAGAGGCAGTAAATCAATGTTGACGGGAATATATCAGATTTTTCCATGTTACCATTGCTCTCTCTCGTGTGAACTCACACGAGATGTGTCTCGTGTGGGTTCACACGAGATGTGTCTCGTGTATATGTACACGAGACATTTTGTGTGCATATACACGACATTTATTTCGTGTATATGTACACGAGACATCTCGTGTAGATTCACACGAGATAAGTGAGAACATCTCGTGTATACACACACGAGACGGGCAAGGACAGAGTTGGAATTTTCCGTTCCCTGTATTTTTCGTTCCCTGTATTTAGTATTTACCACCACTAATATAGAATAAATTTAGCATATGTCAACGTGTTTCTAATGAAATCTAACGCCATCCTTTTAAAATTAATACAAGTTTTATAATATGTGGAAATATATGAAAGTACGTTGGGTTAGTATGTCATTGCAATGTTAATAACTCCCTTTGTTCCTAAAATAATGTTTAAATTTACGTAAAATCTAGGGAGAAACGCGTTTCTTCATAAGTTATGGAGAAACGGGTTACGGGTATCCAGAACCTTTTGAAAGGATATCCAGAAACTTTTTGTATTGGCCATGACCTTGTCCCATGGTTACTTCTGGATATCAGTCTCAAAGGTTCGGATATCCGTAACCCTTTGAAAGGATATCCAAGGCTTATGAAAGTGATATCCGTAAACCTTCAAAATGATATCCAAACTTTCAAAATGTTTCTGATATTCATTTGATGGTTTCTGATATACATTTGAAGGTTTCGGATATCCGTAAAACCTTCAATAAGCAATTTCGGTCTCGCCTGGATTTGACTTCAAATCTATTTTTTCTGGATATCCGCCCAAAGGCTTCTGGATATCCGTTCCAAAGCTTCTGGATATCCAGAACCATTTGAGACTGATATCCAGAAATTTTTTTTCTGATTATCAAACGAATAGCTTCTGGCTATTAAAAACACGTTTCTCCATAGTTATGGAGAAACGCATTTCTCAGCTGACCTACTCTTAAAAAATAGATCAAAAACTAATAGTTTAATTAAAGAAATAACGTCATCCAAAATGTAGGATGACAAAAAAAAGGTGATGTAAGGTATCCAGGGAAGCCAACTTTCACGGAAACCCCAAATTACATGTATAAAGTCAATTAGTAGGATAAAAAATTTCATATTGATTGAAGTATTCAGCTTAATATTTATAATCGTAAGAACGTGCTTAGCAATTATTAAGTTGTTCACACTGCAATTACAATGGTATATGAGAGATTGATGAGATTATATGATATATGGTTTTATTAATTTAACATAATAAAATTTAGGCCAATTGACATTTTTAATCCTCGTACTTTGTTTAAATTCAGTTTTAATCATCGTTTTTTATTTTTAGCATTTTTAACCATTGTACTTTGAATACACATTCATTTTCCCCAAAAAGCCTAAAATACGATGATTTAAAAATGCCTTAATTTTCACTATTTTGAGTGTAAATGAGTGCGTATCTAAACTAAAAGGGTTAAAACTGTTAAAAAATAATAACGATTGTTAAAATCGAGGTTTAAGCAAAGTATTAGGGTTCAAAATGTCGATAAGCCTAATATTTATTTACACCCTCTATCCCGATTTAATATTTTTAGTTTGACTTGCACGGGGTTTAAGAAAAAATAAATGTTGTGAGTGTGAAAAGTAAAGTATGAGATAGAAAGTGGGTAGGTAGTTATTGTTGTTAGAATAACAAGTGAGTTTTATTGTCAATTTTAAATAATAAAGCAACTAAGAAACTTAAACTGAAACAGATTGAAAAGAAAAGTAAAAATCTTAAATCAGGACGGAGAGAGTAATAATTTATGGCTCTAATGATTTAAAATATCCATCATGAAATTTGGAACTTGTATTTATTTTTTGAGTCGGTCTGGGGAGAAACGCGTTTCTCCGTCGCGTATGGAGAAACGGGACAACTTTTGTCGCGCGACATACTTACCCAGTTTCTGGATATCCTTTCCAAAGCTTCTGGATATCCAGAACATTGAATATGGATATCCAGAAGCTTTGGAAAGGATATCTAGAAACCAAATATTTTTTCTGGATATTCTTTCCAAAGCTTTCTCGATATCTGCAACATCAATATGGATATCCAGAAGCTTTGGAAAGGATATCCAGAAATCAAATATTTTTTCTGGATATCCTTTCCAAAGCTTCTGAATATTCATATTCAATGTTCTGGATATCCAGAACTGATGAAAGTGATATCCAGTTGTTGTGGCTAAGTATGTCGCGCGACAAACGTTGCCCCGTTTCTCCATAAGCGACGGAGAAACGCGTTTCTCCCCAGATTTTAGCTTATTTTTTTAATTATTATTGAAAAGAGAAATTCCCTCTAAATTTATTTTTATCCAATAATAAAAAATAATAAATTTTTAAAATGGGCAAGTAGTTACATTTGAAAGGATATCCAGAAGCTTATGAAAGTGATATCCAGAAACCTTCAAAATGATATCCAGAAACTTTCAAAATGTTTCTGGATATTCATTTGATGGTTTCTGGATATACATTTGAAGGTTTCACGGATATCCGTAAACCTTCAATAAGCAATTTCGGTCTTGGCCTCAATTTGGCTTCAAATCTATTTTTCGGATATCCGCCAAAGACTTCTGGATATCCGTTCCAAAGCTTCTGGATATCCAGAACCCTTTGAGACTGATATCCAGAAATTTTCTTCTGGTTATCAAACGTATAGCTTCTGGCTATTAAAAACGCGTTTCTCCATAGTTATGGAGAAACGCGTTTCTCGGCAGACCTACTCTTAAATTTAAGAAATTTTTGTCCAAAAATGAATGTATTTTTTGTAAAACCTGTCTCTAAACAATTTATTTACCATTTATTTTTCGCTATTCAATTTATTATGATAAAACTAAATATTTAGGAAGTAAATAACAAACATTTATGCATTTTTGTCATTAAAATATATACAAATTATACATTTTCAGAATATCCACTAAAATGACATTTTAAAATTTATTTAGCGATGGAGGGAATACATTACGTTATACAGAGTAATATATAAAGGCAATGAGTGAACCAAGTTCAATTGACCACATTTGTTATTGGCTCGTGAGTCATGACAAGTCTTTATCTAGCTAATTAAAAGAATATACAGAGTAATTTTGTAGACCGTTTATGGTGCTCAATGGAGAAAATCTTGATAAGCAATTTTCAGCCAATAGAAAATGAGACAGAGATTTAACAAGATACATACCCTATCATCTTTTCTTTTCTTTTCTTTTTTCACCTATATATACATTCCCAAATTCACATTTATTTCCACAACCATCTTTCTAATCCCATCTCTTCAGTAAAAACCCCCCTTTTTTTCTTCTTCTTCATACTTACCATGGCTGCTTCAACAACATCTCTCTCCTCCACTTTTGCTGGAAAGGCAGTTAGCAAGGTTGCTCCCTCCTCCGCCGCCTCTAAGGTAACCGGCGTATTCAAAATTACCATGCGCAAGACTGCTGCTAAGGCCAAGACTGTCTCATCCGGCAGCCCATGGTACGGCCCTGACAGAGTCAAGTACTTGGGACCATTCTCTGGAGAGGCTCCATCTTACCTCACCGGAGAATTCCCTGGTGACTATGGTTGGGACACTGCTGGGCTTTCAGCTGATCCCGAGACATTCGCCAAGAACCGTGAGCTCGAAGTGATCCACTCCAGGTGGGCCATGCTTGGAGCCCTTGGGTGTGTTTTCCCAGAGCTTTTGTCCCGTAACGGTGTCAAGTTCGGTGAGGCAGTCTGGTTTAAGGCTGGAGCCCAGATCTTTAGCGAAGGCGGGTTGGACTATTTGGGTAACCCAAGCTTGGTCCATGCACAAAGCATTTTGGCAATCTGGGCCACCCAAGTTATCTTGATGGGTGCCGTTGAGGGATACAGAATTGCTGGTGGCCCACTCGGGGAGGTTGTGGACCCATTGTACCCCGGTGGCAGCTTTGACCCATTGGGGTTGGCCGATGATCCAGAGGCATTTGCTGAATTGAAGGTGAAGGAGCTCAAGAACGGAAGACTAGCCATGTTTTCAATGTTTGGATTCTTTGTTCAGGCCATAGTGACCGGAAAAGGGCCATTGGAGAACCTTGCCGACCACCTTGCTGACCCAGTTAACAACAATGCCTGGGCATTTGCCACCAACTTTGTTCCCGGAAAGTGAGTGTGATTTCTTTTGCTAGAA
The DNA here is from genome assembly GCA_022495995.1 of Adenophora triphylla var. japonica. Lineage (NCBI taxonomy): Eukaryota > Viridiplantae > Streptophyta > Magnoliopsida > Asterales > Campanulaceae > Adenophora > Adenophora triphylla. Next base: position 451,756 of record JAFEMH010001009.1, read on the forward strand.
ATCTTTGCAACATTGTATCAGTATGGTGTACATGACGACGTTCCCAAAACAATGTAAATTAATTAGATTGAATGAAATGAGGCATTGCCGAAATTCGCTTTTTGTCCCAGTTTGAATATTGAATCCCTCTTTCCCTTACAGTCCTTTTACACCCCTGCCTAAATTTCTAAGAATTTGCAGCAATATAGACTGAATAATCAGTCTTAAGGCAACTGACCTAAAATCACTGGGCATTTGCTATCGCTGCTGAGGCTATAATTTTCGTCTTCATTGCAATGTCTTCCTTTCCATATGAAATACTGGCACGCATTGTCTCGTTGAAGGCGACTGTTGGATGTGATGGCTCGATGTCCTGGCAAAGGGTCCGGCAAGTCATGCGGTTGTGCGGTTGTGGTTTGCGGTTGTGCGGTTGTGGTTTGCGGTCAGCCGTGTTGTGCGGTTGACCGCATGTCCAAGCAGCTCCAACGCGGTTTTGAATTCTATGGGGTCTGCCATAGATGATGCGGTCGACTGCATGGTGGGTGGGCCGGGCCTGACAGATGTGTAGACTGGTAACGGGCATCAAATGGGGGTGCGAGAGGCGGAGCCTCTCGTGGTATGGATTACGGGCTTTTCTATATTCGTTTATCTTAGTTGTTGGGCTAGGGTTTTGTCTCATATATATATATACTTCCTCCATCCCACAATAATATGTAAACTTTCTATTTTGGACGTCCCACAATAATATCTAACTTTCCCTAAATGGAAAGGAATCTTTACTATTCCCTCCACTCATTCTCTCTCCTACATTATTTTAATACTCACATCACCATTATAATTTACTATTCTCTCCACTCATTCTCTCTCCTATTTTATTTTCACACTCACAACACTTTCAATATAATATTTCCTCCTTAATCCCCGTGCAAAATCCAAAAGTCCATAAATCTATGGGACGGAGGGAGTATATGATTGTAACCTATGTAAATATACAGATTATTGCACAGAGTAATAGAAAAGAGGCCGAAATTCATAACCCCAATTACATCTCTTTCTCTTTCGATTTTCCAATTGTGTTCTTGGTTATTGTTCATTAGCTTCCGCTGCGATTGCACAACAACTGGTATCAGAGCACTGGCCAAGGATGGCCGGGTTAATTCTATCACCGTGAAGTCCGATGTTCAGAAGTTTGATGGGCATGGAAACTTTGCATTGTGACAAAGGAGGGTGAAGGATTTTCTGGTTCAAGCAGGCTTGGGAAAAGTTCTTCGATATTCAGATAAACCTGATGATATCGAAGAAGGTCCATGGAAGGAGTTGCAAGAACGGGCTGTATCTTCAATACGGCAGTGCCTTGCGAATGAGGTGGTGTATCACGTGATCGATGAAGAATCACCGACGAAGGTTTGGGAGACTTTGGAGGCTAGGTATATGTCGAAATCTTTATCGAACAAGTTGCATCTAAAGCAAAGGTTGTATGGGCTTAAGATGGTAGAGGGTTCAGACCTTGAATCACATATCCACAAGTTAATCAAATACTCAACGATTTGGTTAGGGTGGAGGTGACGTTCGAGGAGGAGGACAAGGCGTTGATGCTGTTGAATTCGTTGCCCTCTTCTTCAACATACAAAAACCTTGTTACTACGTTGACTTGGGGGAAAGATACTGTAGCGTTGCAACCGGTCACAGAAGCTCTTCTAGCTTTTCATAAATGGAAGAAGTCCGTTGATGAACCTGCGGGTGAGGGGTTATTTGTGAAGGAAAATCATGAATGTGGGAGATCCTGGGCCCGGATAACTCGCAGAGGCGTAATTCTCGTTCTCGCCAAGGAAGAGTACAAGGGGAATTGTTTGCCAAGTGTGGGCGTAAGGGGCACAAGAGGCGTAATTGTCCGGAGAAGGCGAATCGGTAAAGGCAAAGAAGGATCTTCAAAGTCGGCTTAATGTGGTTCAAGATTGCTCGAGGATGTGGATGGAGATATGCTCACGAATTCATTAGGCCATGGAGCACCCGACAGATGGCCGGATTCTCGGATTCGCATGTTCGCTTCATGTGACGGCGAATCGTGATTGGTTCGATACCTACAGTCGGCTTAATTCTGGTATAGTTACTACGGGTAATGGTGCTACTTGTAAAATTGTGGGCATAGAACTATAAGAATTAAGATGTATTTAATTGCGTAGTTAGAACGTTATGTGATGTTAGACATGTTCCGGAGGTTTCTAAAAATCTGATTTCATTGGGTACCTTGGATGCTAATGGTATGTCCTATAAACCACAAGGTGGGGTAGTGAAAGTAGTGAAGGGTGCTATAGTTGTGATGAAGGGTGAGAAGGGCTCTAAGAACATTTACAAGTTGCTAGGGAGCACGGTTGTAGGTGGAGTCACATCCGTTGAGTCTGAGGTTGATACTGATGCAATTCTATGACATATGAGGCTTGGTCACATGGGTGAAAGGGGAATGCGGGAACTTCATAAACGAAAGTTGTTGAAGGGTGTGAAAACTTGTAAACTGGAGTTTTGCAAGTATTGTGTTCTTGAAAAGCAGAACAAGGTGCAATTCAAGACGGGTAAGCATACAACAAAGGGCATTCTTGATTATGTTCATTCAGATGTGTGGGGGGCGGTTAGAGCAGAATCTAGAGGAGGACATTATTACTTCGTGACGTTTATTGATGATTTTTCGAAAAAGGTTTGGGTTTACTTCATGAGGCACAAGTCAGAAACTTTTGAGAAGTTCAAGGTGTGGAAAGTCAAGTGGAAAATCAAACGGGCGAAAAATCAAGTGTTTGAGAAGTGATAATGGGACAGAGTACACGGATGGCGAGTTCAAGAAGTTACTGTAGAGAGCATGGAATCAAGAGGCACTACACAAGACGCAAGACACCACAAAGAAATGGTGTGGGCCGAAAGGATGAATAGAACTATTGCGGAAAGGGCTAGGTGTCTACGATTCAATGCGGGGTTGGCGAAGAATTTTTGGGCCGATGCAGTGAGTATGGCATGTTTCTTGATTAACATATCACCTAGAGTCTCTTTGGATAACAGGTTTGCAGAGGAGGTATGGACGGGTAATGAGGTAGACTTCACCGATATCCGGGTGTTTGGGTGTCAATCCTATGTGCATATTCCTGGTGAAGAGCGGTCGAAGCTTGACCCAAAGTCAAAACAGTGTGTCTTTCTCGGGTATGAAATAGGTGTGAAAGGATACAAGCTTTGGGATCCCAAGTCAAGCAAGGTGGTGATTAGTAGGGATGTAGTCTTTGATGAAAAGTCTATGTTGAAGTGTAAGAAGGTGCCAGAAAGCAAAGAGGGCGAGAAGCAAGTTATTGAGGTGGAGCTACGTGAGGATGATACTGATGTGGATCTCACTCTTTCGGATTCAGAGACAACTACACAGGAAGTGGCTAGTACTTCAGTTGGGAGACCTAAGAGAGTAATCAAGCCACCGGTCAGGTATGGGTTTGAAGACATGGCTTTGTATGTTCTTGTTCTTAGTAGTGGAGACCCAAGTACTTTTAAGGAGGCAATAAATAGTCCGGAAAAGGACAAGTGGGTAACTGCTATGGCGGAGGAGATGGAGTCATTGTACAAGAACAATACATGGGATTTGGTAGAGCTTCCTAAAGGGAAGCGTGATATTGGTTGCAAGTGGGTTTTCAAGCGCAAGGAAGCAGTATCAGAAAAAGAGGGGGAAAAGTTCAAGGCTCGTTTGGTAGCAAAGGGGTACTCGCAGCGAGAGGGGGTGGATTATAATGAGATTTTTTCGCCTGTTGTGAGACATACTTCCATTCGAATTGTGTTGGGTCTTGTAGCGCATTATGATTTGGTGTTGGAGCAGATGGATGTGAAAACTGCGTTTCTACACGGTGAGTTGGATGAGCAGATTTTCATGGAGCAACCACATGGGTTCACAGAGCCCGGGCAGGAGCGTTTGGTTTGTAGATTGAAGAAGTCACTTTATGGGCTGAAGCAGTCTCCGAGGCAGTGGTATACGAGGTTTGACTCCTACATGGTACGTATTGGCTACAAGCGTTGTGAGTATGATTGCTTTGCGTGTATGTGAAGAGCCTTGATGATGGTTCTTTTATTTTTACATTCTTGTATGTGGATGATATGCTTATCGCCGGTAGAAGTAAGAACGAGGTCAATCGGTTGAAGGCCTTGCTGAAAGTACGTAATTTGACATGAAGGATTTGGGGGAAGCCAAGAAGATTCTTGGGATGGAGATTCGCCGAGACGTAAAATCTAGGAGATTGTGGTTGCCTCAAGCCGGCTATGTGGAGAAGGTGTTGGAGAGGTTCAATATGCGGGATGCAAAACCTGTGAAGACACCATTGGCGAGTCATTTTAATTTATCTGCCTCAGATTCCCCGAGTTCTACTGAAGAGACTTAGAGTATGTCAAAGGTTTCCTATGCAAGTGCAGTGGGATGTCTCATGTATGCTATGGTTTGCACTAGGCCAGATTTGGCGCAAGCCATTAGTGTGGTTAGCAAGTATATGGCGAATCCAGGTAAACAGCATTGGGAAGCAGTCAAGTGGATTCTCAGATATTTGAAGGGCACTATGGATTATGGCATCATGTTTGGAGGAAAGAGTGAGGAGCTTTTTGTTGTGGGATATGTTGATTCAGATTATGCGGGTGACTTGGATCGGAGGAGGTCAACTACGGGATATGCATTTACGCTTGCAGGTGGTCCTATATGTTGGAGGTCTATGATCCAATCTATCATTGCATTGTCTACAACGGAAGCGGAGTACATGGCAGCGGTTGAAGCTGCAAAGGAAGCCTTATGGCTTCGGGGTTTGGTCAACGAATTGGGTATTCATCAAGGTGGAGTGAAGTTGCTTTGTGACAGTCAAAGCGCGATTTTTCTGGCAAAGAATCATATTTATCATCAACGGACGAAACATATTGATGTTCAATTTCACAAAATTCGGGAGTTGATGATATGGGTGAGGTTGTGCTAGAGAAGGTTCACACTACGGAGAATGCTGCTGATATGTTGACAAAGTCGGTTACTACTGACAAGTTCAAGCATTGTTTAGATTTGTTGCACATCTCTAGCTGTTAGAGATGGGGAGGTTCGATGTCTACACGGGGTGGTTCGGGTATTGGTTCCTTGCATCTTCTGTTGGGTTGGGTGAATGCTCGCCAAGGTGGAGATTGTTGGATGTGATGGCTCGATGTCCTGGCAAAGGGTCCGACAAGTCATGCGATTGTGCGGTTGTGGTTTGCGGTTGGTCTTCTATGCGGTCAGCCGTGTTGTGCGGTTGACCGCATGTCCAAGCAGCTCCAACGCGGTTTTGAATTCTATGGGGTCTGCCATAGATGATGCGGTCGACCGCATGGTGGGTGGGCCGAGCCTGACAGATGTGTAGACTGGTAACGGGCCTCAAAGGGGGGTGCGAGACGCGGAGCCTCTCGTGGTATGGATTACGGGCTTTTCTATATTCGCTTATCTTAGTTGTTGGGCTAGGGTTTTGTCTCATATATATATAAATGATTGTAACCTATGTAAACATACAGATTATTGCACAGAGTAATAGAAAAGCGGCCGAAATTCATAACCCCAATTACATCTCTTTCTCTTTCGATTTCCCAATTGTGTTCTTGGTTATTGTTCATTAGCTTCCGCTGCAATTGCACAACAGCGACACAGGCACCTGGCAAGCTAAGCATTTCGCTTTCAGCTTTTGAATTTCTAGGTCCATATAGCGTAATTTGACCTGATCCATGGTCATAGAAACTTAAATGCTAGAGTTATACTGAATTCCAAAATGATCATCATTTTACTTAAATACTCCCTTTGTTCCACGTTAAGGGTCCGTTATTCATTTTTCTAGGTCACGCATGAAGTCATCAGGCTGGTGTTACATTTGTAAAAGTAAGATGTCTGGATGGGCATTTGTAGTTTGGGTGTTCCTTTGAATCTTTTCAGGTTCCATTTTTGTTCTTATTTCTTCTTGTTTACGAGTATGATGTTGTTGGCAGTGCTCGTCAGTTATCTCGAATATGATGTTCGCTCATTTACAAATTCCTTCGGTCTCTTATAGTGATATCTGGAACTGATTATTGCTTGCACCGTTCTTTCTGTCCATGTGTTTCCACTTTTCTTTCACTTTTAACATCAGTTTGTTTTTTGTTTAAAAAAGAAAAAACAAACTGTGCTGCATATTACGGTTGTAGTTCTCCAAACCCCCTCCTCCCCCTAACTTGTGATGTTCCTATCTTGTTTTTGCTGCTAGTAATGGTGGATTTTTCTTGAGCACAAATTACATACAATCTTTTCGGTTGTCAATATTAGAATACGTAGAAATGTATTACTTCCTCCGTTCGGGTTTAATGTTTTTAGTTTGACTTGGCTCGAGGATTAAGAAATAGAAAATGTTGTGAGTTTAAAAAGTAAAATAGGAGAGAGAAAGTGGGTAGGAGTTTTTGTTGTGAGTATGACAAGTGGGTCTCATTATCTTTTTTAAGTAATAAAGCAACTAAAAACCTTACACCGGGACAGAATAGAAAATAAAGTGATGATGCCAAAAAGTCGAATCAGCCCAAATCCAAGCGATAGGTTGTACTCCGGCGATTGCTTAGCCTGAAAATAAGACAAAACACGTAGTCGGGGCTTCACCGGCGAAGGCCCTCCGGCGTGAGAGTAAGTTCACGGTTTGTAGCGAGAGAAAATAATTTGAGTTTCGAGTCAAAGAATTAACGTACCAGAATATGGAAATAATGGCTTGTATTTATAGTGATGGATATGTAAAATTCATGTTGAACTTGGACTGTAAAGAGATAAGATATAATCCTAGGAGGATTATATCTGTTAGAGAGTCCTTATTTGACTTGAATTGGTATAGGAGGTTACAATCCTGATTAGATTATAACTGCTTAGTCCTTGTTGGAAGAGGATTGCAAGGACTGCTCTGTCGGAAAGTCGAGACGCAGGAATTCCTTTCCTCGTCATACGCTGGTATGTCGAGGTACAAATATTCCTCTCCTCGTCATACATGGCCATCTCGGTCCACGATGAGCCGGGAAAGGGATGAGAAATAAGTGGATCCTGTCGTGTCAACATCAAGGCAGAGGGAGGCACCACGTCCTCAAGGGAGATAATCTCGGCCTACGAGGGAGGTCTCCTCGACCTTATGATTTGGGCCTTGTTTATGCTTGCTTGTTGAGCCTTGGTCGGCCTAGTTGATGCCGAGATAGATGAACGAGGAAGCCCATGTCTTACCTCGTGACTTGAGATTTGATGGATTATGTTTATGGTCCAATTCATTTGGGCCTGACCCGGACAATCTCATGCTCGTATCTCGGTTTATACTGTTCAGTGGCCCCCGACTTTCTAGCTCGGCTATGACGAGGAGAAAGTGATCTCGTTCTCGGCTATGAGAATACGAATAGGTCACCATGTGTTAATGTCGCTTCAAATATGTCATTCTATTATCCGCCGGTTATTCAGTACAATGATAAGGTGTGGTCCACTATGCTCTGACACACGTCTTGAAAACCACCACCATATTTAATGTTGGGGGGCCATACCCGTTGACCCATTTTATTTTCGGGTTTTGTCCATCTGAATGAGTATATAAACAAAAACCCCTTTTCAATTTTTCTTTTTACCATTACGGTCATTTGAGAGCGAAACCCCAATGTTTGAAAACTCTTTGTGTTCTTGAGCTTCAAGTCGCCCAGTTTCGCCAACAAGATTAATTGACCGTTCGATTTCATGCATCTTCACAAAAACAGGTATAATTTCTTTTCTTTTTCTTGTTTTCGCTTTTGATTTTGCGTTTTTCTAGGGTTTTGGTGGAATTTTGATTTTCGAATCCGCCATTGTTGAACCCTTGAAGCTTTTTCTTGATTTTCTTGAATCTGTGTTTGAACTTCCCTTTGCTCCTTCGCTCCCCCTTAGAAATGGCTCGTTCTTGGGACCATACACCTAGATTCCGTTATGGGTACCACAAGGGCAACCTGAGGGTTTACCGGAGAAAGAGAGGACCATGGTTGCTGGTGAACTTGGCGGAGATAGGAGACATGTTGACGAGATATGGATGTACGAGGATGTACATCCAGTATCCGGACAAGACGAGGATAGACAGAGTCGACTCGTTGTCCCCCAATATAGTGTTGTTTGAGAGTAGAGTCGAGATGATTGAGCACATCAATTTGTTTTACCCGGCTTCAGATCACCTTGATCGTCCTCGTCTGAGTGGTAAGGCTCCATCCTCGGCCTTATTGTAAACGAGGAAGAGGGGCATTCCTCTTCCCCGTCTTTATATCAGCCTTGGACGATTTAACTAATTCATGTTCCTCGGCCTTTTGCAGATATGACGGGAAGAGGGAGTGAAGCCTCCACGTCCACCCAAATTGTAGATGCCTTCGTCGAAGGAGAGCAGTTATAGGGACGAGGACGAGGGAGAGGTGGTCGAGGTAGAGGAGGCCGAGGTGGAGCTACTCATCCCCGAGCTAAGCCAGTTAAGGCCGGGGATCCCATGTTGGAGGTCATATACTCGAAGTATGGAGTAGATAGGAATGAATATAGATTAACTACGTCGGCCGTCCAACTTTTGAGACCGAGGGAGAGAAAGACATGTTTTATTATAATGATAGCCATGTCCATTTCTACTTTAAGCAATTTCAGCAGGGACTTCGTCTCCCATTGGACCCTTTCATCAACGAGTTCCTAGGAGACATGAGAGTCATCCCGGCTATGCTGGAAGCCAACGGGACTAGGGTCCTCGTAAGCTTTATTGTCTTATGTCGTAGTCTAGATTTTGAGCCTACCCAAGTTGCCTTCCACCACTTCTTCAACATCAGCTACATCAAAGAGACTAGGCTTATTGTGATAAGGAGTGATTCTCAGAAACCGAAGATCATCCTTCCATGTCTAGCAAGGTGTCAGGTTGGGAGAACCATGCTATTAGGGTAGAGAGCCGGCAAGGCTAGGAGTTCCCCTCTCCTACTGATGAGCCTGCTGCCCCCAAGAAAGTGACCCGAGCTGAATTGATCTCAACCTTGATTAATTGGCTTACTAATTTTGCCAAGGTAGGCTTGCTCGAGTGGTCGGCATTAGAAACCGATGATAGGTATTATGTTCAAGCTGGGTTGATGCCGGGACCGAGGGACGGCGTGGTGCCTCTCATCCCCGTAACTAGGGGGAGAAGATTTAACGACTGGAGAGTCCATCCCGATCTGGTCTTTCATGCTGACTGTGCTCGTTGCAAAATTGACCCCCCGGATCAATGCCTTAGACAGGAAGGCGTCGTAGGATGTAATTACTCTTTCCTCATTGTGATACTTGTGAATTAATGTTTGTTTTATCTCTGTTATAACTATCTCTTCTTCGTATTTACTGATCTAACACCTGAACAAGAAGCCGAGATGGCCTCAGAAGACGGAGTCGACCCCAAGGAGCTCATCAAGATGAGGAGGCGATTGGCTAAAACCTCGGTCCTCACTCAGAGGAAGAACGAGGCAACTACTCGTTAACTCCTCCTGGCTACAAAGGGGGATGTTGCCTTGCCCGTCAAGCCAATAGGGGAGGCTGTTAATGTTGAGGAAGAGGCCTCAGGAAGCCGAGACAAGCAGACTACCGAGGGGCATAGCCCCCATATCGCAACTGAATGATGAGGCCTAGATGCAGACTGATGATATCCCGTCTGTCGAGGAAACGGGCCTCGTTCAAAGGCACTCGGGCCAAAAGAGGCCTTAATCTGGCTCTGCTGAGGAGCCTCCTTCGAAGAAGGCTGCTGCTGCGTCCTCATCTCGATCAATCCCTCTTGAAACAATTAAATCTTATCCGGAAGCCGAGCACCTAGCTCGGCAACTCATCCCCCAACTAACTCCCCTCAGAGGCTTAAATGTGCTAGCCAGGGAGGGTCCTCATGTCAGGCTGGGCCGAGCTGTCATCCACAGGGCCATGTAGGGATGGCCAAACCGGTTTCATGCCCGGTTCCGATTCGAAAACCGTCGATTCCAGTTTGGCAAAAGGGTGACCCTTAACCGGCCCGGCCTAATCACGGTTCCGGTTACTCTGGTTCCGATTTTCTCCCCGGTTTGCTTCGGTTTCGGGCTTTTCCGGTCCGGTTCCTTGAAAAACAAGGAATTTCCGTCCGGTTCACGGTTTCGGTACCGGTCCGGTTCACCATTTTTGTGACCCTTAACCGGCCCTTATCCAAACCAGTTTCGGTTACCTCGGTTCCGATTTTCGTGGCAGTTCATGGCGGTTTCGGGCTTTTCCGATCCGGTTCCGGTCCGGTTTGGCCATCCCTAGGGCCATGGACGAGGAGCTTCTTGAAAATTTGGTGAAGGCCAAGCACAGCAATGAGCATATGATCACTAGGCAGGGCCTGATGATATCTGAGGTGATTATCTCGTCATCTTTTTCTCGTACCTTGTACTTGATGTTTTGCTAATGTTGTTTCTTGGCTATGCAGTGGGCTACCATGGTTGCTCATCAGGCCATCTATAACAAAGTCGTGGATAAGCAAATAGCTGAGCTCAAGGCCAGCTTGAAGAGGGGAGAGACTGATATGTCAGCGGTTGCTGGGATGCTGAAGGCTCGAGATGAGGAGCTGGATGTCGAGAAGGTGTCCAAAGCTAAGGCCGAGGAGAGGATGAAGAGTTCCAAGGAAGCCAAGGCCCGAGCTGAGGAGGCTCTTAAATTGAAGGAGGCCGAGACGACTGAACTGGAGAGGCTCAAGGCCGAGGTGGCTGAGCTAGAGAAGCTAAAAGCCGAGGGGGCTGAGGCAAAATGCCGAGAGCTGGAGGCCGCCATTCCCTCTAAGGAAGAGGAGGCTATTGCTCGTTTTAAGGGGAGCCAGGCCTTCAAAGATGCTGTTAATGATAAGACGGCCACAATGTTTCAAGACGGCTATCTTCATTTGGCTCGTCGTCTTATGGCTGACCCCTCTCATAGCTTGGATTTGAATGCCATTGCTCGGCTTATCTGCCAGGACGGGTACGATGAAGCAGCTAGGGCTCTTCACTACGTCGTTCCTTATTCTGAGTATAACCTAGGAGTGATGGCCAGGATGGACACTCGTGCTGGCAAAGAAGCTTGGGTTCCTCCATCTGTCGATCCTGACAATATCAATGCCTTAATAGAAAAGATTGAGGACGAGAACGAGATGGAGGTGGAGGCCGAGGTGGGTGTTGCTGAAGAGACAAATGATGAGGCTCAAACTAAAGTTCAAACTGAGCAAGTCACCATAACCACCGACCTCGTATCCGAGCTGAATGCCAGTGCCGAGGATCAGGCTTTCTTTGGGGAGATCCCTGAAAAAAGAAGCCTTAGAAATTTTTTCTCTTTTATGATGTAATAGATTAGGACCTTGCAAATCTTTCTTTGAATGTTAATGAAGTGTCCTTTCCTTCCAATTCATGTCGTCGTTGATATTATGAACTGTGTTTGAATGCTTGTTTGTGGGCTTTGCACAAGTACAAGTATGCTTTAGGAGGGAGCTGAGGAAGGTTCCTCGTTCTTCACCCTTTTATATAAGACGAGGAGGCTAGCTCACTCAAGGGTTGTGGCAATTTTGCCTATCAAGTCATTAGGCCGAGGTGGGGTTCCTCGGTCTTAACTGTTTAACCTTAAGTCATTAGGCCAAGGGTGGTTCCTCGGTCTTGACTGTTGGGGTATTTTATTCTTTTGCGTCTCCTTATGCCGAGGAAGATGACTCGTACATAGGTTTCGGACGTGAAATGCCTGTAGTCGTTTTATGACGAGGTGTTTCCTTGTCTTGACGTGAGGCAAGTCATCAGGTCGAGGAGGGGTCCTCGGTCTTGACTGTTAGGTTTTTTCTTCTTTTTCATCACCCTATGCTGAGGAAGATGACTCGTACATATGTTTCAGATGGTCTTGCCTGTAGTCATTTGAGTCGAGGGGTTTCCTCGTCAATACATTAGGCTTCCTTCTTTTTCATCTCCTTACGCCGAGGAAGGTGACTCGTACGTAGGTTTTAGATGTTGGCCAATTAGTCGTTTGTGCCGAGGTAGGCTAGACGTTTGGCATGTTTTTTGAAGAGTCGGGGATAATATCCTCATCTTCTAGTGTTGTGTCAGTAGTTGGTAGTTGCTTTGCATGTTGAAGAAGTAAATTTCATAAACTGAAACTGATTACATCGAACTGCAATCCTACCATACTTGAAAAGGTAAAAAGACTTATAATTAAAACTAATATATTACATAAAATAAACTAATATTAATGATAGTAATTTCGGAGATTATCGGAGTGCCACGGATGCTTGAGCTCTTTCCCTTCCTTAGTATTTAATATGTAAGTCCCTTTTCGAATGATTTGAGTTATGATGTAGGGACCTTCCCAATTTGGGAAGAGCTTGTTTTGTTCTGCCTTTCGACCAGTTGCTTCAATTTTTTAAGTACTCAATCGCCTACTTGGAATACTCTTCTATTGACCCTCTTGTCATGGTACGCCTTGGTCCTTTGCTTGTAATTCACCATCCTCATCTGTGTGGCTAGTCGTTTCTCATCTATCAGGTCTAGGTCTAGGAGCCTATTGACCTTGTTGATTTGCTCATCATAATGGGAATTTCTCACAGTAGGGATAGCCATTTCAGATGGTGCCATAGCCTCAGAATCGAAGGTTAGTGCGAATGGGGTTTTCCCAGTTGACCCCCGGGTGGTTGTGCGAACAGCCCATAAAGCTAGGGGAAGTTCGTCCAACCATCTTCCCTCACGTCCTTCAAGGTTCTTAGTAAGGGCTGTTAGGACCAGTTTGTTAGCAACCTCTGCTTGTCCATTGCCTTGAGGTCGACTTACTGATGACTTGGTGTGACGAACTCTTACTCTGTTCAACTCTGTTGTGAATGCCGTAGAGAATAGGAGTCCATGATCCGAAATAATTGTGAGTGGGAGCCCAAAACGACACTAGATGTGGTCATGGACGAAGTTGATTGCATTCTTTTCCGTTATCTTGGCCAATGCTTTTGCTTTTATCCATTTGGAAGTAGTCGACAGCTACTATCACATACTTGCAATTGCCTCGGCGGGAGGGAAGGGTCCGATGATGTCGATCCCCCACATATCAAATGGCCATGTAGGTATTACAAGTGTTTGCTCAACCGCTGGGAGTCTAGGAATGTCGGAGTATCTCTGGCACATATCACATTTTTTAACATAGGCTTGCGCGTTCTCCCTCAGGTTTGGCCAATAATAACCTAGCGAGATGATCTTATCAGCTAAGGTTCTGGCCCCCGGGTGTCCGCCAGAAACGCCTTCATGTACTTCAGCCAAGAGATTCTCAATTTCCTTGGGATAGACACACCTCAGCAGGGGCTTAGTAAAAGATCTTCGGTAGAGGACTCCGTTCATCACAACGAACCTTGGTGGCCTCTTCTTGATAAGTTTAGCTTGTGTTTCATCTTCTGGGGGTTGGCTCTTCTCAATGTAGTCTATGTAGTCATCGATCTAGCATCTCTCCTCTCCATCTAGGAGCATGATTTGTAGTCTTTCATATGCGGGTTCTTCAGGAAAAACTACGTATGGATTGGAGTTGGACTCAGACATATCCATAGTCGCTAGTTTAGATAGAACATCCGCAATTTGGTTATCTTCCCTGCCTATTTGCTTGATCTCGAAGGACTCCATCTTCTTTGTCATGTCTAGGACCAGGTCTCTATACTTGGTAAGTACGAGATTTTGGGTGTTATACTCTCCCTTTACTTGTTTGACAACAAGTTGCGAGTCACAGAATGCCGCTACTTTAGTTGCTCCGTAGAAGGAAGCCAACTCGATACCAAATATTAGAGCCTCATATTTAGCTTGGATGTTGGAGGCAGGGAACTTGAATCGGATGATGTCTTGCATGGTGTACTCTCCTTCCGGACTTGCTAGTACAACTCCAGCTCCGCTTTTTTCCTTCGTAGTTGACCCATCCGTGTACAAGACCCAACAGTTAGATGGGAGTTTAATGGGAGACTCTTCTTCCTCCGTTGTGCTATACTTACGGGAGGCGGGGACGTGCTCACCCATGAAGGCAGTATCAACCATGAAGTCAACCAGAGGCTGTGCCAGGAGGGTCTTCCTTGGTTAGTAAGTGATATCAAACTCAGTAAGAGCGATAGACCAATTCAGGAGACGTCCGGAGCCGTCCAACTTATGCAGAATTTTCTTCAATAGTTCATTGGTATACACGGTGATGGAATGTGCGGAAAAGTAGGCACGTAGTTTCCTTGATGTGATAACTAGTGCATAGGCTATATTTTCCACATTGAAATATCTTTTCTCCACGTCTGACAATGCTTTAGAGACATAGTAGACTGGTTTCTGAGTTCCTTCATCATCTCGTATGAGAACAGCTGCGACTGCATGATTTGTGGCGGCTAGGAAGACATACAACATCTTGCCAGTAATCGGACTGCTAAGCAAGGGAGGGGAACCCAAGTACTCCTTCAACCGGAGGAATGCTTCGGAGCATTCGGGAGTCCATGAGAAGCTCTTGGTACCCTTCAATACCTTGAAGAACGGCGGTGATTTTTCGGCGGATTTGGTGATGAATCTTCCAAGTGCCGCTATTCTTCCATTCAATCTCGGAACCTCCTTGATGTTGGTAGGTTCCTTCATGTCTATCAGTGCTTTAATTTTTTTCAGGGTTCGCCTCGATTCCCCTTTGTGATACCATGAAGCCTGGGAATTTTCCAGCCGTCACCCCAAACACACATTTACTTGGGTTTAGCTTCATGTTGTTAGCTCGGAGATTACTTATAGTTTCCTCCAGGTCAGGGGCATGACTGCCCTCCTTGGTCTTTATGACCATGTCATCGATGTAGACCTCCATGTTGCGACCTATTTGTTTTCCAAACACTTCATTCACCGTGCGTTGGTACGTAGCACCCGCATTCTTGAGCCCAAAGGGAAGATGACATAACAATAGTTTCCTCCCGATATTTGGAAGCCCGTCTTCTCAATGTCCTCCTCCGACATTTTGATTTGGTGATAGCCTGAATAGGCATCTAAGAAACTGAGAGTTTGGTGTCCAGCTATAGAGTCAACCAACTTATCGATTATGGGGAGAGGATAGCTGTCTTCAGGGCAGGCTTTGTTAAGATCAGTGAAGTCTATGCACATTCGCCACTTCCCATTTTGCTTTTTCACCATTACCACGTTGGCCAACCAAACGGGGTATTTCACTTCTCGAATGATTCCGGCGCTAAGTAACTTTTGCACCTCTTCCTTGATAGCTTCCTCCTTGTCCCTTGCAAAAATCCTCCTTGTCTGCGAGATGGTTTTTGCCAATGGATCAACTTCTAGGTGGTAGAGGTCTACTTTTTCATTGATCCCCCTCATGTCTTAAACTCTCCAAGCAAAGACGTCAAGACTGTTTTTTAAGAGGGAGATGATTTCTTCCTTCTCTTCCGGGGATAGCTGGCCCCCGAGTTTGATTTTTTGCTCGGGGTAGTCAGGGTTGATGACTATCTCTTCCAATTCATCAACGGGTTCCATTTCTTGACCGTCTCGAAATTCCAGAGACTCGATGATGATTTCTCTAAGCCTTCTACCCTCGTTGTCATTCACGTCGAGGCCTTCCTCTTGCATCAGTTCGTCAACGTCGGGCAGATCAACTATCCTCAAGTCAGGGTTGGCCCCCGAGTTCTGGCCGTTGACGAGAACAGGATCTGTCTCCGGGACGAACGGAACTATGCCTTGGCCATCTGCAGTTTCTAGGACCAGAGGTTCCTCTTCTAGTACTTCACGCACTACAAGAAAAAAGGCAGTTACAGACGGATTTTTCCGTCGGTAAATACCCAAAATCCGTCACTAAATTGATTTAGCGACGGATTCCCGATGAAAAAATTTTGTTGGTAAAACGCTCGTCGGTAAATCTTTCGACGGATTACCGACGGATCTCAATCAGCTTTAGCGACGAATTTTTCCGTCGCTATTGTTTTAAAATCCGTTGATAATTTCGTAAAATAATAAACCAATTTAAAGCATTATGCCGACGGATTAGCGACGGATTTTTCGTCGCTATTTAAATGGTTGTTTTAATTTTTGGACCAATTTATTGACGAATTAGCGACGGATCATTCCGTTGATATTATTTATTAAAAAAATCAATATTTTTTTATATGCCAAATTATTGAGGGCTTTCCCGACGAATATTTCCGTCGCTAAATTTGCATTTTATATTAACAATATTATATATATAAATTTAAAAATATATATTAATATATTTTAAATATATATATATATATATATATATATATATATATATATATATTCAAATAATTCTCTTAACTTTTTTTATTCTCAAATCAGTACCCTAACTTTAATTTATCTTAAATCAGTCCTTAATATTTCATAGTTGCACTTTGCTCCCCTAAACTTCTTTTATACTCAAATCAGTCCTTACAAATCTTTCATTTCAACTTTGATCCTTCAACTTCTAAAAATTCGGATCAGGTCCTCACAAATTTCCACCACCATTAACCACCAGTAACCACCACCAACCACCACAAAAATAAATAATATGCTACAAATTAGATCTGAATTCAAAGAAAAAAATTAGATTATTATCACATACAAGCAAATGAGGAAAACAGAGACAAAGAAAATGGAGAAAGAGAGAGAGAGAGATAGAGAGAGAGTGACGGAGGGCAAGCCCTGCGAAACCATAGTTTTAGGAGTCCTTGTCTCCATTAGCCCAGTGGGAATCTTTCCGTTGTTCGATCAATCGATTCAAAAAGAGATTCAATGAATTCCTAGATTTACAAACAAACAATTGTTGCAAGGTTTTGAAGAGAAAGTTTTTGAATTGAATTAAAGTCTATTTAGCTTGCTTGTTATAACGCGGAAGGAGACGGTGGCGCAGTGGTGGATCCATGGCGTGGGATGCTGTGTGGTTGGGGAAGGAAGGGAGAGGGAGGCGTATTGGGGAGATGTGGTGGCGGTGAAGATAATTAGGGTTAGGGAGGGAGGGGGCGGCAGATGAGAAAATGGATGAGGGAGGACTGGGCGGAGAAGCTGTGGGAGCTGTTGGGGTGGTTGGTGGTGCAGGTGTTGTGGTCGGAGAAGAGGCAGGAGACTGGGTAACATGGTGGGCAGGTAGCCAGATCCAGCTTGATGGGTCGGCGTTAGGAGGCGGACGGCAGCAAACAGAGAGATAAGTGAGGGATAAAGAACGGCAGCAAGCAAACAGAGAGAGAAATAAGGGAGAAAGAACGGCTGAAATGAGGGAGAAAGAGAGAAAAGAATCGAGAGAGAAAAGAATAGAGAGAGAAAATAATGTGGTTGAGTTTTTTATGTTGAATTTGGACCATTGGATGTGTGTGATTAATGGTCCAGATTGATTTAAAATCAATCCATGTGAAATTAGGGGAGCCAATCAAAAGAAGTGTATTTGTGTTTTTGATGGATGAATTTGAACAATTTGATTCATTTATATTTGATGTATTTAATGGTGAAGATGTTGCTTGGGGTAGTGATCCATGTGTATATATATGTTCTAATGATTTATTGCCACCTCTTATATTTATTTGTTTATCACAAAAATCTCTTAATGACCATAATAATTAATAAAATAATTATTAATATAAAAAATGATTTAAAATATAAAATAATAGTATCTAATAATTAAATAATAAATAGCAATATATCATAATAATAATATACATATTTTCTTGATGATTATAATAATTATTTAAAATAATAAACAACAATAATAATAATTTGTCTTTCAAAAAAATTATAAATATAAAATAATATTTTATCATAATAATAATTAAATAATAATAATATTTAATAATAATAATAATAATAATAGTAATAATCATTATTAATAAAACAAGCAAATATAAAGAAGAAGAATCTTTACTAATATTATTGAGAGATAATAAAAAATAATTGAATAATATATAATAAATATTATGATAATAATATAGAAAAAATACTTAAAACAACAAAATAAATTAAACTTCTAAGACATACCCTAAACACAAATTTATATACCTAAATCTTAATTCATATACCCCAATACCCTAAACCCTACATCATATCCCATACCCTAAATCCTAAATCATATATGCCTTAACACCTTATAACTCATACATAAAAAAATGTTAATTTTTTTTAAATAAAATACTTTTTAATATACCCAATCCGTTAAACATATATCATATACCCATACACCAGACACCCATACCATATACTATACCCTAAACCCTAAACACATAACCCCAAACCCTAAATCATACCCTAACACACAAATTTATATACCTAAATCCTAAATCATATACCCTAATACCCTAAACCCTAAACCATACCCTAAACCCTAAATCATATGCCTTAACACCTTATACCCTATACCCTATACCCTATACTATATACCCTATATCCTATACCCTATACCCTATACTCTATACCCTATATACTATACCCTATACCCTATACTTTATACCTTATACCCTATACCCTATATACTATACCCTATACCCTATACCCTATACTCTATACCCTATATACTATACCCTATACCCTATATACTATACCCTATATACTATACTCTATACCCTATATATTATACCCTATATCCTATACCCTATACCCTATATCCTATATACTATACCCTATACCTTATACCCTATACTCTATATACTATACCCTATACTTTATGTCATATATACTATACCATATACCCTATATACTATATCATATATCCTATACCCTATACTCTATACCATATACCCTATATCCTATACCCTATACCATATACCCTATACCCTATACCCTATACACTATACCCTATACTTTATACCCTATATCCTAAATGTATAGTTTTTTTTAAATATAAATAAATATTTTGGACATTTTTTAGTATTGGAGTTTTTTTCAAAAAGTTATATAAAAAAAGTTAGAAAAAAATAAATAAATGAAAGTATAATAAAGAAATCAGGGACGGGTAAAATTCTTTAATTTTTTATTTATAAATGTATAGTTTTTTTATTTGTAAAAAAAAATCCACTACTAACCAACATCTAAAATAATTTTATTTATCCAAAAAAAAAATATAAAAAATTAAAAAAGTATATATGTTATTGTCCGTCCCTCTTCTATTATATACTTTTATTTCTTTAAAAATTCTTAAATTTTTATATATAAATTTTTGTAAAAAAAAAAATTCACTACTAACCAACATCTCAAATAGTTTTATTTTTCCAAAAAAAAAATTAAAAAGAATTAAAAAAGTAAATGCTATTGTCCGTCTCTCTTTTTTCTATTATATACTTTCATTTCATTAAAATTCTTAACCTTTTTTACATAACTTTTTTTTTAATTTTCACTACTAACTAACATCTCAAATAGTTTTATTTATCAAAACAAAAAAAATTAAATAAGTAAATGATATTGTCCGTCTCTCTTTTTTCTATTAAATACTTTCATTTCTTTAAAAATTCTTAACTTTTTATTAAAAAAAATCACTACTAACCAACATCTCAAATAGTTTTATTTATCCAAAAAAAAAATATAAAAAAATTAAAAAAGTATATATGCTATTGTCCGTCCCTCTTCTATTATAATTAGTCCGTAATTAAATCCGTCACTAATCCGTCGCTAACCTAAAATTTAAATTTAATAATTATTTTAAATAATTTAGCAACAACTCAAATCCGTCGATAATAATATGCAATTAATTTACCGACTGATTATAATCTGTCGGTAATTAAATCCGTCACTAATTCGTCGCTAACCTAAAATATAAATTTAATAATTATTTGAAATAATTTAGCAACGACTCAAATCCGTCGGTAATAATATGTAATTAAGTTACCGACGGATTATAATCCGTCGGTAATTAAATCCGTCACTAATTCGTCGCTAACCTAAAATATAAATTTAATAATTATTTTGAATAATTTAGCAACGACTCAAATCCGTCGGTAATAATATGTAATTAATTTACCGACGGATTATAATCTGTCGGTAATTAAATCCGTCACTAATCCGTCGCTAACCTAAAATATAAATTTAATAATTATTTTAAATAATTTAGCAACGACTCAAATCCGTCGGTAATAATATGTAATTAATTTACCGACGGATTATAATCCGTCGGTAATTAAATCCGTCACTAATCCGTCGCTAACCTAAAATATAAATTTAATAATTATTTTAAATAATTTAGCAACGACTCAAATCAGTCGGTAAAAATATCCGTCGCCATTCCGTCATAAATCCGTCGGTAAAAAGTGCGCAATACGGAATGGAATCCGTCGGCATATCCGTCACTAAATCCGTCGGTAATCTCATCCTAATTTCGTTTTTTGTTTTTCACTCTAGGTCGTTGCTATTTCGTCGCTAATCCGTCGGTATTAATGACGGATTTATTTCCGTCGCTAATTTCCGTCGGTATCTGTCAGTTTTCTTGTAGTGACGGATGTTGCTCATCCTAGAGCTAGTATGGGTAGTTTTCAGGGACTTAGAGATTTTGATGTTATCTTCCGGAGTGTCTATCTCCATGCTTTTGGATGCTTTCCGGCTCTTCACGACATGCTCCAAGAAGTTCTTGGCGGTTGCCCTCACGCATTCAATTCCAGCACGAGTAGAAAACTTAACTCGTTGGTGAGGAAGGGAGGCGACCAACCCAAGTTTTGCTTGACTTGGAATGCCTAGGATTGCATGATAGGCACTTGTCATATCCATGACTACGAAAGTGATGGTAGCCTTGGTTCGAAAGGGATATTCACCAACTTCCAGCTCCAGGTCAACAGTTCCCTTGGCACCGACTTTATGGTTGGTGAAACCTTCTAGCCTCCCATGATAAGGTTTCAGGATGGTGTCTTTCAAACCCATCAACTGGAAGGCTGAATAGTATAAAATATCACGAGAGGCCCCCATGTCGATGAGAAGTCTCTTGAATTCAACGTTGTCAATTCGACCCTTTATCACCAAGGGTTGCTCACAGGCGGCACGGCTCCCCGCCAATTCATTGGGAGAGAAACTTATGACCTCTCCTGCCTTAAGAACCCAAGCAGGAACGTGGTACACCTTGCTCAGCTTGTGAATCTGGTCCCTTAGATTTCTGGTAGTGACTACCTCTTCCCGAATCACATGCAATTTGGCCCTAGGAGGCCTCTATTCCCCGTCTTCGCTTTTATCATTATCTTCACTCTCGTCCTCCTTTCGTTTCTGCTTGCCATCTTTCTTCATGACATAGCGGTCGAGTTTTCCTTCGTCGACCCACCTTTGGATCATTCGCTTGAGGGCAATGCATATTTCAGTGGTGTGACCATAGTCCTTGTGGAAATCACAGAATTTGGAAGGGTCACGAGGGAACTTTGGTTTGTCGCTCAGCAGATGAGGGGGTGGAAGGTTTACTAGTTGCATGATCTTCGTGATGGGTTTGGTAAGAGGGGTAAAAATTTCAGGCTTTTCAGAACCCCTTGTTCTATTCTTCCCCTTGGATCCGTTTCCATTTCCATTTCCGTTGGAAGCATGGCGAGTGCCAGCTGCTTCTGATTCCGTCTTATCTGACCTCTTCTTGCTTTTGTCTTCCGCCATGGCAATAGCGTACGCCACATTGTACAAGTCTGCTTTGGACTTTGGCTCTCGGGCGGAGAGTTCATAGATGAGTGGTCCGGATCTCAATCTGGAGTTGAAACAAACAATTACCTCTCTATCTGTGAGGCTTTCTTCCACTTGCTCCGCCATGGTTCGGAATCGGTTATAATAACTCAAAGTGGTCTCATTTTTTCCTTGCTCGATGTTGGCATGGTAAGTTAACCTCTTCTTCCTCCTTCCAGTCGTGGCAAAGTGGTCTAGGAACATCCTCCTCATGCCCCTCCAGCTATCGATGCAACCTTTTTTTAGCTCACGGAACCAGGTCAGGGCTGTTCCGGAGAAGGTGCTCGCGGAAGCTTTACAGAGCATGTCATCGGACTTAGTGAGGAGGGCCATAGTTGACTCGAAACTTTGCACATGGTCCCGTGCGTCAGTTGTTCCATTATATTTATCAAAGTTCAGGACCTTGAAAAGAGGATTAGGTGGTACATCTATTATTCTCTGAGAGAAGGGACGAGTGGACCAGTTGTCATCATCGTCCTCTTCCTTCTTCCCCTTCTCCATATCATCAATTCTCTTTTTTAGGAGTGAAAGTTCCTTGGCATCAATCCCTCTTTCAGTACTAGAATGAGTGCTCCGGTGGGAACTACGATGGGACTTTTCTCTGTGGTGACCATTCACCCTACTATGTTCCTCGTTGTCACGAAGGTTCTCTCCTCGTCTAATAGGTACTTGATCCCTTCTCAGCTCTCCCTCACAACAGCCAAGGACCATTCTGTATGGATGTGGGCTTCTCGGCCTTACAAATTGACGGGGCCGAGGTGAGTCATGCCTAGGACGAGGAGAATCACGTCGTTGATGATTACGACGAGGTGATACATGCCGAGGATGATGGTTATGACGAGGAGCCACGCTGAGACGAGGAGGGGATAAACGCCGGGATAAACTGAGCCTCGTTCTTAAGTCTTTTGAGTCTACCTCCTGGTCTTTTGAATTTAAGTTGCTCCTCAGGTCCACCACCACATTCTCATTTCCATGATTATTAGGCCGAGGACGAGGAGCATCTTGGAGGTTCTGCTTAGGTGGTACAGCAGGCTCACGGGGAGGAGGATCTCGGCCAGGAGGAGGACTCCTCTGGCTATCTCGTCTCTCACCCTGAGTATCCCTTCCACGAGAGTTGCCTCCAGACCTTGAAGGCCTGATGAACTCGGCCATTGAGTTGTCTGGATCCAATTGCAATAGAGCAGCCTGAGTCTCGTAAATTCTCTGCAACGTCTCCATTTGTTGGTGCAACAAGGTACGTCGATCGGCGGGCTAGGTGTTCTCAGCTCGTCCAACGTCGGCGTTCCTCGTCGCCTTATTGCTCGTCCTTTTCCCTCGTGGACGAGTATGACGAGGGGGGTTGGTACCTGCCTCCCCGGCAGCTGGCTGTCCCATAGAGTGGAGAGTCATGCCGAGGGGTGGTATCCCGTCGTTAATAGAAGGAGGAGGTGGAAGCACCTCGTTGGTGAGAGGGATCTCGTCACCCTGACCTCAGTTCTCCTCGTTGGTGACACTGATTGTTCTACCGTCTTCCATTGGAATTCAAGAATTTGTGGTGCAAAAAATTACTTATCACAGATTCACACAAAATTGCAAGCGGACCAAAATTCCCCAGGAACAAACTTTGTCAAACAACAGATTCTAGCCAACACAGCAATTCTGGCCAAAACTGCAAATTTCCGATCAAAACGATTTTTCCAGGCGAGAATATGCAGATTCCGGCCAAACGCAAAATAGAGCAAAACGGACCACGATTTTCCGACCAAAATCAAGAATTTTCCGATCGGAAAAAGTGGCTCAGGCGAGCGGTTTTCAGGCTAAACAATGGGCTTTGAATCGATTCCCGACAATGGAACCAAACTGATGATGCCAAAAAGTCGAATCATCCCAAATTCAAGCGATAGGTTATACTCCGGCGATTGCTTAGCCTGAAAATAAGACAAAACACGTAAACTAAGCCAGAGCTTCACCGGCAAAGGCCCTCCGGCGTGAGAGTAACTTCACGGTTTGTAGAGAGAGAAAATAATTTGACAGAGTTTCGAGTCAAATAATTAACGTACCAGAATATGGAAATAATGACTTGTATTTATAGTGATGGATATGTAGAATCCATGTTGAACTTGGACTGTAAAGAGATAAGATATAATCCTAGGAGGATTATATCTGTTAGAGAGTCCTTATTTGACTTGAATTGGTAGAGGAGATTACAATCCTGATTAGATTATAACTGCTTAGTCCTTGTCAAGGTTCTAAAAAGCGCTAGGCGGATGCTAGGCGGCGGAGCCGGGCCTAGCGCCTAGGCGGGGACTAGTCGGGATTAGTCGGGGCCTAGGCGGGTTTTAGAACTAGGCGTTGGAGAGGGGCCTAGGCGCCCTTAGACGGGGTCTTTTAGAACACTGGTCCTTGTTGGAATAGGATTTCAAGGACTGCTCTGCCGAAAAGCCGAGATGCAGGAATTCCTTTACTCGTCATACGCTGGTATGCCGAGGTATAA
Organism: Adenophora triphylla var. japonica; assembly: GCA_022495995.1. Taxonomy (NCBI): domain Eukaryota; kingdom Viridiplantae; phylum Streptophyta; class Magnoliopsida; order Asterales; family Campanulaceae; genus Adenophora; species Adenophora triphylla. The sequence goes on from JAFEMH010001009.1 coordinate 475,793, forward strand.
ATATTCCTCTCCTCGTCATACATGGCCATCTCGGTCCGCGATGAGCCGGGGAAGGGATGAGAAATAAGTGGAGCCCGTCGTGTCAACATCAAGGCAGAGGGAGGCACCTCGTCCTCAAGGGAGATGATCGTATCTCGATTTATACTGTTCATAAAGTAAGAACCTTAAACCGAGGCGGAGGGAGGGAGTATCTATTTTTTAGGGATTAATAACATTTAAGGATTAAAAACTGAAAGTTTCGTGTAGCTAGGAAACTTAGTCACACAACAGGCAACGGATGTGAGTACAGATGTGTCTCACAACTGTCCACACATCCACAGATAATGCAGCGGAATAAAGTAATTAAAAACAAATTAAATGCAATAACTCAAGATTTATTTACGCTTACTGATCAATGTGATCAGCAAACTAGGCTTACGCCCAAAAACTTTTCACTATAAAAACTTTTGTTGCTTACAAAAACAAATAAGTGAAAAACTAAAATATGAAAATACTAAACGAGTTCTAATCACCTTCTACGACAAGAACAACTCCCCTTTCCCAAGTAGGACCTATTCTAGTCAGAAGTAAAACAAGAGAACTCTATGAAAACCTAGATGTGAGTTACGGATGTAAGGCACAACCTTCACTCACAACCTAAAATCAACAATGTCGAATACAATGAAGAATGAGTAATTTTCTCTCTAAAATTCCGTAGCTTCTCTTGTGATGAATGCCTTGTATTTATAGTGCACCATGGAGAAGATCTTCATGCAATCGACCTCTTCCATTGTGAGATCTCTTTTCCTATATGAAAACATAAAACACACTCACAAGGATATCAAATATTAGTGGGTTAGTCCTAATATAAAACTATGTACATAAATAAAAGATATTTACTATATTTACAATTCCTAGTCAAAGTAGGATACTTATAAATCTCCATGAAAGTTCCAAAATCTACTTACCATAATAGAGATCTTTTTAAATAGGGAAACATAAACATGTTCCCATAAAACTCACGGTTCAATCTCCCCCTATTTTGGACTTTCTGGTCAAAACCAAAGATTTATAACAATCACATTTTATGACCACAGAGTATGTAAAAAACATAAAGTAAACATAACTCCCCCTGAATGGATGTGTGTCCAGATGTGTATACACATCCACACATAAAAACTGCACAAACAAAGTCAGAGCAGAAAACAGCAGTTCATTAAAAAAACTAAAGCAACCATTCAGCAAAAAACTATTACAACCCATTGTTTTAAAAAAACTTAAAACTAAAGCAGAAATTAAAATTGTTTTTGCAACCATCAAAACAACCAAAAATTTCTCCCCCTAAATTAAAGTTCGAAATGTCTCCATTTAAAACCAAATTAAAAAGCAGCAGAAAGAAGAAGAACAGAAGATCCCATTTTCCATTTCCAGAGCTTGATTCTCCCCCTTTTTGACTAGAAAGTTTAGCATGCCATCGAAGGAGATTATCTCTAAGGGCCTTGAGATTATTGGCATGGGCAATGGAGGCTTGAGCTTGAGATTCAGCTTCTATAATTGCAGTATCCAAATCCTTCATTTGAGTAACAAAGTTATCTTCAGATGTGGCTTCGTATGTGTCCACATCCGGCATACCAAGCTCAGAACAAGCACCCAAAGGGAGATCCACATGCCTTTGCTTAGGGTCGAGCAGGGTTTTGGATTCCTTAAACAGAGCAAAATTTTCAACCTTTTCTTCTCCTTTCTCAGCTTAACTCCATTAGCTATCGAATTTGAGAAATCAAGGAAGGATAGGGTAAAGACCACTTTTTAGATGGTGACTCTCCATAGTCACGCGTATCTTCCTAAATTAAAGATGAAATCACCAAAATTAATATGCCTCTTAATGCCCAATCTATATAGAAGGAGAGCTTGCACCCTAGTAATCGAAGTTTTGTTATTTGAGGGGCAAAGATTGGCAACAAGAATGGAATGGAGAAAACAATAAAGGGAGTGATAAAGATCCACTTCCCAAATCCTTTGGCTTCACAGCCAAGAGGTTACCTTTCCATGGGTAATAGCCGTCACAAGCTCATCATCATCAATAGAACTAATTCATCCAAGTTATCATTCAAACCAAGCAAATCATTTATGACAGATGGGGAAAAAGGGACAAACACTCCTCTAACATAGACATGTAGGAGGGGAGGAGTAACTTTTATCTAATCCCTTCGTCAAATTGGCATAAAATTCATACACCATCTTGGGGTAGAAAGGGAGAGGATGATCCACGCTTAAAAATGCCCTCTTTCCTCAAAAAATTTGTCCATACCAAGCTTAACAAAGGTTTCCCTATCCCTTTTCATTTCCACAATAAAAGCCTTAGAGGAAATTAGGCCAAACCTATCGTATGCCTTTTGGTCAAGAATTTCTTGGAGAAGGGTTTAAGGGTAGAGATAATGGAGAGAGTTGAAGACATACCCTTTTCAGATTTCTTTCTTGTAGATGTGCGTCTGGATGTGTGCACATCCTCAGACACATCCTTTGCAGGGAATGGAACTTTGATGGACTCAATCTCAGTGTCATCATCAGGAGAGGAATCTATCTCTTGGTCCTCTTTCTCTTGGTCAAGCTCTTCTCTCCCTAGCTTAAAATTCTCATCAGAAGCAGTATCATCACCGGCTGCTAGAATCGCATTCATCATCAATGGGCTCTAAATCAAGAGCACCACCTTTTTCTTTCCCCTCAAATCCATTAAAATATTTGCTAAGGGTTCTTCATCACTAAAAGAAATAAAATCCTCAACAGACTTGAAACCACAAAGCGTAAGGATCAACAATAGGGACATAAACATTATCCACAGGAGGTGAAACATCAATAGAAGGAGTGGTAATAGGGATAATGAGATCAGATGACTCTACAGGAGAGGATGGAGGAGCAATAGGATCAACAAAAGAAAAAGACTCAGCATGAGTAATAGTCTCAACAGGATTAATGGGTTCAACATGGGGATCATTATCAGAAGGGGTAATAATAGGGACAGGATCAACAACTAAGGGAGGAGGAATTGAGGATTGAGCCCTAGTCCTAACAAGAGGAGCAATTACCTCTTCTTCTTCATCATCTTCTTCAAGTGCAATGGCTGTAGAGGGCTTCCCGCCAGGTTTCTTCAAGTTCTTGGCCTTGTCAGATTCTGACAACTTACGAACCCTATGCGAACGACGAAGGTTGCGTTGGGGCACAGGCGTTGCAGCAGGCTTCAGGGGTTTTGCTTGGGAAAGCTTCCTCTTCTTGGTTGAAGAAGGTTCTACAGAGGGAGGAACAGGGGCGACAACTGATGGTGGAATCACCGGAGAAGTTGGAGCCTTAGGGTTTGCAGAGACGGTTGGAACAGACATGGGTTCCAATGTAGGGGATTTCGAAGATGGAGCTTCCATGATAGGATCAGACGATGGTGGGGAAGAGAAATCATCAAGGAATTTTGAAATAACAGGGTTTAAGACAATGGAAGACTCGCCTTTAGCTACATAAATTGGGGCAATGTCGAGAACATCCTCTTCTCGAATATTGGAATGATCAGCCATTAATCTTGCAAAAGTTGGTTAGGTTGAACAGTAAGGTGGAATTAATTGCACGGTTGTGAAGGAGAGATACACCGAGGGAAGAACAAAGGGTTTTTGCAAGGGTTTATGGGGGATGGGACGGATGTGAGGTATCTTAAATACTCACAGCTCCCCCTTTCCAACTGAAATTTGGAAATCCTTTTCCAAAAAGGTCTCACACAACCTATTTTCCTTAGGAGTCCTCCAACGGCTAGAACCCTTTGAGGTTACCACACACAACCACCTTCTAAGAAATAGGGGATTAAAATAAAACAAGATTTTGATAGATTTTTATGGAAACAAAAATATCTCAGCCAAATCTTTATTTTAACAACAGAATCTCAATTGAATTTTCCAACCTTTTCAAACAAGGATTGATACACACCTTTTTCTTTCATGAAAGATATTGGAGATCAAAAACCTATAAAATCAAATAATGACTTAGGAAAGAAAATTAATTAACTTGTATATTTACAAAGCTCCTATATGTCCAAAAAAATGCAATATGCCTAGCATGATGCAAACACACAGGTGATGGAAATTTACTCAGCTTATGGATGTGGCATAGGATGTGAGTCACATATGGGGACACATTTAGATCACAAAAAGTCAATGAACAATAATCCAATCTGCACAGCCTCTAGGATGCATCCACCAATTTTTTGTTGTGGATTTTTGCATTGTGAGTAGCTTTCACTTTACTTGATCCCAAAGATAGCCCTTTTTCACAATGATCTTATCAAGTTTGATTTCAAGTTTTCTTATGAAAATCACTTGATCACAATGGTATGGCTTCATACTAAGGGTGAAGCAGCTGTTTCTCACATAATTTTTTTTCTTTTATAGCACCCACTGTGAGATACCTAGGAAGGTTATATCAAGTCACCAAAAGGTGACATGAACAGGAAGTGCTCACAATTAAGTGATCAAAAATAATGTCAAAGATGAAGACTCACAAGTGACCACACTAAGAAATTTTGTGCTAATGCATGATATTTTTGAATTTTTTATTTTTTATAATATTTTTTTTCAGTTAATCTAATCTACAGATGTGTTAGAGGATGTGAGACACATGGTCTCACAACCTTAGATATCACACAAGACAAGAGACTTCCTCAAGGAGGAAAATCTCTCCAAATCTAATGCCTTTGTAAATATATCAGCCAATTGATTTTCAGTCCCAACAAATTCCCGGACACACGCTTTTTGTTCTACAAGATCTCTGATGAAATGATGTCTAATATCAATGTGCTTTGTTCTAGAATGTTGGACAGGATTTTTAGATATGTCCAAGGCACTTTTGTTATCACAAAAAGCAGTCAAAACTTTGCTATTCAATCCATAATCTTTCAACATTTGATTCATCCAAAGTAATTGTGTGCAGCAACTCCCAAGGGCAACATATTCAGCCTCAGCAGTGGATAAGGACACACAATTTTGCTTTCTACTATACCAAGACACAAGGTTATTTCCTAGATAGAAACATCCACCTGTGGTACTCTTTCTATCATCACTATTTCCAGCCCAATCAGAATCAGTGTACCCAACCAAATTGGTGTTTGTTTCTTTAGAGTAATGCAGACCTAGGTTCACAGTCCCACTCACATACCTAATGATTCTTTTCTAGGCTTTAAGATGGGACACTTTGGGGTTGGCTTGGTATCTTGCACAGAGACACACACTGTACATAATATCAGGTCTACTTGCATTGAGGTAAAGCAGACTTCCTATCATGCTTCTGTACAGTGTTTGATCAACACTCTCACCATCAGAATCATGACTTAGCTTTTGGGAAGATCCCATTGGGTTCTTTGATGTGAAGAGTGTTCAAGCTCAAACTTTTTCACAAGATTCTTGGCATACTTAGACTGTGAAATGAACATGCCATCTTTGAATTGCTTAATCTGTAAACCTAAGAAAAAGTTCAACTCACCTACCATACTCATCTCAAATGTGGAAGTCATGCTATCCACAAATTCAGCTAGCATAGGATCAGAATTTGATCCAAACACAATATCATCTACATAGATTTGTGCCACAAGAATCTCCTTTTTATTTTTCCTCACAAACAAGGTTTTGTCAACCTCACCTCTCTTGAATCCTAGTTGAAGCAAATGGTCAGTCAACCTACCATACCAAGCTCTAGGGGCTTGCTTTAGCCCATACAGAGCTTTCTTCAGCTTATACACATGGTTAGGATATTTGGAGTCCACAAAGCCTTTAGGTTGTTCAACATAGGCTTCCTCATTTAATATCCCATTCAGAAAAGCACTCTTAACATCCATTTGATGAAGAGTAATCTTGAGATAACAAGCAATGGCTAATAAAAACCTAATGGACTCAATTCTTGCAACAGGAGCAAATGTCTCCTCAAAATCTATTCCCTCTATTTGAGTATAACCTTGAGCAACTAACCTAGCTTTATTTCTAGTGATCACACCTTGCTTATCAGTTTTGTTCTTGAAAATCCATTTGGTTCCTATGACATTACCATGTGAGGGCCTAGGAACAAGAGTCCACACCTCATTCTTTTCAAATTGAATCAATTCATCTTGCATAGCCATAATCCAGTCAGCATCTTTTAATGCTTCAGCAACATTCTTAGGTTCAATTTTTGAAACAAAACAACAGAAACTTACCTGGGAGTATGCTGAGGAGCAACTCCATAAACCAGCCATCTTTCTATAATCAACTTTGTCCTTTTGTCTAGTTCTCACTTGAGCAAGCACATCTCCCACAACTTGTGAAGTGGGGTGGTTTTTCTGGATTTTTTAAGGGATATCCTTTGACCTATCCACACACCCATTCACATTACCTTCTGGAGCATCATCCTGATCAGACTCAAAGGAACTGTCCTTAGTTACAGGATTTTGAGTGGATGTGGGAGCAGATGTGGGTTCAGATGTGGAGGCAGATGTGTCCACATCCTTGGTTACATCCTTATCAGGTTCAACATGTTTATCAAGACTTTGGAAACTTCTTTTGATTTTTCAAAGACTGTTTCTTCATCCTTCCACCCAAAGAAGCAACCTGAAACATCATACTCAGCAGTCTTGAGGTTAAGATCAAGTGAGTCATCAAATTTAACATTAGCAGATTCCATAATGGTCTTAGTTTTGAGATTGAAAACTCTGTAAGCTCTATTATTAGTGGAATAGCCCATGAAAATTGCTTTGTCACTCTTTGAATCAAACTTGGACAGGTATTCTCTATCATTGAGAATATAACAAACACATCCATACACATGAAAATATTTCACGCTTGGTTTCTTTCCAAGGAGGATTTGGTATGGAGTGACGGTGCTACTAATCCTTAGGAACACCATATTGCCAATGTGGCAAGCGGTGTTTAAAGCTTCGCCCAAAATTTCTTGGACAAGTTTTTAGAACTTAGCATGACCCTAGCCATTTCTTGCAAAGTTCTATTCTTTCTTTCAAAGAATTCCATTTTGCCGTGGGGTGATTGGTGCGAAAACTCATGAGTGATTCCCTTAGAATTACAAAAATTGGTGAACATTTGATTCTCATATTCAAGGCCATGGTCGACCTAATCCTCACAGTTTTAAGACCATAAAGATTTCTAACCCTTTTGTACCAATTCTTGAATTCTCCAATTGTTTCTGAATTTTCTCTTAAGAACATTACCCAAGTGTACCTAGAATAATCATCAACACACACAAAGGCAAACTTTTTCCTACCAAAGCTTTCTACTTCAATAGGTCCCATTAAATCAGTGTGAATCATCTCCAAACATCTAGTTGTGGAGCATTGTTGAACCTTTTTATGTGATGCTTTTATTTATTTTCCCTTTTGATATGAACCACAGACATCAGGGTTCTTGAAGTTCAGTTTAGGAAGGTCTTTAATAGCTTCAAACCTTTGAAGTTCTTCCAGAGTTCTACAGCTAGCATGCCCTAATTTTTGGTGCCACAGATTGACATCATTAGATTTTGAGCTTAGGCAAGAGAGATTGTCACCAAATTGGTAACAATTGTCAGCAGATCTAGGACCAGTAAACACACATTTATTATCCTTATCAACCACTTCACACAAATGCTTATCAAACTTCACAAAGAGGTCATCATCACATAGTTGACTGATGCTTATTAGGTTGGCTTTCAAGCCTTCCACATGGTATATATTGTGTAGTTTTGGGAGACCCTTAACATCTAAGGTTCCTTTCCCAACAATCTTTCCTTGAGCACCTCCACCAAAATTTACTTTCCCTCCATTTATCACTTCATAGTTAAGAAGGACTCGCTTGGTTTCAAATATGTGCCTAGAGCACCCACTATCAAAATACCAAGAGCCAGAGACAGTACTCTTGAGGGAAGAGTAAACAACATTGCAGGTGGTAATTGGTTTGGCCACCCACTGTTTAACAGTTTTCTTTATGGGTTGCAAAGGTCTCAGATTACCAGGATGTGTGTTAGGATGTGCATACATCTTCTCACACATCTGAGGCAGATTGAAGTGACCAGATTTTTTATCAGCCTTGAGTTTGTAACAGAAGGGCCTAATGTGTCCAGGAGCTAGGCAGTAATGGCAGATGTAGTGCCTCTTCCTAGGTCTTTTCTCACTCAAAATGACTTTTTCTTTAAAAACTTGTTTTTTCACACTTTTTGAGGTAGAAGCCTCACATCCCTCCTTTACAAAATTATTTTCAAAACCCAAATCAGTTTTGTCACGTTGACCTACAGAAAAAGCTTCTTCCATTTTCATCTTACTTTTATTTAACTTAGTAAAAGTATTTTCAGCTTTTTCACATTCATTCTTGAATTTTTCAAGGTCAACTTCTCTTTTGGTCACAAGGACTTCAAGTCTTGCAATGGTATCTTTTTGAGCATCATTTTCCTTTGAAATAATAGCTTTTTTCATCTTCACAGGCAGCCAATTTATCAGAAAGAGATTTATTTACCTTAACAAGTACCTCAATCTTGTCCAATCTTTTCATCCAATCTGTATGCAGTTCCTTGTATGTTGCAAAAAGTTCTTCATAGGGAATGTCCCTTTCTTCATCTTCATCATCTGAATCTCCTTTTACAGAGAAACAGCTTCAAAGAATCAGTTCAGATGTGACACCGGATGTGTTCACAACCGAGACCACATCCAAGGAATTTTCAGGATCATCTTCTTCTATATCTCGCGTAAAAGGCATTAAACACGTAATGGCGCTTAAGATGACATATTAGCCACTTCTTCTTCTTCATCCTCACCGTCACTAAGGGTAGCAGCTAAGCTCATTCCCTTCCTTTTAAGTGTGTTAGCACACTCATTTGCATAATGGCCAAAGCCACGACATGCCCTACATTCGACGTATTCGAGATGATTTATTTTCAAAGCTTGGTTTCTTGAATCCAAAGCTGTTAGTGCTAGGTTTTGACTTTTCAAAGAAGATCGAAGTAGGTCTATTAGGGAATTTGCTTATCCTTCTATTTTTCAAGTATAGAACCGAATTTCTTTGAAATAAAAGCTACATCCTCATCTTCAAGATTAGACTTGTCAATTTCGTAGGATAATTCCACAAGCTCTTTTGGAAGAGCAAAGAAGACTTTTGAGGGCAAGACTGTGTGTTTTGTTCTTTTCCGAGCCTCAAGGTTAAGCTCAAACACGCTCAAGATTCCTATGATTGTGTCAAGACCTACGGTGTTTTGTGTCTTTTGTTTCCTCAATCACGCCCACTTTTATGTTAAACCTCTCGTAAGGTCCTTAAAATCTTACTTACAAGTCTTGCATTTGAGATAGATTCTCCTAGACTTGTGCATTCATTTGAAATCTCATGAATCTTAGCAAAGATATGACACAATGTCCTCGGCCTTCCATTCGAAGTAACTCAAACCTATCCATTAAAATTCTAAGCCTGGTAGCCTTCACACTTGGTGCTCCCTCATATTGAGTTTGCAAAATATCCCAAGCAGCTTTGGCTATACTCTCATTAGTTATAAGTTTGTACATATTCCCGTAAACATGGCCGAAATAGCACCCATAGCTTTTGAATTGTAATTTGCAGCTTGTATTTCATCAAGAGTCCATTGCTCTTCGTGTTTTCTTTCGAAAATAGACTCACCAACACCGTAAGATGGCTTTTTCTCCACAGTAGGAGGTTGCCATGCAACAAGAATACACATCCAAGCCCTTTCATCAATACTTTTGATGTAATTTCGCATCTTAGACTTCCAAAGAGAATAATTGGTGACATCCAAGACAGAGGCCTGTTTTGGTGATTTTGGCATTCCATAATGACTACACTTTCTGGATCAACACTCGCAATATATCGAGAGTTGGCTCGATACCAATTGAAAGTTTCGTGTAGCTAGGAAACTTAGTCACACAACAGTAACGGATGTGAGTACGGATGTGTCTCACAATCGTCCACACATCCACGTATAATGCAATGGAATAAAGTAATTAAAAACAAATTAAATGCAATAACTCAAGAGTTATTTACGCCATACCGATCAATGTGATCAAGCAAACTAGGCTTACGCCCAAAAACTTTTCACTATAAAAACTTTTGTTGCTTACAAAAACAAATAAGTGAAAAACTAAAATATGAAAATACTAAACGAGTTCTAATCACCTTCTACGACAAGAACAACTCCCCTTTCCCAAGTATGACCTATTCTAGTCAGAAGTAAAACAAGAGAACTCTATGAAAACCTAGATGTGAGTTACGGATGTAAGACACAACCTTCACTCACAACCTAAAATCAACAATGTCGAATACAATGAAGAATGAGTAATTTTCTCTCTAAAATTCCGTAGCTTCTCTTGTGCTGAATGCCTTGTATTTATAGTGCACCATGGAGAAGATCTTCATGCAATCGACCTCTTCCATTGTGAGATCTCTTTTTCTATATGAAAACATAAAACACACTCACAAGAAAATCAAATATTAGTGGGTTAGTCCTAATATAAAACTATGTACATAAATAAAAGATATTTACTATATTTACAATTCCTAGTCAAAGTAGGATACTTATAAATCTCCATAAAAGTTCCAAAATCTACTTACCATAATAGAGATCTTTTTAAATAAGGAAACATAAACATGTTCCCATAAAATTCACGGTTTCAAAAACCAGGAATACAAAATAAATAAATTAAAAGCCATTCCTTGTTCATTCAATCTACGTAATTTACATCGTTGGCTCAGCCACACTCATACAATGTTACAAACGTTTCTCTTAAAAGAAATCACACTCACTTTCCGGGAACAAAGTTGGTGGCAAAAGCCCAAGTATTATTGTTAACTGGGTCGGCAAGATGGTCTGCAAGGTTCTCCAATGGTCCCTTTCCAGTAACAATGGCCTGAACAAAGAATCCAAACATCGAGAACATGGCAAGCCTTCCATTCTTGAGCTCCTTCACCTTCAACTCTACAAATCCCAATGGATCTTCAGCCAAACCCAATGGGTCAAAGCTTCCGCCAAGGTACAACGGGTCCACGACCTCGCCTAGTGGCCCACCTGCAATTCTGTATCCCTCAACGGCACCCATCAAGATAACTTGGGTGGCCCAGATTGCCAAAATGCTTTGTCCATGAACCAAGCTTGGGTTGCCCAAGTAATCCAGCCCTCCCTCGCTGAAGATCTGGGCTCCGGCCTTGAACCAAACGGCCTCACCGAACTTGACACCGTTCCGGGACAAAAGCTCCGGGAAAACGCATCCAAGAGCTCCAAGCATAGCCCACCTGGAGTGGATCACCTCAAACTCACGGTTCTTGGCGAATGTCTCGGGATCAGCTGATAGTCCAGCTGTGTCCCAGCCGATTCACCGGGGAATTCTCCAGTGAGGTAAGATGGGGCCTCTCCGGAGAATGGGCCCAAGTACTTGACCCTGTCAAGGCCGTACCATGGGCTACCAGATGAGACAGTCTTGGCCTTGGCTGCGGTTTTACGCATGGTGACTTTGAATTCACCACTGACATCCGGGGAGGCGACGGTGGGAGCAAACTTGACTGCCTTACCTGCGAAAGTAGAGGAAAGAGCCATTGTTGAAGCAGCCATGATAAAGGAAAGAGTTGGGATTAAAGTTGTTGGTGGAAATGAGTCTGAAATGGGAGAAATATATATAGGTGTCCAAAGAGATAGAAGTCATATCTTGCATATTTCTATCTCTTTTTCCATCGGCCAAACAGAGTTTCTCAGATTTTTTACATTTTGCCAGTATGTATATTAATTTCTGTTGAGAAAAATTCACAACCTCTAGAAGTCATTTGAGCCATTTAGAAATGTGATCAAGATCATTGGCTCATTATGGTTCACATATGGTCTTAATATTTGTCCTTTAAAAAAAAAAAAAAATTAATAACACCAAGCCTGCCCTCCTACTTTCATTTTTGTCACATTATCCCTCGGACTACCCAAAAAATATTCAAATTTGTTATAATTTTTTATTTTTTTTAATATTAATTTTAGGGCGGACGGAGTAAAATGAAAACACCTTAAAGAGTAGAGTGCGTCTGCTGAGAAACGCATTTCTCCATAACTATGGAGAAACGTGTTTTCATAGAAATGTGCTTTACATTTTGATAACCGTAAAAAAAAAACCCAAGGCCAAGACCAAAAGCTTCTGGATATCCGTAAGCTTTGCATTTGATAAATGTAAGCTTTGCAGTTGATATCCGTAAGGCTTTCAGATTTGATAGCCAAATGAAAGATGTGAAATGTATATCCGTAAAAAACCCAAGGCCAAGACTAAAAAAGCTTCCTGATATCCGTAAGCCTTTGCATTTGATAGCGTAAGCTTTGCGCTGATATCCGTGCTTTGTATTTGATAGCAGAAGGATGTGAAATGTATATCCGTAAACCGTTAGGTGCATATCCGTAAAACCGTTAGGTGCATATCCAGAAATGTGTTAGGGCATATCCGTAAATTGCTATTGAAGGTTTCGGATATCCGAGAAACCTTCAAATGTATATCCGTAAACATTTTGAAGGTTTCGATATTCATTTGAAGGTTTCTGGATATCACTTTCATAGGTTTCTGGCTATCTAGCTCATTGTCGCGCGACATGTCGGGACCCGTTTCTCCATAACTTATGAAGAAACGCGTTTCTCCCTAGATTTTGTGTAAAGAGTAATGTCGGTCTGCAGAAGGAATAAAGTGGTAATAGCTAAAGTAATCATATTTAATTTAAGAATTGATTTGTTTAGACTGTTGGAAATATATAAAAACTAGGCCAAGGCATGGATGATAACATTGCCGTCTCAACAATTTCCTTCTCCCAAGACCAAATTAGTTACAACAGCTCAATAATAGTACTCCCTCCATCTCACGAGAATCTGAACTTTTTGTCAAATTGATATAACTAGAGTAACATCCGTGTGTTAAACACACGATAAAAAAAAACTTTGATAAATAGCATAAATTAAATTTAAAAAGTTACTATAACTATAAAGGTTAATTTAGGAAAAAAATTAAAATAAAAAGTATACAACAAAAATATATCCTAGCATTAGTAATAAAAATTGCAAACTTAAAAAAAAAAAAAAAATCTTGCATAACATTTGTGGTGTCATCCACGGTCTTTTTCTTTCGTCACATATTAAAATCTTCAACCCATCACGATTATTTATCTTACATAAAATAACATACAATTGACTATTACTAAAAACAGACCAAAATGCGTGAGTGAACAGATAAAATTGACGAACATGTTCATTTGCCCATGAAAATGGAAAATTTATATTTTTTTCGTATTTATAGGCATTTTTAATTGTAAAATAGCATGTTCATTTGTCCGTGTCCCAAAATTGTTGTCTCAATGTCATAGTGCGCTCTTTCAAAAAAAAAAAAAATCAGGACGAGAGTGAATTCTTGAAATTTGTTTCTGTAAAAACTGTAAATAGTGAAGACCAAATCATTGGCTATTGACCACTATTTAAATCCAAAAATACTGAGTTTGAAAAAAAAATATTCTCTCCCCATCTCAATTTTTCTTATATTTATTTTAAAACGAAAGTAGTAGGACATTGTAGTAAAATGTCTTTAACTTTTTGTAATCTTATATTTACCCCGTTCCAAAAAAATATACTCACTTTATTTTTAATGTTAACTTAGTTGAACATTGATCTAGAAAATAATGAAACTAAATAAGTCAAATGAACTTTTAAAAATGCTATTGATATTAATGTTATGTTAATATCAATTTTTTGGTCAAAAATAAATCAAACTTACTATCAAATTAAATTAGAACTATCCTATTTTTTTTGAGACCGAGAAAAATATTTTTTTTTTATTTTTAAATTAGGTCTAAATATTTTACTAATGTTCTAATTTGAGCATGTGTATTTTTTGGCAGAAAAATAATACTTTAACTTTGATTTCATTGGTTATATTTTTATTTTTTATTGTCTTATTTCTTCATTTAAGAATTCAATATAAAATTTTGATTCTCTTATTTCAACATTGATATTTTAGCTAATAGTAGTACATCATTTGAAGAAAAAAGCTAGTGAAAAAAAGGCAGTGTAGTAGGGAATATTAGTTTCATACTTTCCGGATAAAATAAGTGAGAAAAAGGAAAAAAAAAATATGAAAAGAGAAAATTTAAAAGTGCATGGGAAGACATAAATAATGACAGTTATCAAAGGTTGTGCCAAATTATTGCTTCTTAAACCATAATGTAGCATTTTCCATTTAGCATTAAATCTAATAATGACGCATGAAAAAAATTATGATTTCAAAAAGGCTCATTATTTGCATCATATTTGAATAGAGGTAAATAGGTCATTTGCTATCACTAATTTAAGGGTATATTAGTCATTTGATGCCTCAAAGTTTTGGAGGAAAAAATTGAGTGCCAAAATCACTTGTGTCATTATATATATATATATATATAGATTTTGATCAATAATTTATTTAAAGGAGTTTTTACCAAAAAATACCTCAAAAAAGCTATTTACAAAACAAAAAAACATATAAGTTGCGATATTACAAAAAACTACTTTTCTTTTCGTTCTTTTTTTTATTATTTTTTTGGTTTTTTTTTTTTTTGCCTTTTCAGTTAAATAATTGATAATTAAATCTATCAATGATAATGTAATTATCAATTATTTATAATTGATAAATTAATTTATCAGTATTTCAAAATTTTAAAGTGTATTTTGTGCTTGATTTTTTTATTCAAATGATAATTGCATAATGCATTCATCAGTTGTTTATAACTGATAAATTCATTTATCAGTTATTTGATAGATAAACGCAAAAAAAAAAAAAAAAAAAAAAAAAAATTTGCAGATTATTATTTTCTATTCAAATTATCAGTCAATGTTACATCAATTTAATCAAAAGTTCACAATCACGTCACGGAGAGAGCAAGGAGAAGCAATTTCAATCCAGAAAGGGTCCATATGAAGAAGACACAAATAAAAATGTCATAAAACAATAATAGAAATGTCTAGAGTACAGTACATACAACCTCCCAAAGCATTAGGTGATTGTACTGTACAATTATTCAAATATCCAACATTTGATATGTATAACATGAAATAATCATCCGAAAATAGACCTTAGAAAGTTGAATATCACCCCATTCATTCTCACAAACATAATTCAAGCTATAAATAAGAAAATAATTTAAATCACAAATTGTATATCCAGAGAGCCATACTCTCAAATAACTCCCAAAGTTCCCTCGCTTCGACTTCTGCGCATAGCAAGATCTGCCTGGAAACTCAAAAGTTTGCTGCCCCAATCATAAAACTGCTGCCCACGATGAGCAGCCGTCTTAATTCCACTAGGAGGAAGCCGCCCATGGCGGCTGCCCCTCGAGGGTTTGGGCGACACCGCAGATTTACGAGAAGAAGACACCATTTTATGAGAAGAAGAAGAAGTAACAGCTGCAGCATGGTTTACCTTTCTCATAGTCTTGAGATCCGATCTCAGCCCTCGATCAATCTGGTGCGCGGAAATCCCTAATCGAGCTGATCGATCCCCTGCATCCTTCATGCCGGTCCCACTTTTAATCGAGTGTCTGTTATAGTAGGCGAGATGGGGAAGGAGGCTTTGGAGGTATTTCTTGAGTTGTTCATCTCCTACGTTCTTCTGGGCTGGGTTTCCTTCGAGGCTTATGGCTTGTAAAGAGTTGTAATTAGCTGCGAGTTGGCCTAGGGATTTTGTTGTGGATAGCTTGTTGAAACGTAGATCGAGGACGTTAAGTTTCAGGAGGCGATGGAGACCCTCCACTTCACTGATCTTGTTTCCAGCCAAGTACAATTCTTTCAAGGATGAACATGATGCAAGGCCTTTCCAAACATGAAAAGTAACAGCAAATATATTAGGGAAACAAATCAACCATACATGAGAAATAAGTACTCCCTCAGTCCCAATGTTCTGGTTACTAAATGTGAAATGCGTGGATATTAAGGAAAAACTAAGTGTTGTAAGTATGAAAAGTAAAGTAGAAGAGAGAAAGTGAGGTAGGGAGATTTTTGTTGCGAGTGACAAGTGGATCTCATTGACTATTTTGGGTTAGTAACAATAACATTGAGACGCCCAAAAAGGAAGTATGTAACCAGAACTGGGACGGAGGAGTATATGTTTATTTGATTTCATCCTAATTTCTAGTTTATGGTTTATATACGGTTAAAGGGTTAACAATTTTTCTAACACTGTTTCAGTTTGTTTCGCGTAAAACGACTCCGGAAAATGATTTCTCATAAAATGTTTTCCGAAAAATGAAAATGTTTTCCTGAAAATGACATAAACATGTTTTCAGCTGTTTGGTAAATCAAAGGAAAATGTTTTCCGAAAAATATTTTCATGTGTTTGATAAATTAAAGAAAAATATTTTTCGATAAAAACACAATTTAAAATAAGTTGGAAAAGATAGGGTGGGGTAGCGTGATGGAGGTGGGGTGGGTGGGGTAGGATGATGAAGGTGGGGTGGGTAGGGTAGGGGGTGGGGATTAGTAGGAGTGAGGTGGGTGGGTATGGGAGGGTGTGGGGTGGGGTGGGGTGGGGTAGGGTAGGGGTAGAGTAGGGTGATGGGGGAAATGTAAAGGGTAAGATGGTGGTAGGCTAGGGTGGTGATAGGGTGGGGTGTGGGGGTGGGGTAGGGTGAGTAGTCGAGAGTGAGGGTAGGTGTGGGTAGCCGAGAGTGGGGGGAGGTGGGGTCGGGTGGGGAAGTTGTTAAAAAATAATATAATTTAATTTTGAGTAAAAAAAAGTGACCGTGGGAAGTGGGTGGGTGAGGGTGGGGGCGGTAAGAGTTGTTAAAAAATAATTATAGTACGAGTAAAAAAATTGTGGGAGGGAGCTATTAAAAAATAATTTAAAATGAATAAAAAAATTATTTTTTGACCTCGGGGTGGTGGGGGAAGTTGTTAAAAATAATTTTAATACAAGTAATTTTTTTACGAGGGGTGGGGTAGGGGGTGGTTGATGTGGGATGAGTAACGTGGGGGCGTATGAAAAGTTAGATGTGTGAGCGAGTGTGTTAACATTTTCGGGAAAATTAAATACGGAAGAAAAATTCGTAAGTCATTTTACTTAGAAAAGTGGGAAAAACATATTCACCATTTTCCAATACTTACCAAACACCGAAAAATAAGGAAAACTTTTTCCCTCAAACAAACGGAGCCTAAGGTTCCATTTGTTTGGGGAAAATTATTTCCGGAAAATGTTTTTCCCATTTTCCGGTGTTTGATAAACATCGAAAAATAAAGTCAACGGAAAAGAATTTCCGGTCAATGTAAAATAGGCTTGTTTCTTAAGGAAAATGACTTCTGAATTTCTCCTCAAAACATTATCCGAAAATTACTTATTAACACCATCACCCTACCCATCTTTCCCAACTCCCACCCTTGCCCCTAATCACTATCGAAACACCTAACCCCCACCCCCACCTCCCAACTCCACCCCGTCAAAAAAAATTATATTAAAATTATTTTTTAACAACTCCCATGCAGCCCCTCCCCTAGACCTCCCACTCCACCACCCCCACCCCCGAAAAAAAAAATATTCATATTAAAATTATTTTTAACAACTCCTCTCCCGCTCCTAAACCAACCAACACCCCCCCCATCACCCTACCCATCTTTCCCAACTCCCACCTTTGCCCCTAACCACTATCGAAACACTTAACCCCCACCCCCACCTCCCAACTCCACCCCGTCAAAAAAAATTACTCATATTAAAATTATTTTTTAACAACTCCCATGCCGCCCCTCCCCTAGACCTCCCACTCCACCACCCCCACCCCCGAAAAAAAAATATTCATATTAAAATTATTTTTAACAACTCCTCTCCCGCTCCTAAACCAACCAACACCCCCCCCACCAACCCCGTAAAAAAAAACACATGGAAATGTTTTTTGGAAAACATTTTCCTTATATTTATCAAACAACCGAATGTCATTATCCAAACACATGAGAATGTTTTCAAGAAACCATTTTCCCCCAAACAAACGGAGCCTAAAGAAGGGCATAATCGGTATTGCGTAAGTTTGATTTCAAACACTGTCCATCTTTGGTATTGCGTAAGTTTGATTTCAAACACTATCCATCTTTGTCTGGGTTATAAAGAGGGTATAATGGGTATTCTGCAGTGCCGAATCAAGGATTTTGGGCGAGGTCGTCAAATTTTGACAAGAAAAATAAAAGCACACTATCAAAATCATAAAATTTCAGTACGACATACAGCTTATTTTTTCATAGCCATGAATTTAAATAATAAATGCTAATAATAAAAATAAAAATAATCTTTAAAAAGAAACATAACTTAACTAGACTACAGACCACAAACAAATATATTAAATTGAGAAGTAGAAATTGCAGTCAAGGTCAACCAACTATTGAGCTTGTGTCGATATAATCACTATTTTCAATGTTTTTGTGCGTTTGTGATCACTGTGGCTAACGACATCTACTTTTTAACGTTAAATTGCCATGTGCTGCATGTGATTTTTTTTTAAACGGTAACAGCCTAGATTGAGGGCTGAGAAGACGACACCAGTTAATTGGGGTGTATGGTAACCATTTTTTGTACTCACTTGTTCCCTAAATGAATGTCGGAAAAAAAATCAAATTTGTTCTTTGATCAAGGGCATTTTGAAACTTTTTTCGACATTTATTTAGGGACAAAGGGAGTACTTAATTAACAGAAACCCGAAAGAAGAAAAAAAAAACATAATGAAAAAAGTCTTGCAAGTTGATGATGATTTTTGAATTTCCAACCCCAACTCCGATTTCCCACTGATTTTCAATCCTCCATTGTTGACTTGATAATGTGAATTTCTAGAAGCTTTGCATAAAAATGGAGGATTAGGGCTAGGATGTTTTTGGTAATAGCGAGAAGGAGATTGGTCAGGGTTGTTGTGTGTGGAGCGAACTGTGACGTGATGGTTGAAGGAGAAGAATGATTGGCAGCACTAATGGAGAAGTGTTGCGGCTTGAGAAGCATGTCAGCATGTGAAGGGAAAGAAGAGGAGTCGGCAGGTAAGAAGGACAAAGGTCAGGGCTGCTCGTCTGCGAGGGTTTTGGTACGCATTTACCAAAGAAGAATGGGTGTCGCGACTTAGAGAGAATTTTGCAGAGGCGGGGAGGATGACAAGGATGGGTGGGGGAGGAAGGGGCAATTTTGGGTTGGGGGGTTAAAGATGGGTTAAAATATTACTACGCCCTCCTACCCATAAAAATGTCGCACTTTCCTTTATAGTTTGTCCCAAAATAAAGTTGAGTTTTCAAATAGGAAACAATCTTACCATTGTACAAGCTACGTACTAACAAGTAAAGTGCATTGCTTAAAAACGATGACAAGTCAAATGCAATATTTATTATCGAACGGAGCGAGTAATTTCTTATTTTTACCCTTCAAAGTTTAGTCATGTGCATGCTAATGCACATGGCAACTAAACGCAAAGAAATTGATGTCGTTAGTCATAGTGATCAAGGACACACAAAATAAGTTCAGGCTATTGAAATGCAAAAAAAAAAAAAAATGAAAATAATGACTATCCATACAAGCCCCTAATAGTTGGATGATCTCGATGCAATTTTTCATTAAGTTAAATTGGGGCGCCGACCAAAAAAATAACACACCAAAATTGAGACAGGACAATGATCACAAACATATTGTGAAGTAAAATTAACCAGACCATTGACTAAAACAAACGAATACTAAAACAAAAGTAACTTTGTGACCTACTACAAACAAATGTCACACTAAAAGTTTAATTAGGTAACTGAAGACTAATAATAAATACATAAATAAAATTTGATTGTGCCAACTTCATACGAATGCAAAAATAAAAGTTAATTGTGTCACAACCATAAAAAGACAAATTATGCCATCGACCATAAACATTCCCTACTAATATTTTAATTGGTCGATGGTCATTAACAAATATGATAACTGAAAAATGATAATAATACATGGACATAGAAATTAAGCCCCTTTAGATTTAAGAATTTGCACTAAACCACCTAATAGCTAATATCAACTCATCCAACCCGTCCATCTATTTGCAAGGCACATGGGGCTTAACTGGGTTTTTTAACAAAAATCGTCAAAAAGCCCTGAACTGGCGAAAAAATTTGCATTTCGAGTTCTAATTTGTCAAAAATAAAAAATGGGGTTCGATTGGAAGACCCCCTATTGAATTCAGACCTTAAATTGTCTTTGCATTTTGAGTTCTGATTTGGCCAAAAAAAAAATTGCTAGATCTCTTTATTTTGGTTTGTACCGACAAGTTGTTCCTTGAATCTAGATGAGTTCCATACAGGTGGGGACTCTTGTGGCCCATAATTTTAAGATAATATGGTGTCATCCTTTGTACATTATGCCTAAAATAGTGTGCACTAGTTATTTGTTAGATCTGCCGATGGTATTGTGAAAGTTTCATTTTTAAAAAGACCCTAAAACCACCAAGGCAGGTGTTTATTGTTTATGGTTTATCCAAGCTTTATGGGTCTTGTACCCCCAAAATGATTTATTTATGGGGTCAAAACTAAATCAAGCACAAACAAAAACTTTTAGTTTCTAAGAAACTACAAACCATCAATGGGTTTCTAAAACTGAAATCAAAGAGTCAAAAATTGCATAAATAAAGTGGTGTTTAGGCAAGCTTACCATGTCCGATTCTAAGTATCCGATTGTAGCTTAGGTCAAGAACACGAAGTCGTGTAAGTTCGCGTAACCCTTCAATATTGGAAATATTGTTCTTTGACAAATTTAATGAATGGAGCCCTCGAGGGAGAGCACCAGCTGTTATCCTCACTGTAAGAAAGAAGAATATTTATAGTCAGACGCCTAGAGTAAACATAACAAGTTTAAAATATGCAATAAAAGTAGAAACGGAAGTGAGAGAATAAAACCTATGGCATTTCCCGATAAATTAAGTGTTTTCAGGCTTACAAAAGCACTGAGAAACGGGATCACAACCAAGCCAAGATTTGCCAGTTGCGCTGTGGTTGCCGAGACGGTCAAAGACGATATATACTTTTTTGCTGCTTCCATGCCAGGAGTGGCCTTAGCATCAAGTTTTGAAGCCGCCAAACCATCTAAGACATTGTCATCACATTGTAGCTGATCATCAGAAGTAGATGGGAATTCAGTTTCTTCCAAAGGGCTGCAATGCTGAAGATCCATAACCCATTTCTCTATTCTTTTGATCCTAAAATCCTTGCTAGGCAAGTCCTCCAACTGAGAAACGGAAGAATGACCCTCAACATTTTTCCCCTTATTTAATTCATCTGTCACGGGTACTATCCAGTCCTTAGCCGAACCAACGTAGTTATATGCATCATAACTATCAGCAGCAGCATTTTCTTGTTCGCCATTTTTCGGGTCAATATTTAGCTCACTATTTATTTCTTGGCCTTGCATTATTCCAACTTCACGCATTGACATATCCTTCCTCCTTGAGTCTAAAACACTCAAGTCGTCACAAGATCTAGAGAAAGGCACCCGGTAAGCAGACCGGGCCCCGCAAGTACCCAAGTCGGTCCACGAGCTCGACTTTACAATTGCAGGTGGGGTTGGACTTGGAGGTGTATATTTGCTAGACAGAAAAACACCCTCCTCACCAGAAAGCCGAGTCTCAGAGTTTCCAAAAGCGCCTTCTCTCTCAGATTGCTGATGATCACCATCAGAATAGATGGATTCATTATTACCCACATTAGAACTCACCTGAAGAGACTCTGAGGGCCTGGCTTCTTGATAATCTTTGCCACCAACCGGATTATCGGACCCACAAGAAAATCCGTTATTGCTTCCATCTTCCGAGTTATCAGCAGCAGAAGCCCTTCCTTTCCAGTCGAGCCCACTCCCTAAAGACAGGCTCTTTCTCATATGTCCACCCTTTTGTACCCCAACATCACTCTCATTATCATTTTTACTCTTTAATCCCTCGGACTTCCATTCATGCTCATTCGATGAGGGGCTCGAGACATTATCAACACCACTACTGAGACCATCTTCTGGACTTTTTCCTCGTGAAAGATTGAAATCATTAAATGCTTTGTCTTGGGAACGATCTTCCAAAGACTTGTGCATTGCTTCAGTAGACAGCTGAACTGTTTTCTGGTTAGAGCAAGAAACAAAGTCAACAATATGACCCATCAAATAATTTGTACTCCCTCCGTCCCAAAATGAATGTCCAAAAAAATTTAAGATTTGCTCTTGATCAAAAACAAACTTGAGTTATTTTTGGATATTCATTTTGGGACAGAGGTAGTAGTTAAGGAAGAAAAACAGTACAGAAGGTTTTTTTTTTACCTTGGGTTTGTGAAAATTCACTGAAGAATGGAAGCACGAGAACCTAACCATCTTTAAATACCTAACAAGAGTTTAATTCACACGATACCTAATTATTTTGCTACATCAAACCTATTTGACATAAAACTAGATTGCTCAAACTAGTACTTTTAAGGTGATTTTACATAATGATAAGGCAATCCAGGGATTCAACACGGATGGCCTTAGCCGTAGTCAAGGGACAATCCGACAGAAACACGGCACAATTTCCAAACATGCGATGATCTTGAGCTCCTCAAAACGCATAGCAGTCTCACTCTCTCATTATTATCACCCCACACCCACTTAGTGGTGCGAGAATAACTTAATGCTGTTGCAGCGGCCAGTCTGAAAGAAGGTTTTGGGCAACTCCTAGAGCCCAATTTTTAACATGCGTAAGAGACAACCACCTGAAAAAGTGATGAGACGGAAAACAAACAGATCAATTCCATCAAAAAAATCCACTTAGGGCTATAAATTATTAATAAGCACTGAGTATGAGTTAATTAAACCCCAAACCTAAATTTGAACACCAGATCAAAACAGGGAAAAAAGAAAGTCAACAATATATACACCCTCTGTCCTAAAATGATCTTCCCACTTTTTTTTGTTGTTAACACAAAGGTACTTCGAGCAGTAAATTTAGGTTAATTTAATTATTCTAACGAAAATTTATAACTTATTATTGATACACCATTATAAATACTATCAATAACAATTTTTATATGTTCATTAGAATAATTAAATTAACCTAAAATTATTGCTTAAAGTACTTTCGTGTTAACAACAAACAGAGTGGGAAGATCATTATGGACGGAAGGAGTTTATATATTATATAACAAGCCTATAACCCCAAAGGGATCTACCATGTACTTGCTTTGCATCGCCTATCAAGAAATCTAAAGCAAAGGGAAAGAAAACCATAGGCTTTAATAGTTGACCTTTGAAAATCTATGAGGCTTTGACTCGGGTACAAGTGTCCGACACGGATACGGCTCCGAGTGTCAGGTATTGCAAATCTCAAAATCAAAGACTCGGGGACACGGTTTAGAAGGAACCGAATTTCGAATTTGGACTCGGCATATCACAACACATACGATATGATATGATATGATAAAGACTAATAAAATTTCATTTTTAAAAAAATAATCCAACTACTAAAATTTCATATTAAAAAAACATCCAACTAATAGAATAACTCATAAGTGACGAATGAAAAATAAAAACATCCAATTGCTTAAAATTCTGGCAAAAAACTCGGAACTTCTTAAAATCCTAAAAAACTTCTTAAACTCTCTTCAAGCATTCCCTTCTCCTTCTTGTTCTTCTCCATTGTCAAAAACCATGCCTTCAATTCTATTTGAAGTAGATTTGTTTCTTTTGATACTTTGAATCTGTGAGAAAGAACTCCAATTTCGTTCACAATAGTTACACGTCCAAACTCGATTACCACCACTGGTAGGGATTAGGGAGTTTGATAACAGTAACGTGATTCCATAGAGGCTTGTCATCAAATGATGTAGTGTTGCATTTGGCCTCTTGGGTTGAGATAGGTTGATTGAGGAATTTGGTGAAGCCATAGAAACAGGAAATTAAGAGAACAGAGTGAAACGTAGGGATGCCTTTGTGGTGTGAGAATATGCGGGGTGAGAATTCGTGAATATATTGACGGAGTTGTTATATGTTAATTGTATTGGGATTGGGATTGGGGATTCATAAGTCCCTATATAAAGGAGGAGTTTAGTTTTAAAAGGAATAAAGAATCATAGTTCAATTGGGAAGCACAAAAATCACTAATTAAACAATGAGCCATTTGACCAAGTTTCTTAATGAGACCGTGATCCATTTGAACAAAAAAAAATGTGTGACCCACAAAAAGTCTAACACTATCATTTGACCAAAATAAAGAAAAAAAAAGTTAGATTCTAATATACAATTGTATCCCACATTTGATTCCAACCCAAACCCAAGAATAACCATTCCCAAGACCGAAATTATAGGGAAGCTTTCTTCTTCATTTTCTTCCAATTCGATGTCTCTTAGACAAATTACCAGCGGATTCAACTTCGTCCACCACTTACGATCCTTCATTCCGGTGGATTTCGCTCTGCCGCTTCATCCACACCTCATTTCCGACCTCCTCTTTCGTCGACGTCATTCTATTTCGGCGGAACAGAGTTTTCTAGTTTCAAGTTTTTTTCCTCCTCCTTTGTTTGATCTGCTAAACACATTAGATTAAGTGGGAAGAATGAAAAAAAAATGATCTTCGATCAAATTCTTATGAAAAGTGGCGAGTCCGTTTTCACCCTAGCGAGTCCAACGCATATCCCGAGTCGGCTCCCGTATCGTGTCATGTCGACACGGGTACTCCGGGATAAAATGCCGAGTCTGAGCATCACAATTGAAAATTAGTGAAAGACTAGACCAAACAAGTGAGAAATGAGGTCTGAAAACTAACTTTTTACATATAATTTTGTTTCCACTTCGTAGAAGTTGCAGAAACCTTATTCTGAGCTTGCAGAAACCTTATTCTGAGCTCATATATCATTTCTATACAGGTGAGATGGAATGCTAGCCAGACACTAGCCAGACAGTAATTAATTTTTTCTTACTCAAATGCAATAAAATTACAGGGGCGCGTTATGCATTTCCAAAAACTTGAGGAAGACCGGTCCTTACTCATTTACAGTTTCGGAAACAAAAACCAAACATGGCGACAGAAATAAGAGCTCCCTTTGTTCAAGAAATTAACTAACTTTACTCGAATTCTAGTTCTATCCCCACAAATTTCAGGTGTTAATTAGAATACCATCGTGTGAGGAAGACCGGTCCTTACTCATTTACAGTTTCGGAAACAAAAACCAAACATGGCGACAGAAATAAGAGCTCCCTTTGTTCAAGAAATTAACTAACTTTACTCGAATTCTAGTTCTATCCCCACAAATTTCAGGTGTTAATTAGAATACCATCGTGTGAGGAAGACCGGTCCTTACTCATTTACAGTTTCGGAAACAAAAACCAAACATGGCGACAGAAATAAGAGCTCCCTTTGTTCAAGAAATTAACTAACTTTACTCGAATTCTAGTTCTATCCCCACAAATTTCAGGTGTTAATTAGAATACCATCGTGGTTACAAGCAATAATGTGTCTTTCCAATCATTCAAACCAAAAGGGCTATATATCTTCCTTCTATATCCCAAATCAAAAATGGAATTGCAATTCGACTCATATTTGAGTCAAATTAATCATCGTAGAAACTTAACCAATCCCATATAACCTAACCAATTATAATGTCCCAATCAAAACACAATAGAAACTCAATTCAAATACAAATCATTTTTAGCATAAACATAAAGCAACAACTGGATAAAAATTAAAAATTAAACAATATAAAATAAAGAATATCCGTCTTCTTACATCAACAATTCAATGTACAGAACAAACCCAGAAACAACCTAAACAACTAAGTGAACCTAAAAATCGCTCAAAAATCATCAATTAGATAAGAGCAAATCATTCCAAGATCTTCTAATAAACAAAACACATACTCCCTCCGTCTCCGTCCCAGAATGATTGACCAAAATTTACTCTTAAATTTCAAAAAAAGTCAACAAAACCAAATCCAGAAGCAATCAACCCATTAATGAATGACAAAGAATCAAATACAATAAAACATTCAAACCTCTTATAAGCCAGATTGCAAGCTTCAATACCCGAAAGAAAGATAAGCACTTTCTTGCTCCTTTCCTCTAATTCTAGAAAATTTGTACAAAAAACACAAAAGGGTTAGTTGGGTTTTCTTTTTCTTTTCTTCTTTCTCAATTTTTTTTTTTTTTTAATGGAATTAAGAGATAAACATGGGAGAATAAAATGGTTGGATTGTTGTGAAACCTAGAGACGGTTGGTGGAGATTTATAGGCTATACGAACGGTGCAGATTTTTTTTTTTATTATTTTTTTTAATTGTTATTCATTCTTGCACAATTAATTACTCCTCCGTCTTAAAATGTTTGTCATATTTGATTTTTTTATTGAACTTTGATCACAAATATATGACAATTTAATTATCTTCATGAAATTCTAAAAATTTCTATTGATTCACCATCTATAAATATATTAAAGCAAAGTCGTTCCTAAATTTGGCAAGTTGGAGCCCAAAAATGTCACTATCATGTTGTTGAAAATAGAAATCTTGACCTAGGTTTCCAAGATTGAATGTCAATTTCTTTTTAAGGAAGAGTGAGTAATTAATGTCTATTATGATTATGCCTTTGAAACACCACATATTATGATTATTAATAATATTAAGAATTATGATTTTATGATATTAAAAGTACTATTAATGGTTGTAAAATAATTATCCGTTCATATTTTTAAACCGAAACCATTTCTTATTACCTAAAAATTTTATTATTATTCAAATTGGTATACCAAAATTCTCTCAATAAAAATGTCGTACTTTCTTTGAAAAAAATAGAAATACTAAGTTTATTTTTTATTTCAAATAAATCTATTTTTTCTCAAACTTAAAAATATTAATAACCTTTTGTTTTGAAAGGAAAATATTAATTACTTTAGGATCAAAAGGTGCAATTTAATTGTATACCATCTATAAATATATTAAAGCAAAATCATTTCTAAATTTGGCAAGTTGAAGTCCAAAAATGTCACTATCAAGTTGTTGAAAATAGAAGCCTTGGACGATTTTCAAGAGTGGGTAATCAATTTTTTTTAAGGAAGAGCGAGTAATTAATGTCTATTATGATTATGCCTTTGAAAACCACATATTATGATTATTAATAAGAATTATAAATTTATGATATTAACAATACTACTAATTGTTGTAAAATAATTATATGCTCATATTTTTAAACTGAAACCATTTCTTATTACCTATAAATTTTATTAGTATTCAAATTGGTATCCCAAAATTCTCTCAATAAAAATGTCATACTTTCATTGAAAAAAATAGAAATACTAAATTTATTTTTTATTTCAAATAAATCTATTTTTTACTCAAACTTAAAAATATTAATAACCTTTTGTTTTGAAAGGAAAATATTAATTACATTAGGATCAAAATGTGCAATTTAATTGTATACCATATTATTTTTAAATATATAAAATAATTTGTTAATTTATATCAAATTGTGTTTTATTAATAGTATAGTTTTTTTTTTTTTTGAATATTGATAGTTTAATTACTTTTTATCATCATTAACAAGCACAATGGCAGTAGTGTTCTAATTTCTAGAATGTCATTAACTCCATCTCGACTGCATTTCCTTCGTGCTCAACGTCGTCGCGATCATGGTATCGTATACAATGTCAATCAATAAGAGTCAGGGCCAATCGTTACAAACAATGGGGGTGCTTTTGATGAAACCAATCTTCAGTCATGGACAACTTTATGTTGCACTATCGAGGGTAACTAATTCGAAAGGTCTTTATATCTCGATACCCACAAATAAAGCTGATGAGTCATCATGTACTAGAGTCACTATGAACGTTGTGTTTAAGAAAGTGTTTCAAAATGTATAATTGATATTCAGGTTTTTGTACTTCGATTAAATGTTCAGGTCAATTTTGGCAACATAAAATCGCCGTGCATCGCACGGGTTTGCTGCTAGTTAATAATATTATCAACAACAACTTTTAGAATTTCATTAACGTGATTAATCTCTCATAAATTTGTGGTCAAAGTTCAACAAAAAAATTAAATGGGACAAACATTTTGGGACGGAAGGAGTAATATCCCGCAATACAATTTTTTAAAAAATGCTATCAATTAAAATGACTTTATTACCCTTCACTATAATGTTGTACACCTTGTAGTTGCATTTATTCGATATTACTTACCAATTTACTAAATATATCCGCATAAATCATTAAATTTTCACCTCATTAAACTCCTAAATGAAAAATTTACTTCAATTTAAACCACCCACCAACAACCACCACCATCTATCATCCACCACCATCACCAACATCAACAACAACCTCCATGTATAAACAACAACAACAAAACATTAGTCCCAAAATAATTTGGGATCGGCTAACATGAATTCTCGTATGTCATCGTGAAAAAAAATTAAAAATAAATAAATAAACAAATAAATAAATAAATAAATAAATAAATAAATAAATAAATAAACATACAAATCAAAATCAAAATCAAAAAATAAATAAATAAAAAAATCAACCCCCCACATGGATTTTTGCCCACCACTCCGGCCTCTTCAACACCATACTTTCATCCACTCCAAGTAAGCTCATATCATTTTCAATTACTCTAATCCAAGTTTGTTTGGGTCTTTCCCTACCCCTCGCCATTTTATCATTTCTCCACTGTTCCGGACTCCTAACCGATGCATTACTCGGTCTCCTTCTCACATGTATAAACAACACAAAGAAATATTACCACACTTGCAATACATAAAGATTAGCGTATTAAGCAAGAATTTATCCAATTCACAACCTACTTTGGTTCCACAAGAATGAATCAACTTAGCTCGAAATAGCTCTTCAGGGCAACAACTGAAATAACTCTTCATGGCAACAGCAAGAAGAAATCAAGTTCCTAATTGTGTTCAGATCAGGCTCGAATTCGTCGACAGATATCTTTTCGTACAAGCCAATTGACCTTATCGATTTTCCCGTACAAGCAAATCCTGCAAATCATTCAAGAGAGCATATAGGGCTGATTAGCATTGACGATCGGAGGAGGTCAATTATCGCTGTTTCAGATCTGAGATGTCCAGAGAGAGACGAGAAGTGGGATTGTGGATTTGGGTACCGGCTAATTGTTGCACGTGTAAGTGGTTGTGGTTGTGGGTGTTTATTGAGGGATTTAAAAGGGTAGAATAGTAATAACGGTTAGGGATGACAATTTAATCGAACCCGATCCGTTTCGAAGGTGACCCGATCCGAAAAATTCGGATTTCGCAGAAATTTTCCCGATCCGATCGGATTTCGGATCGGATTCGGTATTTGGTATGATCCGATCCGAACTGATCCGATCCGAAATTGATTCGCTCCGAGATCCGATCCGATCCGGCCCGTTTTTATTAGGGTTTTAATTTTCAATAATACCCCTCATGTTTGTTACATATACACATTTACTCTTTGGTATATAAACAAAAATGTCAAAAATCTAGGTTTTATTTCTTATTTCCAAGCGGCGTTCTCTTCTCTCTCTCTCCGTTCCGTCGTTTCTCTCTCTCTCTCTCTCTGTCCACCGTTGAACGCTACCGACCTCTCTCTATCCGCCGCCGCTCCTCCGATTACTCTACGTTCTTCTTCTTTCTCCTTTTCTTATTAAGTACTGTAGCTTTTTGGATTGAATGAGCTGATGAATCTTTAATTCGTGTTCAAAATTTTGAATTTTATCGTGTTTATCCGTGCCCTGAAGTATTTGATTATTGAAAAATATTTTCAACTCATGTTGTAGGATTTGGATATGAACAATCGAGTTATCGGTTGAAATTATGGCTGCAATTCTGATAAATCCAGTGTCTCCTCGTCCTACCTATAGAAAATCTCATGTATCAAGCCTTCAATCTTTCCCGCAAAGCAGGAAATTTCCCACTATTTTAGAATCTGCCCACATATCTGTAGCTCCAAAAGATAGGGTTTTCCAGCTCCAAATGAGCTGATGAATCTTTAATTCGTGTTCAAAATTTTGAATTTTATCGTCTTTTTTTTTTTTTTTAATGTCTCGGATCGGGGCTCGGTACAGGTAGTTTCAGATCGGATCGGATTCGGATCGAGGCATATTGTGTTCGGATCGGATTCGGATCAGGTCTGATCCGATCCGAACCCGATCCGTTGCCATCCCTAATAACGGTGGTGTAGTCTTAATTTTTATATTTAAAATTAGTAGTGCGAGGGCAATTAAGTAATTGTGCGAAGACGAATAACAATTTTTTTTATTATTATTTTGAATATAAAAAGGGAATCACTTGAGATTACGTAAACTTAATCACTTATAATTGTATCATCAAAATACGAGAAAAAAAAATTCTTTGAGATATAAAATACACAACCAATTCGGCTGGCATTAAATCTTGTTCGTTTAAAAGCCCACATTTATGGTGTACTTTAGATAGTTAGTTTGTGCTTACGTTAATAGGCTCTTAAATGTTCACAAGATTTTGGGGGAAACTAGTTTCTCCTTAAGTTATAGAAAGTCCTATTTTATAAACTGTTCATAAATATTCACTAACTACTTGCAAGTAGAAAAAAAGTGGACTTTTTATAATTTATGGAGAAACTAGTTTCTCCCAAAACTTGCTCTTAAATGTTACCCATCTTCTGACTAGTCAGACAGATAAGACCGAATCTATTTTTTTTTTTTTATTACCCAAGTTCTCCAGCTTCGCCGAATCAATCTTGAACCACCAGGTATCGGCCCCTCAGTATGCTGGCGAAGGTAAATCGCGGGATGTGCCCTATGCAGCCAGGATGACAGCACCCCTTATACTCCTGGTCCCAAGAGAGTCCTCCTACAAGGTATTTACACTCTTACAACACCAAATGGCTGCTCCAACGGCTCCTGCCGAGGCAATTACATCACTTTCTCAACACCAAATGGCTGCTCCAGTGCTCCTGCCAAGATTTGAACTCCCCACACTGAGGTTGCAAGCCCAACAGTGCTGCTTCCTTAACTGCACGGATGTTCCCCGAGGGACTCCTATGAACCCTGAAACTCAAGGTAAGAATTAAACCACAAAGATTTCCCTTGGGGGAAATTGAACCGGTGACCTCCCCTTCGAAAGGCCACCATTATACCACTGGGCCAAGGCCCATTAGGTGACCGAATCTATTCTTTTGATCGAGGGGGAGGTGCCTTTCATTTTTTTAAAATTTGTCAAATTAATATTAATAATTTTTGAAAATTCAGATTTTTATCATTCAAAATTGGGTTTGGCCTCTTTTGATCAATAAAAATTAACACTATAATATATGACCCCCTTTCAAAAAAAACTTAGGTCCGCCACTGGACTGCACTGCCTCAATTCCGATTTAATACAGGCGACTTTCTCTAAGTTCCTTCATACGAGATTTAAATTCAATGTAGCACACGAAATTTCAAAAATCCCAGAAACACCACTTGTCTCTTATAATTGAATTATAAAACTTTGTCTCTTATAATTGAATTATAAGAGTTATTTTTTTTTTCAATATTCATATTATTAAACTTTAGTGAAATCACTTGTTTACATAAATATCACTAGTTAAAACACTTATTTCACTCCTGTTGCAACTCTTATAGATGAAGTATAAGACCAATTTACCTCTTATAATTAAGTTGTAGGACAATTTTTTTCAATCAAAAAAATAAAAAAAATCACCTCTTATAATTCAGCTATAAGACAATTTTTTCAGCAAAAAAATAATCAATATTGGCCAGAAAATAATCTGATAAATACACGTTACAACTTTTATAGCTCAAGTATAAGATCAATCCACCTCTTATAATTCAGATATAATATAAGACATTTTTTTTCAAAAAAAAATCAAAAATTATAATAATAGATGTGAATTAATTTGATAATTTACACATTACAACAGTCGAAATAGAACCCACAATTATTCATATTGTTTTGTTTTTATATTTTAGCTATAAGAGTTTGAAATAGATTCAATCTCACGTTTAAAAAAAATATACCAATATACACTTTATTAATCGGAAGCATAGAATTGTAATGGTTTACGATTATGAACTACCATCACCCTTGGTTGCTTCTGCACTATAGGCGTGGTGGTTGAAGACAAGACCAAAGTCTAGAATCCAGAAAATAGAGTTTATGCTCTACCTCTGTTAGATGAACACGCTGCAACTCCAATGAAACCAAGATCTAGGAGAGAGGGGAGACTTTATCGCAAAAAATATGACGGTTCACAAAGCCATACTACTTGCGCCGACACCAGATCAACTAGATCTAGCCGCAAAATTGAGAGATAAACTAAGTTCGCTGAAATGTGAGGGAGGAGAAACACAAATTTGTTAGATATGTGACTCCGGTGATGTTGCGTTATGGAGTCGTCGGCGGCTGCATTGAAATGGTTAGATCTAGAGCACAGTGGCAAGAGGTGTAGAAGGGAGAGGAAGGTCGTCGTCAGAGAGTGAAGAAGACGACTGTCAGAATTAGGGTTAGGATTTGGAGAGAAAAAGGATTTTGTGCGTGTGTATGTGTGCTAGAGGAAGGAAGAAAGTTGAGAAAAAATGACGTGAGGAGAGAGAGAGAGAGGAAATAACGTGAGGGGAGAGAAGAGAGGGGGAGCATAGGAGTGTATAGGAAATTATAATTTCGATAGAGCTCTTTATTTGGATTTACAAAATGTCTCTAATTAAAAAGGAATAACATCTGAACAGGATGAAAGGGCCTTTGAGATTTTTTTTTCATTTAATACTCCTGTCTAAAAACTTACTCACTTACTATTCAAAACAGAAATTAAGGAGAAATGTTATAAAATTAAATGATGTAAGTATATTGTAGGGATGGCCAAATCGGACCGGAACCGGAAAATCGGATCGAAACCGGATCTGAAAAGCCCGAAACCGCCATGAACCGCCACGAAAACCGAAATCGGGATAACCGGAACCGTTTTGGATAAGGGCCAGTTAAGGTTCACATAAATGGTGAACCGGACCGGAACCAAATTGTGGTAACCGGAACCGGATCCGGGGTAAGTAAGGGCCGGTTAAGGTTCACCATTTTGCCAAACCGGAACCGGCGATTCCGAATCGAAATCGGGCCCGAAACCGATTTTGGTCATCCCTGGTATATTATGTCCAATACCAAAATCAATTAATGGGCTGAACTCACTCAGCCCAACACAAAATTTACCACCCAATCCAACCCAATTCATTGGGATGGGCTAAATGGGTCTGTCTCGCTCGCTCCCCTCCGTCCTCCTTACGCCTGTCCCCACTCAACTCGGTCATCACCGCTCGTCGAACGCACCACCGTCCTTCCTTCCTATTCTACTGCCTCGATGCTTCGCCGGAGTTTCATTCCTCTATAAAATTCGTTTTTCTGGTTCCAAAACCCCTCAAATATGGCGTCAGTAAAATTACTTCTACTCAGAAGACTATCGAGAGCAGCTTTCAATTCGTCGTCTTCAATACAGAAATGGCGTCTTCTGTCTCCTTCTCGTTATCTATACCTTCTAGAAGCTTCGAATTGTTGTGATCCTTTACATGTTCACTCCTACTACTCTTCTAGAAACTTCTGCTCCTCTCCCCCTTATTCAACTGTCCATGGCGAAGAATCGTCACAAGGACCCGCCCCGATTGATTACAGGTGAGATTCAGGTTCTTTTACGTAAATTTACTTTGTTACAGATTTGTAGAAATAATGGATATTTAAGGCATATTTTTAGCAATTTTAAACATACTGATTTTAGTTTTAGTTTTAGTTTTTTTTTAAAGGGAGAGTGACCGGGAAGTTCCAAAAAAGTATCATAATGCCCGAGAAGTTCCTTTACCATGTTGTATTATAGATGCAGTATTATATTCACATACGAGTGAATATAATAATATTGCATGCAGTATTATATATTATATATTACTGCATAAGAACTTTCTGGTCATTTTGATTTAATGAGGAACATGAGGGGAATTGATTTGTTCCAAAAGGAACTTTCGGGTCAAATTCCCTTTTTTTAATGTGTGAATAAGACTGCTTAAAAATGCATGAACGGTTGAAACCGGAGATTGAGCAAAGTACGACAGTTCAAAATGTTGATGTGACATTTAGTTATTAGTGACTCAAATTAGATATGATAAAGATGATCTTTTTAGCACCACTGAGGAACTATAATTTTGGATTGTTTACAGATAGTTCACAAGTTAACAATTTGAATATCTCTGTTTATTTATTTATTTCTGCTTTTGGCACCTCCCTTGATCATGTATATTGTGTGCGCCATCTTGAATTATTGTACATCTGGTACCAGTGTGGCGAATTTCTCGGAGTTCGTTATTTCTGTAGCTCTGCTTTACAGGTGTAGATGCGGTTAAGGATTGTTTACCGAGTTGCTAGTATTGTCATCTGAAGTCAGTATACTTGTTGATTTTGTAATAGTAAAAAATATGGAGGAAAAGGTATCACTTTAACAGAATTTTGCCGCTTTTAGTAAAAAAATATGACTTGGTGTTACAGATGAGTTGTCTCGTGTGCGTGTTGGGGGAGGGGTAATGCCTTACAACACCTTAAATTAAAGGATACAAGGCATCACCAAGGAACAATCCCCCATGGGAGCTACAATAGCAATTGATAGCAGCTTAAATATTGTGAGTTTGCAACAAAGAGGGGGCCTTCAAGTTCGAGGCCCATGTCCGAGTGTTCCTGAGGAATGATGAGAAGTTCTATTGGAAGGAAATGAAGATGGGTACTCTTAGACATTATGAAAGTGATTCTGAAACCATTTAACCAGACTAGGAGAAACTGATTAGTTGCTTACTACACATTTAATAGTGACCAGTCCGATACCAAGTCTTGTCTTCCTTGGATTTGAATATGGTTCCATGAAGAAGCCAACTGCCGTAGCTAGATTTGTCTCAGTCAAATTGTTGTGAAGTAACATGTTCTAGAAATAGTCTCTATCAAGAGATCAGACAGAGGGATGAACCATTGGGGGCCTTGTTTTTGGATTATCCCTTCCCTTCTGCCATTTCCCCTTTAAAACCCAATTATTGGCCGTGAGCCTGCACGGGCGGGTTAAGGGCCCGCGACACCAAGCCAATCGACAAGAGAATTCCGACCACTGAACGTGGAGGGATTTCCTATTATATAGATGGTAGCCTTTATGAAAGTAGTTTTCAAAATATTTTAATTTGTTTTCTGTTTTAAGTAATATAAATCTTCAAAATATAGCCTGGGTTGGAAAAAATAATGTATTTTATATAGCCTCTTACACCACAATTTATAAATATTTTATTCTTATTGATCACTACTGTCTAAAATTTTATTCCCCTTTTTATTTTATTTTCCCTTTTTTTGTTACAGAATGATGATTTGGGAGTACAAACATTTCCCAGGTGGTTTTTATACATATTAGTGTATGAAATGTTTGATAACTACTTGACATATTAGGTAGAAGATAATAATGTTCAAGTTATTATTATTTTTTTAAAATTAATTTGGTAATGCTCCATACCACCCCGTGCATCGCACTGGTTAGTGGCTAGTTATATAATAAAGGAAGGCACCCGCGGATCACCTTGCCCCAATTTTTATGAAATACAAGATGCTCATTGCTGCTGGGAAATCTTCACAGATAGGATCACATACTTGGCGATAGAAATCTCAAAAAGTGATGCATTCCCTTTCCATGAAATTAAACTGAGGGTACATAGTAACATATGATGTCTGGTAAGTCCTGTCACCAGAATGATGTACCTCATTGGAGAAAAAATGTACTTGACGTTGAGGAAGAGGCCACCAATTGCCTAGTTGGATTTTGGATAACCAAGGTAATGGAAGGGGATGATGGGGTAGACTGTATATTTGTATGCTTGTAGAGGTCAGTACAAATGCACCTGCTAAACTGCAAATGGTTTCACAAAGATTTGCTGATGATTCTCAAAGCTGACCTTATATACTCTCAAATCATGTTTATTAGAAACTTTATCAAGCCAACTAGGACAAAAAGAGTAGATGGACAAACTGATAAAGTAAAATTTCAATCGTCTGAAATCACAATCATTCTTTTCCACCGGAGAGGTGACCTTGGTAGAAGATTTTGGATACACAATCTAGGTTGACAATGTCTGCAATTCCCACTCGACCATTCTCAAGAACCAAAAAGACTGAGCTGAGGGAAGCCATGTGACTCACTGAAACGACTGGAGGACTACCTAATGTGAATGGAACCAACACTTTACTGACCAATCAGCATTGCCAATTGATATTCTATATGAAATATTTTTGTATTCTTTTTTTCACTATTGTAAGACATTGTAATTCTGCTAGATTAGTGATGGTATGGTTTCTGCCTCCTCCCTTTTTTTGTGGAGTGCTGTTTGACTTTATTTGTTCAACTCATCAATTTTCTCATCTGATGTCTCATGTATATTTGTTCGGTTTCAGAGTATGCTCCACGAGTCCTGCAAACTACATGAGAAGTACTACGAACTGCAAATATTGTAGTTCTGAAAGTGCAAACTATTATTTGACCATCTTAGTTGACTCTTTCGTCAACTTGGCTATTTTATGTTAATCTCACCTTCATTCATTCAAATCTAGAGTGAATATATGTTAAATAGATAAAGTTTACTACTCCCTCCCTATCAAAATGAATGTCACTTTTTGCAAAATATATATATATATATATATATATATATATATATAAAACTGTCCCTAAATGGATGTCCATTTTTAGCAAGTTTACTAAATCCTCTTTTCCAATCATACTTTTCTAGTTTACATATAAAATCATATTGTTACGTGATGAACTCATTTAGGGTTTTAGTCTAAAAATTTATAAGCAGTGTGATTTCTGAATTCTTCCTAGGAAATGGTCTCTTTCTCTCTCTCTCTCTCTCTCTCTCTATATATATATATATATATATATATATATATATATATATATATATATATATATATATATATATATATATATATCTAATATATATATATATATATATATATATATATCTATATATATATATATGATTGCCATTTCTTTTTCTTTTTCATATTAATGATTCTTCTCCATTTAGCGGGTTTTCAGACGAACTGGACTGGCTAATGTTGTTTCAGTTCAACACTTCAGGAGGATGAATTCCACAAGCTGGCTGATTCAACAATTGAGGAATTATTAGAGAAGATAGAGGTAATTATTGCTGATGGGATTTTAATTTTCCTTGTCTTTTTGGTAGGCGTTCATCTTTCTAGGGTTCTGGATGTGGTCTCTTTTTCTGTTTTTAAAATTGAATGTGCCTAAAGAAAAAAATCTGCAATTTGTTAATCTGTATTGGTGGGTTTTGGAATTGAGTTCCGTATGGTTAGTGTGCCCATCCTTCTTCATTGGGCGCTATAGTTCAGGAAATTTCTACCAATCTGTTTGCACAAGAATCTGTCTTAAGTGGACCAAATTTTTTATACTGTATTTTCTTGCAGAGATATGTTGGTTTATCAAGTAACTATGTTTCTTACCAATGCTATAATAAAAGTGACTGAATACGAGAAACACAAGGATGGCCATTAACTAAAGTCAAGTACCCACAATAAAGTTGGACATTAAGTGTGAGAACTGAGTCTATATAGAAGATAGAAAACAAGCAGCAATCACACAACACACATGTATATGTGGTTCACTAACTTGGCTACGTTCACGGGAAGAGGAAGAGAATATTATTATCAATTAGAAAGCACAAATTACAATCTCTAATCTAGTGTACGAATTATTAGGCACAAGAATTCATGTCTGTGCAAACCCTATGTCTAGAAAACAGATGAGCAAACTGAACTGCTAATATGGTTAAGGGTAGGCTCTATATATACTACCTACCCCAAATTCTGCAGGGTTAACCCTGAGCCAAAAATGCTGCTGAGAAGCCCAATCCGGACCCAGGGCGCGATTGCCCTGCCGAGGGCGCGATCGCCCCATCTCCAAAATGGGTAGCGCGCGATCGCCCCAGAATGGGAGCGATCGCTCCCTTAGGATAGTAACTTGGCGCGGTCGCGCTCACTTGTCCTCGCGGTCGCTCCTCGGCTGTCACAGGAATTCCGAAATTTGCTTGTCCAATACACTAATTTAGGCGTCCCCAACTTAGATGGCACTAGAACCCATCAAATCTCCACACTGACATCTAACCTGCATCATAACCAGAACTCCCCCTCTGCCTCATATGCTATCTAATATCTGCGAACATTCAACAAGTTCAATCAATGTTAGAACTTGCTAGTTGGAACGGATTTCGTGAACATGTCAGCAGGATTGTCCACAATACCCACTTTATTTACCTTGATCCCCTTCTCACTCCTTCGAAAAAGATACCTCACATCTATGTGCTTGGTCTTCTCACGATGGACTTGATAATTGGCCAAGCAAACTGCACTCAAAATGTCACAAAATATTGTAGCCTGATCCTGACGTAACCGAAGGTCGCTGATCAAACCATTTAGCCATATTCCCTACTTAGCAACTTCTGTTAATGTCATGTACTCCACTTCCGTAGTCGACAATGTCACTGTAGATTTTAGAGTAGCCTTCCAACTAACAACTGACCCACAAAGAGTAAATACGTACCTTGTCATAGATCTCCTCATATCAACATCCCCAGAGTATTACAAATCACAATAACCCTCAACTGCACATTTTGTACCACCTCCATAGATGAGCTCAACATCTGATTTACCTCTAAGGTACATGAAGATCCTATTCAGTGCCTGTCAATGTTCATTACCTGATTTCCCCATGAACCTATTAACACTAACATCATGAGCAAGAGCCAGCCTAGTGCAAATCATAGCATACATCAAACTACCAACTGCACTAGCATAAGGTACTCGAGCCATATACTCTTTCTCTTCATCCGATTTTGGTGCAAAAGCAACATAAAGACGTGCATTCGATGCACTCAGAGAATCTAAAGGATTTGCTGTATACATGTCAAACCTCTCTAAAACTTTCTTGATGTATCCTTTCTGGAATAAGAACAATTTCGTTGACTTCTATCTATGTAGATCTCCATACCTAGAATTTTCTTTGCTGCACCCAAATCATTCATCTCGAACTTTGCAGATAGTAGACCCTTCAACTTCTGAATATCCGACTTCTTCACAGCTACTATCAACATATCGTCAACATAAATGACCAAATAGATGATCGAACCATCCGCCAACCTATTGTGATACACACAACAGTCACACGGGCTCCTCGTGTAACCAATCTCTGTCATATAGCTATCAAACCATTTATATCACTTCCTAGGCGATTGCTTGAGTCCATACAAGGACTTCTTCGACTTACACAAATAGTCTTCTTTTACCGAAACTTGAAACCATCCGGTTGTGTCATATAAATCTCCTCCTTCAACTCTCCATGAAGAAAAACTGTTTTCACATCTAGCTGCTCGAGCTCCAAATCCTGATGTGCCACCATTGCTAATTGCACTCTGATAGAAGTGTGTCTAACCATTGGTGAGAAAATCTCATTGTAGTTAATGCCCTCCCCTAGCAACCACACGAGCTTTATACTTGACTCCTATGGTGACATACCTTCTTTCTTCTTGAAGAACCACTTGCAAGTTACAATCTTCATGCCTTCTTGCCTCTTGGTTAATTCCCATATTTAATTTTTGTGAAGTGACTTCATCTCATATCCCATAGCTGCATGCCAGTGGGCAGACTCTATTTAACTAACCCATGTTCCTCGAAAATTGGTAATGAACTGTCTGGTGCTTTTGTCTCTGAAGGTAGATCCTGATGAACATCTGACTGTGAACCGCCCAACTCTACAATATCTTGTAACTTCACCTGTTTATCAACACTATCAACACCTGATGTAACCACAGATCTTATAATATGATTAAGAACAATTTTTTCATCAGAGACACATTCCTGCTTATGATAACCCTACCCTCTGATGGATACCAAATCCGGTATCCCTTGACATCATCTTCATAACCCATGAAAACTCCTTTTGTAGCCCTCGGCTCTAACTTTCCATCATTCACATGATAATAAGCATTACAACCAAAAGGCCTTAAATTAGAATAATCAACGGGTTTACCTGACCATATCTCATTGGGAACCTTGAGACTGAAACCTGTATGTGGTACGCGATTTATCAAGTAACACGCTATACTACTCGCTTATGCCCATAATTGCTTAGACAACCCTGCATTGGAGAGTATGCACCTTGCTCTAGCAAAAAATGTCTGATTTATTCGGTCTGCGACACCATTCTGTTGTGGTGTACCCCTGGTAGTGAGATGTCTGGAAATCTTCACTTTCTTGCAGAACTCATCGAATTTAGCACTATAGAACTCTTAACCCATTATCTGTCCGGAGTCGCTTGATTTTCTTTCCTGTGTCTGATTCTCCACTAATGTATTCCACTGTCTGAAATTGGTGAGAGTCTCACTCTTGTATTTCATAATAATCACCCAAGTCTTCCTCGAGTAGTCATCAATCAAAGACAAGAAATATATGTGATTCCTCAATGATTCCTGACGTGAAGGTCACTAACAATTCGAATGAAAGTAATCCAGACTGCCCTTCATTCTATGAACCCTTTTAGGAAACTTGCTTTGCTGCATCTTTCTCAAGTACACAATGCTCACAAAACTTAAGATACTTGACCTTATGACCACACAGAAGAACATGATTCGCCAATATCTGCATCCTTCTAATGCTCATGTGTCAAAGCCTAATATGCCACAACTTTGTCATATCCTTTTTGACCACTTCAGATGATACAACTAATACTGACCAGAAAGCGTCATTTCTTGAGGAAATACAAGGAGGCCGCTTAAGGCCTCTTATGATCACTTCAGAACCTTTGTAGACATGAAGTGCTACACCTTTACCTTTGAAACCATACCCTTTGCTGTCCGACTAAGAGATATCAGGTTTTTTGTTATCTGTGGAACATGCCTCGCATCGTTTAAAGTGTAAAACTTACCATCGTGAGTGCGCAGCTTGATAAAGCCAATACAAATCGCCCTGCAAGTAAAACTGTTGGCCATATGAATATTACTACCATCCACCTGCTTATAGGTTGTAAACTACTCTCTCCTCTAACTGATATGATAATAAGCTCCAGAATTAAGAATTCACGTATCCGGCCATTTTGCAGGCTCTTCTGTCAATAGAGCATAATCCCCATTAGAGCTGCTCGTATCAACTGCAGCATCATTAGCTTTATTACGATTTGGAGGCTCGCCTCGCTTCTTCATAGGACATCTGTCTTCTAATGTCACTTTCCCTTGCAGTAATTACAAATATCATCAGGTTTTGGGCCCTTCTTGCCGGAAGACTTTTTCTTCTTCTGTTTACTGCTAGAACCCCTGCTGCCTTACGCAATCAAACCCGCTTTCTGATTATCTGTACCACTGATACTAGTCACATAGTCATCTCCTCTAGAGTTCCTAGATGATGATGTGCTAGTGGATATAGACACATTATGATTTTAGAGTTGGCCCTAGCGCGATCAGATCTCTGCCTCTTCATTCTCTGCTACCTTCTTCACTTTCTTCGAACCTTTCTGCTGTTGCAGCCGCGACAACACTGGTGGGAACGACTTCTGCTTTGCCTTTTGAATCCTGACGATTCCTGATTGCAGCAACCACTGGAGCCCACAAACCCTTGTCACTCAACAAGGCTTTTATCTTGATTTGCCAAAAAGAAAAATTATTCTTCCTATTAAACTTGTCGATCGGTGATTCAATTCCTGATTACATCTTCTTATGCAGCGGAAAACCCTAGACCTTTCTCAACCTCACCGGCTATGATACCAATTTGTTAGAACAGAGCATATGTAAAAGATAGAAAACATGCAGCAATCACACAATACACAGATATATGTGGTTAACCAACTTGGCTACGTATACAAGGCAGAGAGATAGAATATTATTATCAACTGGAAATAACAGATTACAATCTCTAATCTAGTGTATGAATTATTAGGCACAAGAATTTATGTCTATACATACCCTATATCTAGAAAATAGATGAGCAAACTGAGCTACTAATATGTTTAGGGGTAGGCTCTATTTATACTACCTACTCTAAACCCTGCAGGTATTACAACCCTGAGCCAAAACTGCCGCTAAGAAGCCCAATCCAGACCAGGGCGCGATCGCCCCGTCTCTAGAAAAGGGTAGCGCGCAATCACCCCATAATGGGCGCGATCTCTCCCTTAGGACAATAACTTGGCGCGGTCGCGTTCCCTTGTTCGCGTGGTCGCTCCTCAGATGTGTCACAGGAATTCCGAAATTTGCTTGTCCAATCCATTAATTTAGGCGTCCCCAACTTAGATGGCAAAAAAATCCAACAGAAAGATAGCTTGGTTCATCAATCAATTAATATTGGGCTACAATCCTTAAATATTTAAAAGGGGGGGGGAGGGGAATTATTCACTAACTAAAAGGGGGCAAAAAAGATCGTGCATTTTTTTTCCTTACACAAATGGTGAAAATTTCTATAAATTGCAATAAAACCTCTAAATTCTTAAATTATTTGCACTAGTAAAAATATTTTTCTTAAAAAATCAAACATGGGCAATTGCCCCCGTCACTTCAATGTGGCTCCGCATGTGGTTGGAACTGCCTGATTGGTTGATATACGATATTTTGCCGTTAGTTGGGGACACATTTCGAAAGGTGTTCGCAGAAGTTGTGTGCATTTCCTTTCTAGTCTGTGCCATTGGCAAAGAAGGGAGTGGGTATACTTTCATCAACCAGTGGATGACATGCAGGATTTAGATTGAGTAAAAGTAGTTTATGCGGACACATTGAGATTGCCAAACCCAGTATGGGCGAGTTGTATGCATGTGGTTCCGTAGAGCCAAAAATATAAACCGAACTCTAAGCGTAGAAAATACATAAGATTTAGGATCATAAGATGCTTAATATGTACCAGTTTGTGTGTTGGCCAAACTTTTCAAGTGGAACAAGGTAGAATGTGGTATTGACCATGGTTTTCCTTGTTGTCTTGCAGGAATATGGTGACACTGTGGATATTGATGGTTTTGACATAGACTATGGGGTGAGAACTAATCGATGATTCTTGGTCTGGTATTCAATTTGTTCTATAGTAGTACCGGTGTCACTAAACGGAATACAAGAAAATTGGATATAAAATCAGTTGACGTCTATCAATTAATTTAACTATAGGCCTCATTACTTAACTGTGGGGTCTATAGAATACAGTCACTACACAACCGATCATTAAGTGTCTAATTGTGTTCCAAAAAAAAATTAATCTCTTTTAGTTGCTTAGCAGTACTCTTTATTCTAATACAATACTTGGCTTGCATTTGGCAGAACCAGGTATTAACTGTGAAGCTTGGTAGCTTGGGAACGTATGTGGTGAACAAACAAACACCAAACAGACAAATATGGATGTCTTCACCTCTGAGGTAGTAATTCCTTAAAGTATTAATTGTTTTTGCCTCTTGCATTTGCCTGTCAGTTTTCAGATATTATGCGCCTTTATGTTTGAATGTTCATGTAGATAACACAACATATGATTTCAGTGGTGGAGCCAAGATTTCACTTAGAAGGGGCCATAAGTATTGCAAGGATTTAAAATTACATGGTACTTTACAGTCTAAGCTCGGTACAAATAGAAGTCAAAATTGTACTCCATCCGTCCCACCATAGTTGTTAAAGGCGAACGGCGAGTGGCGGGCGATACATACATGAAAAAGGCGAAAAGCTGGTAGAAAAGCGGCAAAAATGCGAGCAAGGCGAAAAAATAGAATAAAAAATTAGCAAATATTAGAAAAATATATAAATATACATGTAACATATAAACAAAAATTCAAACATGTTATAAACAAAAATAAAACATATAAGTTCCACTTATAAATAGTATCCTAAACATAATTTATACCCCAAAAGAGAGAATTCTAAGCTAAAAGTTAAATCACATAGCTCAAATTAACAAAACAAATACTCCCTCCTTCCCATAGAACCTTACCCACTTTGCCATTTAGGGCGTCACACTTCCTAAAAAGGAATACTTCTTTATTCATGGGACCCACTTGTCATACTCACAACAACTATCCACTTACTATTCTCTACCATTTTCTCTCTCCTACCTACCCACTCACAACTCCTACTTTAATAACATTATTCCTTATTTTTCGCGCGAAACAGTACGTGAGTAAGATTTTATGGGGCAGAGGGAGTACTAGTTTTAGATAGTATAAACTAGAAAAAAGAGGAAAAACAATAATATTTTTAACAAAGGAAGAGGAATAAATAAAAACAAAAGTAAATATTTTGAGGAACGTCGTCATTTGCGTCTCAGAGTTCAGAAAAAAAAAAAAAAACTAAATGCTGAACAGAAGTACCAACACGACGCGAGTTCAGTAGTACGTTGAGAGTCGCAGTCGTTCAGGGCCAAGGTCATCGTCGAAGGGACGAGCACCGAAGTAAATTTATCTACGTCTCTTGTTGCGGTAAGAATTCTGTAATAGTCGGTATTTATCGAATCTGAAATTGGGCAAATCGATTTTATAATCAATTTTATAGAATCGAATTTACAAATGATAAGAAGTTTCCATAAAAACAAGAACTCCAGAAACCTAATTTGACACTTGACACATTCTGGCTTCTCGC
Source organism: Adenophora triphylla var. japonica (assembly GCA_022495995.1). Taxonomy (NCBI): domain Eukaryota; kingdom Viridiplantae; phylum Streptophyta; class Magnoliopsida; order Asterales; family Campanulaceae; genus Adenophora; species Adenophora triphylla. Next base: position 520,396 of record JAFEMH010001009.1, read on the forward strand.
TTTGAATCTGAAAGAGTTATGCTTTTCCTAATCGACCGCCTCATCCCGCAAAGGCGGCGTACCCTCCAAGGCGCCAATATGGCGAGGCGGGCGAGAGAGGCGAGCGCCTTTCGCAACTATGCGTCCCACAATAAACGTCTTAATTTCTTTTTGGGCTGTCCCTAAATAAGTTATACTCCTTTTTCCTTTTAACAATTTTTTTAGCATGTATGTCCAATTGTACCCTCACAGAATATTTATTAATATACTTGGAAAATTGAACAATATGTATTTGGAGATGTGTTATACCTTAAACTCTACTTTTTCTATTTCCAATGTCACCATGCAAAACATCTCTCTCTTACATCAACATCCCTCTTAATTATTAATTGAAGGGGCAATACTGGAAGAAAAATAATACCTTATTCTGGGTGTCCAAATGGATTTGGACGTTTATTACGGGACGAAAGGAGTAACGTTTATTATGGGACGAAAGGAGTAACATAGTGCATTTTTTAAATATAGAATCAGGTCAAAATGGCTCACTATTTTTTGGCTTGGGAATTTGATGGAATAAAGCAAAATGGCTTGTTAAACTGTTTGTGTTTATTTATTATTAAGCAGCAGCCGATCCATGCAATTTTCGACACAATTTTCGTCATGGGTCATCCGGAAACAACCTCTCTGTGCTTTAATATAGGACAAGGTTGCGTACATTCGACCCCCTTTCCCCACCTTAGGTGGGAACCTTTGCGGCATTGGGGTAATGTTGTTGTATAAAATCAGGTCAAAATTGATAAAATTAAAAGTTTTGGTCGAAAAAATCACCTTTTTTATGATTAAATTGTCAATCTCCCTTACTTAAAGAGGTCAAATGACCCCTTGATACTCCATGGCTTCACCCGTGTTTTGTTAGCTTGGGATTGGCAGTTGTGGCTCTCATAATACCAATGCTGGGCTATCTTTTGTTCAATGTATGTATACATGTGATTTGTTTCTGTGTATTTAGAAACTAAAGGTTACAATCATCAGTCTTGTTTTCTGATTATTCTGTCTCACTAGTTGCTACTGTATAAAGAGAAAATGGACAACAATTCTCCTTCAGTGGTAAGAAAATTTTGTACTTCCTCTGCCAACTCCTGTTAGTAAAATGTCATTTTCTAAAAATTTGAAGGTGCTAAAATTGGCATATTTTAAAATTGAAGGGGTCGAATAACCCCATGGCCTTAACACGGCTTCACAACTTTATACATAGATGAGTGAGTAGATGTACAGTCATGTACTAGAGACATTTATAATAAACTGATACTCCCTCCATCCCAATTAATGTCAAACTTTCTTTCTTAGTCCATCCCAAAATAAATGTCGCGTTCCTAAATAAGGAAATAGTTTTAGTGCAATTTTATCATTGTACAAGCATTGTACAAACAAGTAAAACATATTCCTCGAAAAGACGTTGACAAGTCAAAGGCGATGTATGTTATGGGATGGAGGGAGTATCTCATAACATAATAAGAAACAAAGGTAAAGTTAGTAATAGTGGTAGTTTTGTTTTCTGCACATTATCCTGGCTTTTCTCTCCCTAGTAGATTTTCGTCGTGCTTTTTTTTTTCCTTTCCTTTTATTTAGCTTGCATCTTTCTCTAAGGCAACATGTAAGAGAGAATTGCTTTTCTGCAGTGGGCCGTCACGGTTTGATTGGGATCGAAATGCAGAAGCTTGGGTTTATAGGCGGAATAAAGCAAATTTATCCAAACTCTTGGAAGTTGAGTTGGAGAAACTGTGTGGTAAAGCGATTAGTCTTTCTTGAATCTCCTATCGGGAAATTCTTATTGGTGGTAATCACGCTCAAACCTTCAAATTGATTTATTGAAATGTCTTTCTGTATGCTGTAATTTGTATTATCATTTATTGATTTGTCAAGTCAAGCTAGTCAGTTAACGAGTAAAATTAAATGGGCCACTTACTCTAGGGCCCCCTCAGGAGAGATTTAAACTCAATGCAAGACACACAATATCCAAATTACTAAAGACACCCCTTGGCAAAAGACTGAACTACCCTGCTATCCAAAATTTCAGTCATCTCTTATAATTGACATAACCAGTTCACCTCTTATAATTAAAGTATAAGAGTTAATTTTTTTCACAAAAAAAAATATTTTTTTAATATTTTATTAATGTTGATTCTCATATTCGGTCAAACAGCAAATCAGTTCTTATAATTGACTTATAAGACTAATTCATTTCTTATAAGTGATTTATAAGACTAATTTGTCTCTATTGACTTATAATACAATTTTTTTCAACAAAAAAATCAATTTTTTTAATAATAGAAACGAATTAATTTTTTAATTTATACATTACAACTCTTATAGCTTAATTATAAGACCAACTTAAATTAGATCTTAAGGGTTGCAAATATATAAGGCCGGGAATCATCTCTCTCTCTCTCTATCCCCTCCCTCGTTTTTGTTTCCTTTTCTTTGGTATTTTGGGACTTGGGGGTAACATGGAGTGCATGTTGTTATTGAGATACCTACATTGTTACAATTTCAGTGGCATGCTAAAAAGATTAGGAAAAAAAAAAAAGAAGATTTGATTTTAGATATAGATTATCCAAGAAGTGATCTACGAAAAGCAGGGGGTGAGCAACTTCTTATGGAACGCATCAAAATTGCGTTCACGACCTCCCGAACGCAAACGCAATAGTTTCTCCCAAACAGCACTCAATCTGCGTTTTGAGCCGGAAATACGCGTTTGGGCTCTGGAAGGCACTGCCAAACACACCTTAAATCTTGATTATGATGCATATAAATTTATTTGGGTGTTTGTGATTGAGATGTTGATTGATTAGCAAGATGTTAATAAGTCAGACCACCAGGAGAGAGCTCTTTGGATAATGCACTCTATGTGTTTGTATTTTTGCCACACCCAAATACAGTTGCTGAGCTTTTCTGGTGGGGCGGGGGGAGGGTTTGAAATTTGAAGAAAAGCTAAATAAGAGTTTAATTTTGTTGATTATCTCACAAATCAGCAGCTTCTCTTTCATCTTTAGTTGATTTTGTTTGGTTTAATTGCATTATATTTCATTCATGCGAGAGTTGAAATGACACTATAGTTCAAGTATCTTGTCCTAGTATTGCAAAGGATGTTGTTTGAGGTTAGATCTTTTGAAAAAGTAATCTTTCAAAGTTTATATATTGATTCTTGTGATGATATATGCCAAACTTTTATTAGAGCTAGAGGTTTGATATTGTAATTTTTCATTATAAATAGTGAAAATTCATGAAAAAACGTGTTTTCTAGTGATAATGAAAATCGTGTTTTTAAATATGCGTTGACATTTTTGTAAATAAGTAAAATTTCGTGCGCTGTTTGTATGTTCAACAAACCTTCTGAATAACAAGCTCAAATGAATTTGGATAACAATAATATTAAAACCTTATGAATATAATTAACAAACATATTTGAACAAGGTTGTGAATAACAAATCTTTTGGATATCAGGTTCAAGGGTTATGGATAACAATATTAAAATATTCTGGATATAAATTAATAAACATATTTGAACAAGATTTTCAACAAATTTTCTGAATATCAACATTAAAGGTTTCTAGATATTAATATTAAAGTCTTTTGGGTATAAATTAACAAGCACATTTGAATAAGAATATAGCAAAAAAAAACTTCTGGATATCAATTTTAAAGATTTTTGAATATTAATAACACATGCTTTTGGATATGAATTAACAAGCACATTTGAACAATACCATGATCAACAAACCTTTTGGATGTCCAGAACCTTTGAGACTAATATCCAGAACTTATGAGATTGATATTAAGAAGGTTCGTGGCAAAGAAAATTTTGAGGCATTCAAAAGTCACGGGGCTTTGTCACGTGAAAAAGGGTTTAAAAATCCCAAAATACGTCATTCAAGCCCTCAAATGGGACTTTGAAATTTTATAAATAAAGTGTTAAAAGATGGAAAGTGATAGTGTTTGACATGACCAGATGTGGTGTTTAAGATGACAAGTTCGTGTGTTGAAAAGTGTCGAGAGAGGTGTTGAGGAGTTCTGATTATTACAAAAATGTTACAACACATTTTTTTTTTAATAAATTTTGATTATTTACAAAAATGTTACCACATATTTAAAATTCATATTTTAATGATTAGAAAGAACGCATTTTTTTTCTAGAGACTTGCTCTCGCAAATATTATTTTAAGTTGGTTATCACATTATTACGTGCAAAATGAAAAAAATACATATTCTGAACATAAAGGGTTGAGGAATATGATTATGAACGACAATGTTATACTCATCTTACAACGGAAAGATGTGAGCTTTGATTGCAATATACTTGCTCTTGCTCTGTTTCATAATAAACGTCTCATATGGTTATTTAAGTTAAATTTTGATCAAGAAATTATGAAAATTTCAGTATCTTTGATTATTATTGATACATTAATACAAACACTATTTTTAACTATTTTTAAATGTTGGTTGAAGTTCAAATTAGTTGATATGCGATATTTTTATTCCGTGAGTTAGGGAGTATAAATTTCTACTCCACTACCTCTGAGCGTCAATAAAATCTATGAAGTTTTGAGTATGCCTTGGGTAAGTCACTTGAACCTAAATCGTTGTTGTTTATGTTTAGTGGGCCAGTACATGATGCTTATATAGTGGATTGAATTTTTGACATGATGCTTATTTATATTAATTATATTAAGGATATTACGGAATCTCCTCCTAAAGTTTCCTAATGTTACTTGTTTGACTTTCTCTAGATTATTCCTTGTCAATATTTTCATGTATTTAGATTAGGCAACTAAATATTGTATTATGATTAGAATAAGGAAACTCCTTCTCCTTATTAGAATATGACTCATTTTCCTTATTAGAATAGAACTCTCTCTTGCATATATATTAAGAGTTTGTGAATAAACAATCCAAGAATTTTCTCATGGCCGGCTCCCCCTCTTCCACCATCCCCAACTCCGCCGAACCCGATCAACCCCTCCTCTTAGTTAATTTATCCTACTGCCGTTCCCTTACTCCTCTAACCTACCTTACATAGGCATCCCAAATCACCTCTATCCTCTTTGGCCTCGACCTTCTAAAGTTTGTCGATGGCACCCACCCCAAATCCGAGGATAACATTACCACCGCCAATCCTGCCTTCGCGGAAACCGACGATGAACCGGCTAAACCCGCCACTACTATATCTATCCCTAACCCGGCCGCCATTACATGGTCTCGCCAAGATCGCCTCATCCTTGGGGCTCTCATAGGTACCTTAGATCCTACCGTAGCTCCCCTAGTCCACTAAGCCACCACCTCCCATGAAGCTTGGACCACCCTTAAAACTATATATGCCAACCCCTCTCCTGGACACATTCTTCAAATAAAGGACAACCTTGCCAATATCACCAAAAACCAACTCTCCATCTCGGAATACATGAATGCCGTCAAATCCTATACCGACAAACTAGCCATCCTAGGTAAATCCATGGATTTCGAAGACATAACCTACACCATCCTCAAAGGTCTAGATTATGAAACATTCAAACCCGTTATAGACTCAACCCGCGCCCGTGATAACCCCATCTCCTTTGAAGCCCTCCATGAAAAACTCATCCAACATGAACTCACCATTAAACAATCCACCCCCACCAATCCCCTCCCCACCACCGCCTTCACCGCCCAAGCCCGCCCATCATCAAGCCGCAACACCTACCGCCCCTCCAACCCCTCGCCCTCTCCTTCCCCCCATCCACCCTCACGCCTTCACTTCAAAGGCAAGTGCCAATATTGTCACAACATTGGCCATGTCATCTCCTAATGTCGCAAATTCAAACGTGAACACCCCACTGTAAACCTCCCCCCTCAACCTCGCCCAAACCAAAACCAATTCCCTAACCAACAATACCCCCAAGCCCACACTGCCGCCTACCCCAACCCCTCTCCCCTCCCTCTTGGCTCATAGATAGCGGTGCCACCAACCACATCATCAATGACCTCTCCAACCTAGCCTTACACACACCCTACAATGGCAGTGACGACGTCATTATCGGCGATGGTTCCTCCCTCCCTATTGCTCATATAGGTTCATTCTCTCTCTCCACATCCTCTCCACCTCTTATTTTCAATAGTGTCTTACATGTTCCTCTTATCACTTGTAACATCCTCTCCGTGTCTCAATTTTGTCGTGACAATAATGCTATCATTGAATTCTCACACTCTTCTTTTCTCATTAAGGACAAAGCTACGAGTCAAACTCTCATCCACGGAGACCTTGAGGATGGCGTCTACATTTGGCACCCTCCGCCCATTCAAGCCCATTCAAGCGTCATCTCTTCACAATTGTGGCATCATAGATTAGGACATCCTGCTCCCCCCATTCTTAGTTTACTATGTAGCAAACATCAATTGTCTACTTCTACTAGTTTATCTCCGTGTAATTCTTGTCTTATTAATAAAAGCCACAAATTACCTTTTGCATCATCTACTCTTATTTCACATGCTCCTCTAGATCTCATTTTTTTCGATGTATGGACTTCCCCGGTTCACTCCCTTGACAATTTCAAATATTATGTCATCTTTGTCGACCACTACACAAAATACATTTGGTTCTACCCCCTAAAACACAAATCAGACACCTACAACACATTCCTTCGTTTCAAAACCCTAGTCGAAAAATTCTTCCACCGTCCCATCATTCAAGTATACTCTGATAACGGGGGTGAATACCTTAAACTCACACCCACTCTCGCTCAAAACGGAATCACCCATCTCACCACACCACCTCACACTCCTGAACATAATGGGTATGCCGAACGTCGTCATCGCCACATTGTCGAAACGGGTCCTTCTCTCCCATGCCAACCTACCCCTCACCTTTTGGCCCTACGCCCTCACTATTGCAACCTACCTCATAAACAGAATGCCCACCCCCACCCTCAACAATGACTCTCCCTACCTCCGCCTATTTCATTCCCCTCCAAACTACACCAAACTACGAAGCTTTGGCTGCCTCTGTTACCCTTGGCTTCGCCCTTATACCCCCCACAAGCTAGCCCCCAAGTCCATTCCGTGCATCTTTGTTGGTTACTCACCCACGCAAAGTGCGTATTACTGCCTTGACCCCACCACCCATCGAGTCTACACCTCCCGCCATGTCCTCTTTGTTGAAACATCCTTTCCATACACCTCCCTCACCTCCACTACCCCCATTGCTTCCGCTCCCCCTCCCTCAGAATGGCACACCCTTTTCCTCCCCATCCCAAACACCACACCCTCCGTTTAACCACCACCCAATCCCCCCACCCCTCCCCTCCCCTCCCCCACCCAACCCTCCCCTAACCACCCTTCACCCTGCAGTCGGCCCGAAATCACCCACGCCCAGCCAGATCACCCGCGCGATCGCCCCCCAGAATCGCGCGATCGCCCCTCCACTCCAGTAACTTCGCGCGATCGCACCCTCGATTCGCGCGATCGCCCCTTCCTTCCAGAAACTTTGCGCGATCGCCCTCCTCACTGCGACGCTTCTTCCAAGCAAAGATCGTTCCCCCTCTCACTCGTACCATTACTACCCGGCTGTCCCATGGAATTACCAAACCCAACCCCAAATATGCCAACCTATCCTACCTCCCCTCTCCCACTAGCCTTCCCACAACCACCAAACAAGCTCTCTCTATCCCACACTGGCGCAACGCCATGATCGAGGAATTTCAGGCTCTCACTCGAAATAATACCTGGAATCTAGTTCCCCCTGCCACAGCCCACAACATTGTCGGGTGCAAATGGGTATTTCGCATCAAGTACAACCCTGACAATACAATTCAGAAATACAAGGCTCGGCTTGTGGCCAAGGGCTTTCACCAACAACCTGGTGTTGATTTCACTGAAACCTTCAGTCCTGTTGTCAAACCCGCTACTGTCAGGCTCCTTCTCTCCCTTGTCACAACCAACCGCTGGCCTCTCTGCCAGCTTGATGTCAACAACGCCTTTCTTCAGGCTCGCTCTCTGAATCCGTTTTTATGACACAACCCCTCGGCTTTGAGGACTCCACTAACCCCTCTCATGTTTGTCATCTCTCTAAAGCCATCTATGGTCTTAAGCAAGCACCTCGAGCTTGGTTCCAAGAACTCAAAACCTATCTCACCACTTATGGCTTTCACCCCTCCCTAGCCGATCCCTCCCTCTTTATATTCAACAAAACACCGACCCCAATTTTTCTTTTGGTTTATGTTGATGACATCATTGTCACCGGACCATCGCATACACTTCTTCAGTCATTCATCACTAGCTTGTCCAAGCATTTCTCTCTCAAAGATCTTGGTCCTTTGTCATATTTCTTGAGTGTTGAGGTTGTCCCCAACAAAAATGGCATCCTCCTCTCCCAAACGAAGTACATCCATGATCTTCTCACCCGTCACAACATGATTGACTGTAAACCACTCCCCACTCATATGGTCACATCACCACCCCTTGTGAGATCTACTACCACTCCCGCTATTGAACCTACTTCCTATCGTGCTATTGTTGGAGGTCTTCAATACTTGTCATTTACTCGCCCTGACATTGCCTTCTCGGTAAACAAACTTGCACAGTTCATGCAAAATCCCCAATCATCTCACTGGGTTGCTCTCAAGCGGCTCCTCCGCTACCTTCATGGTACAATGCACTTGGGTCTCCAGATTTACTCTGCATCACCCCCCACTCTTCATGCATTTTGTGATGCCGATTGGACTGGTGACAAGGATGATTTTGTATCCACCTCTGGTTTTTTGTTTACTTCGGGCGTAACCCAGTTACTTGGTCATCCCGCAAGCAACGTGCTCTTGCCCGCTCTACCACTGAAGCCGAGTTTCGTGCCATTGCTGACACCACTGCTGAGATTACTTGGGTTCGGAATCTGCTTATTGAGCTTGGTATTTCACTTACTTCTCCGCCTGTTGTATATTGTGACAACCTTGGTGCTACAACTTATTCAGCAAACCCGGTCTTTCACTCTCGGATGAAGCATGTGGCTCTCTCGTTTCATTTTGTCCGTGAACAGGTTCAGTCTGGCTCTCTCCGTGTGCAACACATTTCTGGTAATGACCAACTTGCTGATATTCTAACGAAACCACTATCTCGCTTACGCTTCGATCAACTCATTTTCAAGATTGGTCTTCTCCAAGGATCGTCCATCTTGCGGGGGCGTATTATGGATATTACGGAATCTCATCCTAAAGTTTCCTAATGTTACTTGTTTGACTTTCTCTAGATTATTCCTTGTCAATATTCTTATGTATTTAGATTAGGCAACTAAATATTGTATTATGATTAGAATAAGAAAACTCCTTCTCCTTATTAGAATAGAACTCCTTTTTTTTTAGAATAGGACTCTCTCTTGTATATATATTAAGAGTTTGTGAATAAACAACCCAAAAATTTTCTCATTCTTACAATTTATACAGTGAATTGAATTTTCGAATTCGATCGTTATAGATAAGATAAGGGATTATCCTCCTAATCATCCTTGTGATAATCCTCCAAATGATATTATGGATTATATAAGTGATGATGTTCCCACTGATGTTGTCGAAGATGATGAAATAACTAATGATGACTCTCAAAGGAATTGGTTTTAGTATGTTATATAAGGTCGACAAAGCTTTCCCTACAAAATATCGACCCCACAAAATATTGACACTACTATTCCAAGAGACTTAAATGCTCTTAAAATTAATTGTTTTTTACATAAATACCTACATCGATTCTTCCTTTTTTCCCAAGGGGGGGTGGACTGATCTGCTAAGTGAGGGTGCACTTAGTAATTTTTTTTTTACATGTCAACATTAATTTTGGGGTTCACAGCCACCCCTTTCGGTGATCTTGTGTCCGCCCCTGTGTTTATACCACGTTTTTTCCTTCATTTTTTAGTCGGAGTAAATTTATTTTTCAAATCCCAAACAACACAAATCGGCTATACAGGTGGGCGACCGCCCAGGCAGTGTGGGCGACCGCCCAGCGACGTAAAATCCGGCGATCCAGTTTCCTTTTGGCGTTCACTTTCCTTTTCTTTCTAGGTTTATGTTTAGAAATTTATTTTGAGTAGCTATCTTTTCCTTTTCTATTGTAACCTATATATTCAGAAGTTGATCAATTAAAAACACAAGTTTTGGGAAAATTCTAAATTAATTTCCTACATGGTATTAGAGCGACATCATACACAAGTCTAAATCCATGGCGAGAAACGATGCTATCATCAATAATCCTCCTAAAATCGAATATAATTCTCCTTTTAATCCTTGTCCTCAGGATATGCCATGCAATTTTATTAATCCTACTCATTTCAGGTGTTCTTCTCGCAAAGAAGACAGAACTACAACAACACTGATCGCGGCCCCTATCTTGTTGGTGCACTGCCGCCGAGCTCCTCTCGTCGCTTCCTCTTCGTCGTTCACAGTTGAGCAATCGCAGGCTTTGGCAAGCCTCGTCAGTAATTCTCAAATCTCAAATGATCGCCTCCATGGTAAGTTTGATGCAACTTCATGGATAATTGATACAGGTGCTTCAAATCATGTAACTGGAAATGCCTCGTGTCTCCTTAATTCTCGGACTATACCGGCTTGTCCAGTCGATTTATCTAATGGGTTGCCTGTGTTGGCTCATACATACAGAGGGATCCGTTCATCTGACGGACATTATTACCCTCTCTCATGTTCTCTTTATTCCAAACTTAAGCTACAATTTAATTTTAATTTCACAACTTTCTGACGATATTCACTGCACTGTCCAATTTAACTCCTCTATGTGTGCTATACAGGACCTGTCGAGGAACCTGATTGGAATGGGTGTTGGGCGGGATGGACTCTACTACTTTCGCGGCACATCTTCAGCATATAATATTTTTGTTACCGGATCGCCTTCTTTGTTGGAGCTGTGGCATAATCGCTTGGGGAACCCTTCCGAGAATGTAGTAAAGCTTCTTCCCTCAGTTAGTCATACTTCTGGTAGTTTACATAAGCCTTGTGATACTTGTTTTCGGGCTAATTAAACAGTCTGGAGATAGTTTTCTTGTTAGTGATCATAAGTCTACTAGAATCTTTGAGAAGGTACATTGTGATTTATGGGGTGCATACACTCATTCTTCTTCTTGTGGTGCACGATATTTTTTAACTTTGGTGGATGATTTTTCCCGAGCTGTCTGGGTTTATTTATTAGTTGATAAAACAAAAGTTTTTCGTATGTTTATGGCTTTTATTGCTATGGTAGAACATCAGTTTTTTTCAGAAGATTAATGTTGTCCAATCGGATAATGGTACCGAATTTAATTGCTTGCTTGATTATTTCTTTTCCTCTGACATTCTTTTCCAAACATCTTGTATTGGTACCCCACAACAAAACGGTAGAGTCGAGCGGAAACATCATCACATTCTGAATGTAGCTAGAGCGCTTAGATTTCAAGCTCATTTACTATTTTCTTTTGGGGTGAAGCAGTTCTCACTGCTACTCATTTGATTAACCGAACTCCTACACCCATCTTAGGAAGACTCCCTATGAGGTATTGTTCGGTAAATTGCCTTTCTTTGACTATCTCCGAGTCTTTGGTTTCTTGTGTTATGCCCATAATCAGAAGGCTAAGGGAGATAAGTTTGCTAGTCGTAGCCAAAAATGTATCTTTGTGGGCTATCCTCTAGGCAAAAAGGGATGGAAATTGTTTGATCTAGAGACAAAGAATTTTTTTGTCTCTCGGGATGTGAAGTTTTTTTAGTCAATTTTTCCTTACAGCGATCCAAATTCTGTACCTCATGTCCCAGATTCTGTTGAGCTCCTTAATCAAGAGGCTGATTTTGCTTTTTTTGATTATCCGGATGTGAAAGATATTGCCTCTCCTTCTTTGCCAGTGGTACCTTAAGATATTTCCGAGCCTGTTCCCATAGCTTCTACAGATACTGCTTCCGCGGCCGTACCATCTGCTTCTACTACAGATTCTTCTCATGTTGAGCCAGAAGCTTTAGGGAGGGGCTTGCGTACGAAAGTTCCATCCGTTCCCTTCGAGACTACATTGCTCATACTATTGCTCCTACTAGTCCATCCCCCATGCACTCTACTCCAGTCGGCTCCTCAGGTACTCCTTATCCTATAGCTCACTATATAAATTGTGACAGTTTTTCTGTGAAATATCGTAACTTCCTTGCAGCTATTACCTTGGCTAAAGAGCCTAGGACTTTTCATGAGGCAATGTCACAGGATGGGTGGAAGGAATCTATGCAGGATGAAATTCGTGCCTTGGAAGATAATGGCACATGGACTATGGTTCCTCTACCTTCTGGTAAGCGTGCTCTGGGTAGCCAGTGGGTTTATCGGATTAAGTACAAGTCTGATGGTACTATTGAACGGCTTAAATCTCGATTGGTGGTTCTTGGTAATCATCAGAAAGAAGGGATTGATTACACTGAAACTTTTACTTCCGTGGCCAAAATGGTCACCGTTCGAGCCTTTCTTGTTATTGCTGCCTCAAAGAATTGGGAACTGCATCAAATGAATGTACATAATGCTTTCCTGCATGGTGATCTTCAGGAAGAACTCTACATGAAACCTCCTCCGGGTTTCCATGCCTCTCAGCCTAATATGGTTTGTCACCAAAGTAAATCTCTTTATGGCCTGAAACAGGCCCCGCGCTGTTGGTTCGCTAAACTGGTGGCTTCCTTGAAACACTATGGATTCTTGCAGTCTTATTCTGATTATTCTCTTTTCACATTCATAAAAGGTACAATTCATATGAATATACTTGTGTATGTTGACGATCATATTATAGCTGGGAACGATTCCGCTGCCTTACAGTCTTTCAAAAAGTACCTGAGTGAATGTTTCAAGATGAAAGATCTTGGCTCCCTAAAGTATTTCTTGGGTATTGAAGTTGCTCATAGCTCATCTGGTCTATTTTTGTGCCAACGAAAGTATACCTTAGACATTATATCCGAGGTTGGGCTATTGGGTGCAAAGCCATCCGCTTTCCTATTGAACCTAATCATAAACTTGGTCTTGCCACATGTGAATTTTTGGATGACCCAGAACGCTATAGACGATTGGTTGGTCGTCTCATTTACTTAGCAGTCACCCGACCAGATTTGGCATATTCTGTTCATATTCTGTCGCAATTTATGAAGGAACCTCTCAATGAATATTGGGATGCGACATTAAGGGTTGTAAGTTATCTCAAAAACACACCTGGTCAAGGTATTTTTCTTCGTGCTGATAGTGAGCTCACGCTACAAGGATGGTGTGATTCGGACTGGGCCGCTTGTCCTATCACTCGAGGCTCTCTTTTCGGGTGGCTTGTGTTTCTTGGTCATTCTCCTATATCTTGGAAGACGAAGAAACAATCTACTGTGACTCGTTCGTCTGTCGAGGCCGAATACCGTTCTATGGCGGCCCTTACTTGTGAATGAAAATAGTTGAAAGGATTGCTGTTGAGCCTTGGTGTTCATCATTCCAAGGAAATTATTATCTTTTGCGATAGCCAGCCGGCTCTTGATATCGCTAAGAACCCTGTTTTTCATGAACGAACAAAGCACATTGAAATAGATTTCCATTTTGTTCGTGATGCCATTTCAGATGGCCTTATCTCTTCTTCTTATGTTCCTACTAAAACGCAGCTGGCGGATATTTTTACTAAAGCTCTTGGAAAGCAACAGTATGATTTACTCGTTAGCAAGTTGGGCATTCTTAATCCCCATGCTCAACTTGAGGGAGGGTGTGAAGATGGCGCTGTTCAAGTGGGCGACCGCCCAGCCCCAACTCTCAAAGGAGCCGAATCAACTGTACCAGTGGGCGACCGCCCGGGCATAGTGGGCGACCGCCCAGCTCCAAATCCCAAACAACACAAATCGGTTGTATAGGTGGGCGATCGCCCAGGCAGTGTGGGCGACCGCCCAACGACGTAAAGTCCGGCGATCCAGTTTCCTTTTGGCATTCAGTTTCCTTTTCTTTCTAGGTTTATGTTTAGAAATTTATTTCGAGTAGATATCATTTCCTTTTCTATTGTAACCTATATATTCAGAAGTTGATCAATGAAAAACACAAGTTTTGGGAATACCCTAAATTAATTTCCTACAAATTCGACATAACTGCCTTCCATCTTTCTAATATATGATTTCTTTTCTATTATTAAAGTTTCCATTAAAAATATAAACAATTTTTTTTTGTAACAATTGACGATAATCACTCACACATCCTCATGCCTTTCATTCAACTTCCCCAACTTACTCCATCAACAAAACCTAAAAAATTCATTACATAAATATAGTAACAACTTTTTTGCTTTTAACTTTCTCTACATCTTTACAAAAAAAAACAACCTTTAAGCACTATTTATGATTATAAATTTTAATTTCATAAAAATGTAAGTAAAGTAGATTGAAACCACTCCATCGTGATCCGCCGGCTGGAGGAGCAGATTCAGATTAGGAAGGAGAGGTTGTTTTCGAAGCTGCACCTGTAGAGATGTTTTCGAAGATTGAAACAGATTTACCCTTCTTTACAGGTGAGTTGTACATGGAATAATTTTCAGATTGGCTTTTGGAGGTTGAAAAGTATTTTGAGTTAATGAATATTTGGATGAGAAGAGAGTATCGTATGTCGCTTACAAATTGCTTGGTGGTGCTTCAACGGTGGACTCAATTAAATAATTAGAGGCTACGAAACCGGATACAATCGATTCGTACATGGGGGAGGATGAAATAAGCATTGAAAAAACGATTTCTACCTGTAAAATTTAAGCGATTGATTTATCAAAAGTTTCTGGGATGCAAATATGACCGTTGCTGATTATGTACACACGATTTTCATTCGATCTCTTCGTGTGATGCTTTGAATGAAACTGAAGCACAACAAATTGCGAGGTATGTGACAAGACTTCAGACTAACATTAAAAATCAGGTTGAGTTGCATACTGTTCGCACTATTGATGAAGCCATATCCTGAGCTAAGGCAGTAGAGAGACAACAGCCCACACCGTTTCGGGCACATTCAACATCCATGAGGTATGGAGATTCATCATTATCAAGTGGTAAGGGTCAGTCTTCAGGATATAAACCAACAGTGAGTCACAAGAAGAGGCAAATTTCAGATTCTAAGGATATTGAAGAGAAGTATGAGTATACAACTACTGTTCAGAATCAACCTGCATGGAGAAACACCAACATCACTAATAATGGGCGTCATAATTCTAATCCCGATGCCAAAATTTTGGTGACAAGTGTTTTTGATGTGGTCAGTCGAGGCATTTTTTAAATTAATGTCTTAATCTCGTAGGGGGGTTAATGTGGTTGAATGGGATGATTTTGAAGAAAGAGGCATGGTGGTGATTGTAAAGCATGGTGGGAAGATCCCAACGATGATCAGGAAGACGTTGAGGAACATGGGTCGTTTGTGGTTCGCAGGTTAATGCTCACAACCCCTACGAAAGTGGATAATCCTGAGAGACATAATAATTTTTGCACAAAAGGGAAGATTAATGATATAGAGGTCCATATTATTGTTGACAGTGGGAGCAGCGAAAACCCGGTTGCCCATGATACGGTAGGAAACTGAAACTGACGGTGCAGAAACATCCAACTCCTTCTACAGTTGGTTGGATTATTTTTGTCTGCAATATTAAGGTACATGAGCAATGTTTTGTTCCTTTTTTCATTGGTAGATATAAGGATTTGGTTTTATGTGATATTGTTGATATGACTGCATGTCATTTATTATTGGGTTGACCTTGGCAGTTTGATATTAATGTTGTGCATAAGGGGCAAGATAATTTTATTAGTTTTATGAAAGATGTTGTGAGATTTAATTTATGCCCATTGAAAGATAAAAGTTCTTGTGCCAAGGAGAAGAAGAAGTATATTGTTTTTATGTACTGCTCAGGAGTTTGTGGAGGATGTTAGTGATGCTCTTGTTCTATTTTTTGTGGTAATAAAGGGGTTAGTGGGGAATGTTAGTTTGATTACCAAATCTTTGCAATCGGTATTGGCCGAATATCGTGACATTATGTATGAGGAACTTCCAATAGGGTTGCCTCCCTTGCATGACATTCAACATAATATTGATTTAGTTCCTAGTGCATCTCTCCCTAATCTCTCGCATTACAGGATGAGTCCAGAAGAACATGGTATTTTGTGAGAGCATCTGGAAGACTTATTGAAGAGGGGATATGTTCAGGAAAGTATAAGCCATTGTGCAGTTCTAGCTCTTCTTGTTCCTAAGAAGGATGGGACTTGGCATATGTGTGTTGACAATAGGGCAATTAATAAGATTACAATGAAGTACAAATTTTCGATTCCCCATATTGATGATATGTTAGATATGCTTCATGGTGATAAAATATTTTCAAAGATTGATCTCAAAAATGGATACCATCAAGTTCGTGTTAGACTTGGTGACAAGTGGAAGACGGCGTGTAAGACAAAAAAGGGACTTTATGAGTGGTTGGTTATACCATTTGGGTTATCCAATACACCTAGTACTTTTATTCGTTTCATGAATCTGGTTCTGAAACCGTTTAACAGTAGATTTTTGGTTGTGCATTTTGATGATATCCTGATCTATAATAAAACCGAGGAGAAGAATATTGGGCACGTACAGCCCGTTCTGCAGGCATTGAAGAAGAATGAGTTGTACATCAATTTCAAGAAGTACAGTTAGCGAGGTATGCAGTTTTCATGGCCTTGCAACTTTTTACCATCGTTTCAACAGGAATTTTAGTAACATCATATCCCCAATTACAGAGTGCATGAAAAAGGGTAATTTTTATTGGGGTGACAAAGCAGTTTCTAGTTTCGCTTTGATCAAAGAGAAACTAACAGTGCTCCGATTCTTGTTTTACCAGATTTTACTAAGCCTTTTGAGTTAGAAACGGATGCATCAGAGGCTGGTATAAGGGCTGTTTAATTCAAGTAAAGAAGCCAGTTGCTTTTATGAGTTAGAAATTGGAGAAGGCAAAACGAAAGTATACTATTTATGAGCTTGAGTTTTATGCAGTGGTACAAGCTATTAAGTATTGGGAGCAGTATTTACTACAACGTGAGTTCATCCTTTATACTGATCATGAGGCATTAGAATACAAGAATGGTCATAAATCCATTAATCATATGCATGCTCGATGGGTGGCTTACTTACAGCAGTTCATTGTTGTTATTCAACACAAAAGTGGACATCATAATAAGGTCGCGGATGCCTTGAGTCGTCGAGCTAGTTTGTTAGTTACTATGCAGAATGTGGTTGTGGGGTTTGACTTCTTAAAGGAGTTGTATGAGATTGATGAGGATTTTGCAGAAGAATGGGCAAAGTGTAGAGATGGTGATCCTGTTGGGTTTTTCTTATTGCAGGATGGGTTCCTGTTTTTCAAGGATAAATGGTGCATTTGGCAAGGTTCAGTGCGTGAGAGTCTTATTTCCGAGGTGCACAAGGATGGGCATTGTGGTAGAGACAAGATAGTCAAGTTGGTTTCGCAGACGTATTACTAGCCACAGATCAGAAGGGACACATACATGTTTGTGCAAAAGTATATGGTTTGTCAAGTCAACAAAGGCTAGTCGCAGAATACGGGGTTGTATACGCCTTTGCTAGTTTCTGAGGCTGCATGGGAGGATATATCGATGGATTATGTGATTGGGTTACTTCGTACACAATAGTCTAATGATTTTGTTTTTGTGGTGGTGGATCGTTTTTCGAAGATGGCTCATTTATTCCATGTCGCAAAACTTCTAATGCTACTCATATTACGGGGTTGTTTTTCAACGAGGTTGATCGTTTACATCGGGTTCCTAAAACTATTACTTCTGATCGTGACACTAAGTTTTTGAGTCATTTTTGGCAAACTCTATGTTGCATATTCAGGTCTGAGTTGCATTTTAGTAGCATATTCATGTCTGAGTTGCATTTTAGTACTGTTTTTCAACCCCAGACTAATGGGCAAACGGAGGTGGTTAGTAGGACTTTGGATTCTATGGTTCGTTGTTTATGCAGTAATAGTCTAAAAAAGTGGAATTTGATGTTGGCGGCAACTGAATTTGCTTTAAACAACATGGTTAATCGGACTACGAAGAACATTCCATTTTTGATTGTTTACCAGTGGCCACTTATTCATACTTTTGATTTGGTACCTTTACCAAAGTTACCCTGTTATAGTGTTCCAGATGAACATATGGCGAAGAAGATTGAAGCAATACAGGCGGAGGTGAAGAAGAATATTGAGGCATCAAATGCTAAGTACAAGGCAGATACGGACAAGTGATGCCAGGCAAAGGTATTTTCTTTTGGGGATTTGGTGATGGTACATTTGCGCAAAGAGCGGTTCCCAATAGGTACTTATAGCAAGCTTCATCCTAAGAAGATTGGCCCGTGCAAAATGTTGTGGAAGATTACTGATAATGCCTATGTTGTGGAATTGCTATATGGGTGGAACATCTCTCCTACTTTCAACGTTGCGGATTTAGTTGACTTCTACCCAGATGATCATCTTTATGTGGATAAGGACTCGGGAACAAGTCATTTTCAAGTGGGGGACATGATATAGCACATGCCAAGGAAGATGAAGACTTTGAGGCATGTAGAAGGAATCGGCCACACCTAGACAACATAGAGCCGGACACGGCCATACAACAAGAGTAGCACGCCCGTGCTTGTTGAAACGATCGTGTAGAGGGACACTCGACCGTAGCACTGAAGGAGGATTTTGGAAGGCCTCGAACACGACCGTGTGAAATTTAAGGCACGATCGTGCCGTTTCTGTTTACGTTTTTTTATGCTTTTCCTAGTCGGTTTATGATTCTTGTTTTTGGGGTTATTTTTGTTTATTGTTTTCTAATATTCTATCTAGGTGTAAGTACCCCAATCCAATTCGCGACCCTTTATAGGTGCCTTTTAATATAATAAAATTGCACTAGGGGGCATTTTGGTAAATTTCCGGTCCATTCCGAGACTTTCGAGAACCTTTTATAAGTTTCTGTCTGCAATAGGGCTGCATCGAAGCTCTTCAAGCTGGGGCTTTGCTAGGCGGTTCTCTCAGGCTTCCCCGTATCAACTCTTCAAGCTGGGGCTTTTCTAAGCTGGTCTCTTATGCTCTCCCATATCAGTATTTTTGCCGGGGTATCCTCTGCATTCACGTGACTACATGATGGATTCAATCCTTATCAAGTTCACTTCGGGACTGCTTGGCATTACCAACTGGGTCTTCGCCACGTCACCTCCTCAAGATCTAGGCTTCGCCTAGTCATCTCTTCAAAGCTAGGGCATTCTCTGCACTTCCTCTGCTGCTTGCCGTCTCGGGCGCGCGACACACTTTGTTCTTGCCAATCAGCAACAATCAACCTGCTGCAATCTGCACTCCCGGGAGCATCCCCGACTTGCCTAGGCTGCACCATTTCTCATCCATCACTCATACATTTCCCCACCTCATGGGAGAGGGTTCACTTCACCACATACATCCCTATACACAATCACCCCATTCATCATCATACATTATCATACCTATATACATTCATCCCATATACAATCCATCATTTGCTATCTGTTCGTCAAGCCATACAAAAATCTTCACTCCATTTTCATCCCCATCCGAGATGGACTCGTGCAATAATGCATAAGCAAAATTTGAAATCAAGTGATTAAAATGCAAATTGCCTAGAGTGTTGTGTTTTCTCCTCAACAGGGTACAGTAATCCAATGATCATAATCTAATCATGGGAACTGCTCCTCAAATCAAATCTGGACAAAGATTTCAAATCCTGCAGGTGGCATGTTCTGCCTTAATCATCTTCATCAGTCTCATCTTCTTCAGACTTATCAGTATCGTCTAAAAGAGCCTTAGCTGCCTGAGTCTCCATGCAATGCTCGTCTGAAAGAGTTTCAGCTGCCTCAATCTCCAAGCAATGCTCGTCAAAAAGAGTTTCAGCTGCCTCAATCTCCAAGCATTAATGCTCTTTAGCCTCATCATCAAAAGCCTGTTCTCATCGGCAGATCATCACCAAAAGCTCGTTCTCATGGGAGGATATTCACCAAAAACCCGTTATCATTGGCGGATCTTCACCAAAAGCTCGTTATCATTGGCGGATCTTCACCAAAAGCCCGTTATCATGGGCGGATCTTCATCAAAGCTCATTGCACCGACACGTCTTTATCAAAGCCCGTTTGCACCGGCAAGTCCTCATCAAAGCCCGTTTGCACCGGCACATCTTCATCAAAGCCCGTTTACACCGGCACATCTTCATTAAAGCCCGTTTGCACCGGTACATCGTCATCAAAGTCCGTTTGCACCGGCACATCTTCAACAAAACTCGTTGCACCGACACATCTTCAACAAAGCCCGTTGCACCGGTACACCTTCATCAAAGCCCGTTTGCATCGGCACGTCTTCATCAAAGCCCGTTTGCACCAGCACATCTTCATCAAAGCCCGTTTGCACCGACACATCTTCATCAAAGCCCATTGCACGGGCACATCTTCATCAAAGCCTGTATGCACGGGCACGTCTTCATCAAAGCCCGTTGCACGGGCACATCTTCATCAAAGCCCGTATGCACTGGCACGTCTTCATCAAAGCCCGTTGCACCGACACACCTTCATTAAATCCCGTTTGCACCGGCAAGTCCTCATCAAAGCCCATTTGCACCGGCACATCCCCGTTTGCACCGGCACGTCTTCATCAAAGCCCGTTTGTACCGGCACATCTTCATCAAAGCCCGTTTGCACCGGCACATCTTCAACAAAGCCCGTTGCACACTGGCACATCTTCATCAAAGCCCGTATGCACCGGCACGTCTTCATCAAAGCCCGTTGCATCAACACATCTTCATCAAAGCCCGTTGAACCGGCACATCTTCATCAAAGCCCGTATGCACCGGCACGTATGCATCAAAGCCCGTTGCACTGGCACACCTTCATCAAAGCCCGTTTGCACCGGCAAGTCCTCATCAAAGCCCATTTGCACCGGCACATCTTCATCAAAGCCCGTTTGCACTGGCACGTCTTCATCAAAGCCCGTTTGCACCGGCACGTCTTCATCAAAGCCCGTTTGCACCGGCACATCTTCAACAAAGCCCGTTGCACCGGCACATCTTCAACAAAGCCCGTTGCACCGGCACACCTTCATCAAAGCCCGTTTGCACCTGTCTATCTTCATCAAAGCCCGCTTGCACCGGCACATCTTCATCAAAGCCCATTTCACCGGTACATCTTCATCAAAGCCCGTATGCACCGGTACGTCTTCATCAAAGCCCGTTGCACCGGCACATCTTCATCAAAGCCCGTTTGCACCAGCACATCTTCATCAAAGCCCGTTTGCACCGGCACATCATCACCAAAGACCTTCCCTTGCACGGAAAACCAACAACTCTTCATCATCATCAGTCGTAGCCTCAGTCCTTCCGATAGCTACAGGTAAGCACAACACAGGTATGAACGCATATCTCTTTCAAGCTACAAATCATAATATTCTTTGTTGCAAAGCGCTAGTTATCATTTGTTTTCCTTTGGGTTTGTTTCCACTCTTTCCTCGGGTCGAGACACCTTAGTTCTCACTCTATTCTCTCCTCGGGTCCGTCCCTCTTGTAAAAAATCCTAGGGTCCGTCCCTCTTGTCAAAAATCCTAGGGTCCGTCCCTCTTGTCAAAATCCTCGGGTCCATCCCTCTTGTCAAAATCCTCGGGTCCGTTCCTCTCGTCATCAAAGCCCGTTGCACCGGCACATCTTCATCAAAGCCCGTTGCATCGGCATATCTTCATCAAAGCCCGTTTGCACCGGCACTTCTTCATCAAAGCCCGTTTGCACCGGCACGTCTTCATCAAAGCCCGTATGCACCGGCACGTCTTCATCAAATCCCGTTTGCACCGGCACATCTTCATCAAATCCCGTTTGCACCGGCACATCTTCATCAAAGCCCGTTTGCACCGACACGTATTCATCAAAGCCCGTTTGCACCGGCACGTCTTCATCAAAGCCCGTTTGCACCGGCACGTCTTCATCAAAGCCCGTTTACACCGGCATGTCTTCATCAAAGAAAGTTTGCACCGTCACGTCTTCATCAAAGCCAGTTTGCACCGGCATGTCTTCATCAAAGCCCGTTTGCACCGGTGTGATGATGTTGCCATTTCGCGGGAAAAATTCGATTTTTGCGTTTCTTTGAAAAACCAAATAAAACCGGAAAAAAACGGAGTCGCCACGCCATTTTAATTTTGAGGGGCCAAAACTTTGAAAAAAGCCCGAGATCAGAGATTTAGGTTCGGAGGTCATGTTACGCGTCGGGAAGGACGTTAGTGTGCACCCGACGCGCCTCGTAAAACGAGTCTTCCAAGCTGAAAATCATTTGTGTGTGTGTGTGTGTGTGTGTGTTTTGGCCAAAATAAGTTGAAACTCAGAAAAGTAAAAATTGGGATATCTTTTTAAGACTTTAAACTGATCCCATGATTTTTTGGAAGATTTTTGGATTGAGATTTGGTACTCAAAAGACCTTTTGAAGTTGAGAGCCATTTCTGCCAGAATGAAAAAGGCAGTGGACCTTTGATTTTAAAAGGGATTCAAGGGTATTAAAACTTCATAATCTGGATAAACTCAGAGAATGAAAGTTGTTCTAGACACCTTAAATAAAGTTTGTGCGAAGGAATTTTCCATTTTGGAGAAGATTTGAGGGTCAAACCTTCTGGAAACCTCAGATATGAGATCTGGATTCTCAGAAGGTGATGAACTAGCCTCTGAAAGAAAATTTGAAAAGAGGAGTTTTACTCACCCAAAAAATAAGGTAAAAATATGTATGGAAAGATCTGGATGTTGGCTACAAAAAGTATTTTGTAGTCAACACCAAATTCCAAGTTCATCTGTGTCCAAAAATTAAGACCATGGACTGAGGTCTGAGAAAATTGCTACTGGACAGCAACTTCTCAAGAAAGAAAATATGATTTTAAGGGGGGTTTTGCATCCATGATTGTCCCCATTTCCCTAGGTTTTGGTTAGTGATCACTAGACATTTTAGTGATGAATCAACTATACCAAACCATCCTTGGGGTACATTAGGACTAAGCATTTCATTTGCTTGGGAAGGGGAATTTTATCCTTTGAAATCAAGATTTTGTGCTTGAAAATGGTTTTTTAGGGTTTTGAAAGTGCATTTTTGCAAGTAAGCAAGAAAAGCTTTGAAAATAATTTTGATCTTTGTAGAAGATCATCCATGGAGATGGTCTTCCATGGTGATCTTCTTAGATCTAGAGCAAGAAGATGAAAGAACTACATTTTGTAGTTTGAAGATGCATGCATGGATGAGATTTAGGGTTAGGAAGAGGAGGGTTTACCAATCTTCCTTGTGTTCTTGAGTGTTTGACTTGAGTGTATGAGTGTTTAAGGCTTGAATATGAGAGTGAATGGATGAGTATGAGTTGGGAAAGATTGGAGAGAAAAAGGTGACAATTCTTGGAGAATTCTCACTGTTTTCTCTCTATATTTCGCCAGAGGTTCGGTGCAAATGTGTTCTTTTTTTTTTTTTTTTGTGACTGGAGGGCTCAATTTATAGCCCTCTGAAAATTACAAACCCATCCGCGCGGACAGGACCTGCAGCGTGCACTGTTCATTAAATGCAGCTTCAGGCTTTGGACAAGAGGAATAATCTTTTTGAAATTTCAAATTAACAGCCAGTTTTTGTTTCCAGCCATTGCCATTTTTGGTTTTCTTCTTTTGTTTTGCTTTTTGAGATTCTTTTTAAGGTTTAACCTTAAATAACAATACCCATTTTACCCTCACTTTGTTAGAAATGTTAGGATAGTTAGGAATTGTTAGAAATGTTATAACTTTCGTTAATTTTCTAACGAAAATTCTAACAAGCTCAAATTGGAGCACTTACAGTAGCCCCTCGGCGACGGCGCTTTCGAAGGAAGCGGGGTCGTCGATAAGAGTAAGGCTCCATATTTGGCGGGATGATCGAGTGATCGGGTGGCTGAACCTAGCGATAGGCTACCTACGTATCCCGAATGGGAATCAAGCCAGTCGTAGTTCGGGTCTTTGACCCTGGAGATGATGGCGTTTTAGGTGCCTCGAACCTCGATGAGCGAGTTCTACAACCGGTTACCGGAAAGAAACTCTGCTGGGATAAGAGATGACCATTTTTGGTCGATGGCTATCCGCTCTCTGGGATAGGAATGACCATTTTTGGTCTGACGGGTATCCGCTCTGCTGGGGATGATTGCGATTTATCGCTTTCTAGTGATAGCGTCTTAGGTGCCTCAAACCTTGAAGATGGCGTTTTAGGTGCCTCGAACCTTGGAGATGGCGTTTTAGGTGCCTCGAACCTTGAAGATGGCTTTTTAGGCGCCTCGGACCTTGAAGATGGCTTTTTAGGTGCCTCGAACCTTAATGATGATGGCTTTTTAGGCGCCTCGGACCTTAATTTGAAATGGCCTTTCGGTGGACTTCGTCTGCTGCCGAAGGATAGGGTGACCGTTTTGGTCGAGGGGCTGGACCTAATGATAGGCTACCTACGTATCCCTAGTGGGAATCAAGCCCTTTCGTAGTTCGAGTACTACTCGAGATTCCGTTGGCTTTTGGGATTCCGTTGACTTTGCTGGGGATTTCGTTAGCCTTTGCTGGGGAAAATCAGACGTATTCGTCTGGGAAATCGGTCTTACGTTTGACTGCCGTTGGATGATTTTGATGAAAGATACGGGATCTCGTTATCTTTCTCAGGGCACTCGGTCTTACGTTTGACTGCCGGGGGTAATTTTGATGAAAGATACGGGATCTCGTTATCTTTCTCAGGGCACTCGGTCTTACGTTTGACTGCCGGGGTAATTTTGATGAAAGATACGGGATCTCGTTATCTTTCTCGGCACTCGGTCTTACGTTTGACTCTGGTAATTTTGATGAAAGATACGGATCTCGTTATCTTTCTCGGGCACTCGGTCTTACGTTTGATCGCCGGGGCAATTTTGATGAAAGATACGGGATCTCGTTATCTTTCTCGGGGGATTCGGTCTTACGTTTGACTGCCGGGGTAATTTTGATGAAAGATACGAAATCTCGTTATCTTTCTCGGGCACTCGGTCTTACGTTTGACTGCCGGGGTAATTTTGATGAAAGATACGGGATCTCGTTATCTTTCTCGTGGCACTCGGTCTTACGTTTGATCGCCGGGGTGATTTTGATGAAAGATACGGATCTCGTTATCTTTCTCAGTGGCACTCGGTCTTACATTTGATCACGGGGGTAATTTTGATGAAAGATACGGGATCTCGTTATCTTTCTCGGCACTCGGTCTTACGTTTGACCGCCGGGGTAATTTTGATGAAAGATACGGGTTCTCGTTATCTTTCTCAGTGGCACTCGGTCTTACGCTTTGATCACGGGGTAATTTTGATGAAAGATACGGATCTCGTTATCTTTCTCGTGGCACTCGGCCTTACGTTTGACTCGCCGGGGTAATTTTGATGAAAGATACGGGATCTCGTTATGTTTCTCGTGGCACTCGGTCTTACGTTTGATCGCCGGGGTAATTTTCTTGACAAGGGGCCGACTTTGGTTAACTTTGGTTAACTCGTCAAGTTTGGGACCGAATTGCGTAGTCCCGAAATTTTAAGGGGCAAAAGGGTCATTTTGACTTCGACAATCCCATCCGCGCGGGCAGGAATGGAAAGCCAGGGGTATTAATTAGGGCCAACGCCCTTCTTCTTCCTCAGTCCAATTTTTGAATTGCCGAGAGAGAGGGAGACAGAAACGAGGAGAACAGCCATTTTCGGCCCTAGAAGCTTCAAAATTCGTCCGTTTTCTTCAATTTTTCAAGCAATGGAACACGGGGAAGGCGCTTTTCAAGGCCAAGGACGTGGTCCCATAGCGGAGAGGCGATTGGAGCTTGTCCGGATGAGGAGGCATTACAATCTTTCGCAATCGGTTGAGGAGGAGCATTACCCCGATGCTTGGCAACATTGGGCTTCGGATCCGCATCTCCGAACGGTATACTTCGAATCCTCTTGATCCTCTTGTCGATTTCTTGCTTGAAATTTTTGGGTGATTTTTGAATTTTTTTTTTGAAAATTCGAATGATTGATGTTCTTGGCTTTGAATCTTGATTTTGATGCTTTGCATGTTGTAATGAGTATATGAGTAACCCAAAATGTGCACTTTGCTTGGGAAAAAGAATTGGCATTTTTGCCACATTTTTTTTTGATTCGAAAATTACCTGTGAAAATTCGAAGAATTGTGATTTTTTTTTTTTGAAATTGAATATTGCATGTTCTTGATGATGATGATTTTTTTTTGAAATTGAATTTTGATATTGATGAATGATGATGCAATGCATGCATTTTGTTTGGAAAGAATGGGCATTTTGCCAATATGAGATGTATGCATGTTTAGGATTTTTTTTTGAAAAGTGGGACGGATTTTTCCTCCCGTTGCATGTAAGATGGATGATATGCATGTATGCATTTTTTTTTGAAAATGGGACGGAGTTTTTACTCGCGTAGGAATGCATCTCCTTTTTTTTTTTGATGAATGCATTGGGACTTGCTGAAAATTGTTTTCTTTCATGCGAGAAAAATGGGGCTATGCTCATTGTATGCTGTTATGCTGTCGAATTTTTTTTTTTAATGTGTATGCTTTCTCTTTTTTTTTTTGTAAATGCAAATGCAATTTTTTTTTGACATTTTCTCTCTCTTTTTTTTTTTTTACAGGGCGGACACCGTTTTGTGACGGAGCAGCTGAACAAAATGAAGACTCGAGGATCGGTGGAGTCTCGTGGATTGACTTGTGGGACCGGCTTCCTGATGCGGGCCGAGGAGCTTTGCCGAGTCCGAGACAGATCGTTGTCGAGACGGGGCTCGGGAGTTCGTCGAGTGCTTCGAGGGGACCGGTCAAGTTCCCTAAGAGCAAGGGCTTCGATGTTTGCTCGCGCAAAGATCGTGGGATGCGACCCACACATTCCACTTCTTCCGGGGCGAGGCGACCTGTTACGCCTTTCGACTATGCCGTTATCACGGGTCCGTCCTTCAATGGACGCAAGCATTGAGTGGCGGGATGGCTACAGCGATGCCGATCTCGTGTGCTCTTCTGGGATTTTCCCCTATTCCCAAAAAGGGGATGGGGATGGAGTATGCCGTGGTCTACGGCAAGATTGTGGAGACCATTGCGAGCTATGAGGCCGGGGAGGAGAGGATAGGCGCCGATCGATTGCCGTGGCCTTCTTGTGGTTTGCTTTCTCGAGCACGCCTTTGGACATGCCGAGGGGACGGCGGTCTTTGCCTTGCCGAGGTCCTCGTAGGACATGGAGACGGCCGAGATGTCTCGTGGGGAGAGGCCGGGCCGGCAGAGCTTTATTTTGCTCTTGATAGGTACAAACCAAGGTCGTGAGCTCCTCAGACCGCTTCGAGTTTGCCCCGGAAGTATTTGCTTTCCCTTTCTTCTTTTGAGCACACACTTTTATTTGCACCGGATTGATTGGATTTTTACCTTCGCAGTGTATGGGCGTTGGAGTTTTTCCACGTCACGGTGTGGCGACAAATGGCGGAGTACGTCGGGCGTATCCGGCCATGCAGCCTTGGTCCAAGCATGCCCGGAGAAGATAAGCTCCAGGGGCGTACGACTCGTGTACGTGGATTGCCTTCCTTCGACGGAGGCCGAGACGGATGAGGGGATGATATTCTTCCCCGGGATCGCTTTGAGGTAGCGCAGCCGAAGGGCGCCGAGATCCGGGACAAGGCAATGAGGATTTTGAGGGGTCCGACTCGCGATGCATATTATCCGGGAGAGAGGGTGACGCGCCGCATGGCGTGAACTCACCTGAGGACACCGGTGGAGCCTCCCGCCGATATGATGCACTCCGAGCGATCGGTCCGTGACCTGGGATGATTACCGAGCAGGTCGCACTTCTGACTTCGTGGCGATTGAGCCGTATGCGACGTTCGTCTTGAGGAGGCCGAGGATGCCTCAGTTTTGGATAGGGAGGGGCTTGGGATCCCGCGGTACCCTCGGACGGATTTTTCCTATATCCAGACGGGGTCCGATTGAGGGTGCAGATCCTCGCCCGAGCGACTTCCACGAGCTTTCCGCCTCGTCCGGTATGAAGGTATGGCTTTTTACGCTTTTCCTCTTCTTTTCTTCCTTTTGTTTCATCATCTTTAGCATCACTTCCTTTTTTGACGCTTTTGCTTTTGTGCAGCTGAGGTGGTCGTCGAGAAGCCGACGAAGCAAGTGATCGGGCCAAGAGATTCATCGGGAGGATGGTCGCTTGCGGGGCTCCTCGTGCTAGAGCGAGGCGACTACGGCCGGCGCCCGTCGACGGAGGCTTCCCTATTCGCTCAGTAGACTTCTTCAGAGACTCCTTTGTCTCCTCTCCTTGATCCCCGCGCTGCACGCTTCGGATCACGTCATTCTCGGGGATCCACACGGGCAGTGGACACGTTTGGCAAGATGGCGGGTCGTCTTCGTACGTGTGTGAGTCTCGACGCCTTCACCTTCGGGTACGATTTTTTCGCAGATCTCGCTTGCCCTATCGTAGCGTGCCGGTTGGTCCCGACGAGCCTCTCTCGGAGACGAGGACGATTCCCGAGCCTCGTGATTTTCGTGGCTCCCGAGGAGGCGGGCCCGAGTCGCAAGAGGGGCCGGGGAGACATCGGGCGCCGGAGACTCCGATTGATTTTTTTTTTTTTTTTTTTTTGAGATTTAGATTTGTACCGGATTATGCACATTTTTTTTTTTTGGATGTAATAATTTAGGATTTTATTTATGTTTGTTTGTTTTTTTTTTTTTTATGCACACTCTCTTTTTTTTTTTGGAATGTAATAATTTAGGATTTTATTTTATGAATGCAATGCAATATGAATGCAGTGTTGCATGAGCCTTGGTTTTTTTTTTTGCAAGGGCGGTTGGTATATGGACCGGTTTGGGAGGGTTTTTGCACGTGTTTCGAGCAACCGGGACGAAATATTCCTTTTTGGTGTAGCAGCTTGACTGCTGCATTTTTCTGGGAAAGCAATCCCATCCGCGCGGAGGAATCCCGCATCCGACAGTGTCCTTTAATTTTGGTCCGCACTGGTCTTGCTTTATTTCAAATTCAAATATCCTCTTCAACCTCCAAATTCAAACACCATTTTCGGGGAGAAAGAGAGAAAAACCATGGAAATGGCCAAAAATTCTCCAAAATTGTCCAAAGAAAGGCAAATGTTGTTCTTTGAAAAGTTCAAGGAGTGGTGTAGGGAGATTATGCACGAGAGGAGGTCCTTCTTTGAAGAAAGGTACAAGATACGATGCTTGTGGTCTCTCAAAGAATTGGTTCCGGATTATGACCTCTTAAGAGCTTCTTCTTCGTTTTGGGATACTAGAAGGCATGTCTTTTGCCTTTCCTTCAACGAGATTGTTCCGACTGTGGAAGAATTTCGGGCCTTGCTTGGAGGTCCGGAGGTGGAAGAGATAGCGGTCCCTTTGCCCGAGGGGCTTCTTTTGTCGACAGATTGTGCGTCCTCCTTCATCTTTCCCTGAGGAAGCGCAAGGTATGATCCGCGGTCCCGATCATTTCGATATTTCCGGTCTTCCCGACACATTTAGGGGCCTAGGCTTGGTGGATGATGCCTATTGGGATGCCTTTGCACTTTGTATGTTTGGCACCCCGTTCATGGTCTATTCCTTTGGGATCTCGCCATCGGTCTCTCGCCGGATGTTGTCGTTCACCGTCGCCCGGGGCGTAGATGTCGTTCCTTTGATTCTTGGGGAGACTTTTCATGCTCTCGACAGATTAGCTACGGACGGCGGTATATGCACGGGGCAGCCCGCTTCTCTTCGACCCCGTGGGCCGATGGAGCGTTTGGGGGTTCTTCGGAAACCTCGATATGATCGTGCCTTGGACTTTTGCCAGAGAGGTGTTGATGTAGATTTTGATGATCGTGGCTCGTGGGAGCGCTGGATGGCGGGTCGCCGCACCGAAGATATCGATGGTTGGTGCCTCATCAAGGGTGGAGACTCGCAGATTGCTTCAGATCGGTCCCATGTGGTTATGCTTCCGGGCTTTCTCACCCAGCTTCTACATTCCGGCTCGTCCTTAGGCAGCTTTGGCTTGGAGCAGTTCCTTTCGAGGGCTTTGATGATGTAGCCACCGGGTGGTGGCTCCTGTTTCCATGGATGATCCCTCGGTGTTTCCATTTCTTTCCCGAGCATGGAGGTATGATGCCTTTCCTCCTAAGTTATCCTCAGCGTCCGAGACCGGCGTTCCCGACCACTTGGTACCCTGGATTGGTATGAGAGGCATCTCGGGAGGGACTCAGTGGCTATTTTGAGGCGGCGTGAGGCCATTGTGGGTGCGGAGGACCCGATCTGCTTCGAGAGGAGTGAGGGCCGAGGCGAGGGCCAATCCTCATGACAGAGCGGAGACGCCGTGGACTGATTATGAGGCTTACGTCAAGAGACAGGAGAGGAGGGCTCCTATGTTACCGCCTAGGTTACAGGAGATGAGGGATGACGCTAGTGGCTACTAAGGCCCCGACAGAGGCCGGTTTGATAGACCCCGTTCCTATACCGTAGCTTGGTAGGAGGAATACCGACATTTTTCCTGGGTCTCGAAGAGAAAGACTCGGAGGGGGAAGAAGAAGGGAGAGGCCAAGCACGAGTGGCTTGAAGTGACTCGAGGTTTCCAAGTATCCCTTTCTTGCCATGACAGCATACATTAGTTTGATTATGTATCTTAGTTTTCTTTTAGCAGTTGCCGCCTGTAGGAATGAATCGGGCTTAGACTCATCAAAGAGCTTTTAACTTGTAATGAATATTTGAATTGCTTTAGAGCTTTTTTTTTTTGAGACGCTTTCATGGTCTCGACTAATTGTATTGATGCCAAAGTATGGCTTTTATTTGTGCTTTAGACCGAACCGTTTCCGCCGCCACGTTCCCTCATTTTGAGGAGCTCAGTCTTCGTAGTTCAACCCGGTGAACTCTTTTTTTTTTTTTTTTGGTGCAACCCCGTTTTTTACCTAGGCCGCCCTTTTCGGGTTTTTAACCTAGTTGGGTATTACTCTTTAGCACTCTTTTTTTTGTTTTTTTTTTTTTTTTTTTTTGGTGCAACCCCGTTTTACCTAGGCCGCCCTTTTCGGGTTTCTAACCTAGTTGGGTATTACTCTTTAGCACTCTTTTTTTTTTGTTGTTTTTTTTTTTGTTTTTTTTTGTTTTTTTTTTGTTTTTTTTTTGTTGTTTTTTTTTTTTTTTTTTTTTTTTGTTTTTTTTTTTTTTTTTTTACGCGTAGTACTGCGGCGTTGCAGCCTTGTCACCATTCACCGGGTGTACAAAGGGATTCCCGTCGAGGTCTGCGAGTTGCATGGCTCCTCCGGAGAAGATCTTCCGGACGACATATGGCCCGACCCATACAGCTCCCATTTGCCGAGAGGGTCGATACGGACCGGGGCTTTTCTTTAGAACGAGATCACCTTCTCGGATCTCCCGATGCTTTACTTTCTTGTCGAAGGCTCGCCATCCTTCCTTGGTAGGCTTGGATGTGTTCCATGGCCTTCAATCGGCTGTTCGTCTAGTAGGGCCAATTCATCATGGCGACTCGAGCCATTCGACCTCGTTGATCCGGCTTTCCAAAGAAGATAATGAGCGAGGGGATTTCCACTCGATTGGGAGTACGGCTTCCATTCCGTATGTGAGGGCAAAAGGTGTTTCCCGCCTTGCCGTTCGACCGATGTTCTCGTAGCCCCGCAGTGCCAGTGTAACTTCGGGCCAATCTCTCGCCTGACACCATCTTCCGATGATATTTTCCAGAGTCTTGTTTGCCGCTTCGACGGCTCCGCTTGGTTTGGGGCCCGTAAGGAGATGACTTGTGACGGGTTATTCGGAATTCCGCCGCAGTTTTTCACGTTCCCCTTCGAAGTGGGATCCATTATCCGAGATGATTTCGCGGGCAACCCGTATCCGCATATGATGTTCTCTTTGATGAAGAGGGCTACTTTCCTTGAGCCGAGGATTTTGTAGGACTTTGCAGAGCATCCTTTCCGATTCCTTCAAAGAAATCACCAATCAAGCGTCTCTTAGGCTCTTCCGCAGCTCCCAAATTCTCACTCGTCAAAATCTCTTCGGCACTTGGGCTCGATTTTCCTCTTCCTGACAACCTCGCTTTAAAGATTTTTTTGTTGTTTGATTTTTTTTTTTTTTTTTTTCGTTTAATGTGTCTCGTTTCTTTATCTAATGAATTATTATTAAAAAAAAAATTTTATTAATTAATTCATCGTTAGTTAAAGTGGCAATCAAGAGATACTCGTAAAGGTTCGTCATTTCATTGAAGACGAAAGGGAATACAACGCTTGCTACTGCACTCGTAGTCTTCAGCGTAAGGCCACTCTGGACGACCCTAGAGACTCGAACTCAACAATGAGAGACTCGAGGACTTGTCCTAGATTGACACAAAGGGACGGGGACCAATCCAAGCTTGGTGATCATTTCCTCCTTGGTCGCGGATGGGCTCGAGAGAGTTTCCCAATTCTTTAGCGCGCATCGCTATCAGGTGGCCTCATGACTCTGAACCGTGGCCGTTTTTGTTTTCCTTTCTCAATTGCCGCTATCATCTCTTGATCGAGCCGAGATCAATCAGTTCCGGCACTGGACTTTTCTTCGAACAATTGCCGCATAATCGTACCATCCCAATCATCTCGAGGGAAATTCCGTGGCCTTAGCTTTTGGCACCGTCGCCCGAATTCAGGTTTCTGATCTTCCCGGGCAAAGAGGAATAGTGGTTGTGAGCTTCTCGAACCGTTCCAACTGTGTCGCACGCCTCTGAAGGTATACTCACTTTTCATGGCAGTGGTAGCCCTGTGTATCTTGGGTAGGTCCAGAACATTCTACGGACCGGTTAGCCTTGGTTCCTTCTCGAACTTGTTGAGGCTATCTTGTAGCTTTAGCCATCCCGCCGTAGGAGCGGGCTCGTGATGTTTCCCGGTTGTGTGGGACCCTTTACAAAGTAGTCACCAAATTAGGACCGAAGGGGAGAGATTTAGGATTGTCGACCAGGGACCTTTCCCGTGGCAGCCTTCAAATCTCTTTCCTTTTGCAAAGGTCCACTCGGGAGGCCTCATATCCTGTGCCGTGGCGAGTATTCTCGTCCTTTCACTTTGATGAGTTTGAAAGTTCCTTGCTTGGCGCTTCCCGCACCGAGGCCAGGTAGATAGCTCATTTTTCTCATCATTTTCAAGACCGGTGGGATTTTATCCCGAGTGACCGTCGATCTATGTTGCACACTTGGGCCTTCGGGAGGCTCGACCGTGAAGCCCGTTAGCATGTGACCTTCCTCGTCATGTTTGATTTCCGTAATAGGTATTCCGCCCGTATCCGTGCCCTCTAAAGTGACTAAATCCCCGTAAATGGTCGTCGCATCCCCATTCGAGACGAATTTCACACACCGGTGAAGGCTTGAGGTGACCCCTTTGACTTGATGGAGCCAAGGTCTTCACAGGGCATTGAAAGTAATCGGGATGTCGATAACCCGGAATTCCACAGTATCAATTTCGTCCAAACCAGAGGTCTAAAGTAGCAACTCCGAGGACTGCCGGGATGTTGAGTCGTAAGCTTTGATCGTGAGAGAAGAAGGCTTCAAGTCTCGTAGTCTTGATATCAAGCAAGCTCATGATCTTTGGCCGGGAAGAATGTTCATTCCGACCCATTATCAACCAGACCCGAGGAGGCGCTGCTCATCCAAACTGATCGTGATGAAGAGAGGCTCATTATGATCGCCCAAATTGAGGGAGGTCGAGATCTGTGAAAGTGATTATGTTCCCGTAGTGGATGTTTCCAATCACTGTACTCACATCATCTGGAGTAGCATCGATAGGCACGAGAGTGCGAGCTGTGCTTTCTTCCACTCTTCAAATTAACGGGGATAAGACGAGGTGAGTAGAGACCAGAGGGAAATGTTAGCTCGCGTTTGCTTCAACCGGGTGAGCACGGATCCTCTTTTTCGTGGTCCTGGAGTTTCACTGCCTTAGCATAGGGGCGGCGATCTTCTTTTGGTGCTTGGTCTCGTGGCCTTCTTATCTCGCCTTGGGATTTCCTTGGAAAATCTGCCCGCATCGGGTCAACAGATTAACTTCCTCATCGGCCGTCCTCGACCGGATTTCTTCAATGCCGCTAGGGTCAATGGGGAGCCCTTTTCGCTATTGGCCACCGGGAGTTCGGAGTGCCCAGTGACAAGTGAGGCCGGGTCATGACCGGCTTCTTCCCCGGGCGGCCCCTTATAACCGCTTCCCAAGTCACAAAGCTTGGCTCGGGGTCTTGTGTTGTTGCCCTCGGGATGGCCCACGAGCTAGTGGCGTCCTCCGATTCACTCTCATGGCCGGCCTTGCTCATAGTTATCATGCAACAAGAGTCGCTATTGTCGGGACTCGGCGGCTTTTCGATCTCATCCCCTAGATAGTGCAGCCATTCTCGATTCCCTTCGTAATACTCGTAGTTGGAGATGATTATAGCGTTACGCGTGGGAGGCGCATCCGGTATCATGCCGCTTTCTAGGACTTCTCTCGAAAGCCGACATACATTCGGGGAAGGTGACCTCTTCTTGGGTAACCCCGACAAGGAGTGTTACTTTGTTCTGGGGTGGATTTGATCTAACCATGGTTATCTTTTCATTTGGGCGGATGGGAGTTAATTTTCCTCTTTCGATCGTATCTTCGACTATCGCCCGGATCGGACACCGAAAACCCTTTCCCCAAAGCATGGTAGGCAAAGTTGTTGAATTCTAAGACATCCACGTGCTCGATCCATGAAACTTCATGGCCTTCATGTCCTCTGGTCTCATATTCGTCTTCCGAAGTTTCTTCGTCGTCGCTTGCCGATAACCAACCATTGCGCTCGGCTCCCATACGGGCTCATTTCCGCATGATCGTTCCAGCATTGTTTCCGGATCCGGGCCTCGCTTGGCTCTTCACTCGTCATCATCATCGTCATCGCTGCCATCGGAATCTTCTTCCCATACTACCGGGATTTCGGGCCGAGAGGGAACGCCGATCAAACCCGCTGGGGAATATGGGTGCGTGCAACCGCAGAAATTGTCATATGTTCCCATTCCCTAAGCGGCAATTGTGACTCAGCCTTCTCCTCCCGTAAATTGCGGGGGAAGAGTGAGAGGGGGTGGCACGTATTTGACACTGTGTAGGATATAGAAGGAATCCTCTTCTTCCGATTCTTCACTGTTCCTGGATCATATTCGGGCTCTCCCAAAGCCAATTTGGCAGAAGTGTACTAGCTCCAGACGCTCTTCGGCCTCTCTTTGCCGATAAGCCCCAAGACGGTGTTCGCCGGAAACTTTCTTGCTCAATCTTTCTTGACTGCTCTAACCATCTTGTATAAATGGTTCTTTCGTGTTCTCGAACTAACAGCCCCAGCTTCTTCGGTATCGGCCTTCCCTTCACCCGAAAAATAGCGGGCCTCGTATTCTTGCAAGGAGTCTCCGACATGAGACCAAGATGGGTTGATTCGTTCGATATCCTCGAGGCCGAGGGGAATCCGAATTCAGATCCTCGACGAGGTTGGCCACGGTATTTGGGGACCTTCATCGCATCTTCCCGGGCATGCGAAGATTCTCCGCATTCAATCATATTCACCCGATTATGGTTCCTCGCGCGGATTTTTGATCGTGTTAGGCCCCTCGGGGCCTTCCAACTTTCCTTGCTCTATTAGCCCCTGGATTGCCTTTTTTAGAGTGAAGCAAACTGCCGCCGATGTCCGTGAGCTTGATGAAAGGCACAATACTTTGTAGTATCCACGGGAGCATTCGGATTTGCTCGGGTTGGAAATTCTCCAAAGGCCGCAAAGAAGCCTTCTTTCACCGCCCCCTAAAGATGTCATTCAGGGCATTCCAAAGTTTTCGAGATTTATGACCCGCGGTCCTGGGGCTCTACCGGGCTTCCCCGGGAGCAAAAGGAGTCGTGTTGTTGCATTCCCCGTCCCGCATAGTTAATCATCTCTTTGCCTTTGGCAGAGCCGGCGCTGTTTGCAGGAGGAGCCCGATATCCGTAGGCGAGTGCGGCAGCCGGTTGCGATTGTAGGCCTTTTCAAACTTAGGCCGCAGAGTTAATCATGGCCCGGCAAGTCTCGAGTATGGGAAGTGATCGAGGGAGGCTCTCGAATGTGGTTTCAAGCATGACCGGAAGATGTCCGCTTGTTCCTCTTCGGAAGGAGGGATGGCCATTTCACCGAGTTTCGTATTCCACCGCTTGTAAAAGTCCCCAACATTCTCATCAGACGCCGCACCGTTGTTTGTAAGGTCAACCCTATTTGTTTCCCATTCCAAGTTGGCCTTATATTTCTCTCGTGAAGGCATTGGTAATCTGGTCCCACGTGGCCCTGGCTTCGTGTTTCAAACGGAAGAACCATTTTAAGGCCTTTGGACTTCAAGGATAGATCGAAATAGTCGGCCCAGCTGATTGGTACATCCTTTTGGCTTTCATCGCCAAGGTATATGTGTCCAAATGGGTTTTGGGACATGCGGTCCCATCAAAGAGATCCAGTTGGCATCACGAATTTGTGGGGCGGGGAACAATGGAGTCGGGTGCAGTAGGCGGAAGGCGGACTTCTTGGCGATCGGTTCGGCGTCTGCGCTTTCATTTCCTTGTGTTGTTCCATGAATCGGGCCGGATTGAGGGTCTTGTGGCGCGAACCATGGCATTCAAGCTAAGTGGGCCGAGCTGTAGAGAGGAGCTACCACTGGAAGCGGGCGGGTGGTGAGAACGGCCGGTCCGGACGTGGGTGAAGGCACTCCGTCTGGGCTGCGTTACCACACAGGGAGCATTGAGTAGGAGCTCGAAGCAAAGTGGTAGAACCTTGCTGGCTTCTTTGTTGATTTTCAAGCGGCAAAGTGGGTGGGGAGCAGCCCCGATGTAGCCGGATAACTTGGATTTCAGTGAGCGGGCCCGTAAGTAGGCTTGAGTGCGGAATTTCTTTGTCCGGATTGTTGAAGTGCATGCTGCTGTTTGCTTGTGGTGAAGGAGTGGCAGGGAGTGCTTTGCGGTCCACAGTGATTCGGATGACTTAGGGATGGAGGCTTTGTAACCCGTAGAAGTCCCGAGTGAGGAATGGATTTGTGTGAGGAGCGAGCGAACTAATCTTGTTACGAGGAGGGGCTCACATTGTGGCCCAGAACCAAGTTGTGGCGGCATTAGAGCGTATGTTTATTCTTTGTGAGGTCCGGAGTGATCAGTTCGGCCCGAGGAGGGATCACGTTAAATTTGTGGCATTAGAGATAGCCCCAAACAATGAGAAGACATTAAAATCTTGCGATTACGCATTTGATTTGTGCTTAGTCGAGCTGCGTGGATCACAGGTCAGTGCATGTTTGAGGCTAGGCCGGTGACCCGAAAGTCGGAAAAGCATGGGTTACGGTAGTGCTTCCATTAGGAGGTGGAGTGGCGGCATCTGGTGTATGTCAGGCGTGAGAGTGGGGTTGGCGTCCTCGTCTTCTTCCGCGGTGAAGGTGCCGTCGGGATTGAGGTGGCGGCCGGGTAGTGACTCTTAATAGCCTCCATGCATTTGTTTAGGCTACATTAGCTACTGCGGCAACCTCATACGTGCGCTGGCGGTTCCACTTGTTGCTGTGCGAGGGTCCGGGAGGCGGAGTGATGTTATCCCCGTCATTACCGGGCGTGCGGACATTACGAAACCGGAGTCGGAACAAATGGCGAAGGCGACGATGCGCTTGACTCTTCCCAGTGATCGAAACGGTGACCCGGTGCCGGCTTGAGCTTTGTGCGGAGGCTGCGGAAAGGGCATTGAAGGTTCGAGATGTGCAGGAATGGAAGGAGGGTAGGTGTTTGGGCTTTTGGCTCATCTGACACATGCGATTATTTGTTCACGTTTACTTAAAACATCTTTATTATCCTAATTGGTTGGAAAAGATTGCTCTTCTTTTCGCGAGCTACTCGATTCACGGATCGGTGGGCCCCGGGTCGCTACGTCTATAAGCGCCTAAGTATTCCACACCAATATTCGACCTCCCGGGGTGGGACGGCCAGGGCGAGGGTCCTATCGGCAAGCGGGTCCCAGCCAAGCCCAGAAAGAAAAACGATCCTAAAAGTCGGCGGGTAATCGAGTCTTGCCCAGGCATTCGATGTAAATTACGGATAGGCGCGTCGAAAGTCAAGATCATGTCAGGAGGCTCGACAAAAAGTCGGCATGATTTGGGCCCGATAAGCGTCCTGATTGATCTTGACTTGTCGTCAGTTAAGCCGTAATTAGGCATGGAATATTCATTAATCCTTGATGACTCGGTGTTGTCTTTGGGAGTCGGTGTATAATTTGTGCCGGTCGGAAGCAGAAGTCAAGGCGGCGGTCAATATCTTGATCGAAGTCTGCGGCGGAAAAGCGGCGAGCACTTCGGCGGTTAGGGACCGAAAGATGTGAGTCGGTATGCGAAGCAAGGCTTGAAAGGAAAGGTCTGTACACGGACGGGGCGTGACACGAGACCCCGGGCCAAAAACCAACGGGTCTCGGGCCAAAGTGTGTCGCGAAGGACAAGTGCATGGTGTGCGAGGCTCCGTAGGATGTTTAGGTGATCTGTGCTCATCCGAGGCGTAATAAGATAGCCGGACCGCGACAAGGATTTCCCGGGTTAAGGACGTAGTGTGCGGTGTACGGTCGCGTGCGCGTAGTGTGCTGTGATGTATATTCTTTTTGAGTAAAATAGAAATTTTTTTATGTGTCTTAAAAATATGATGCATGTTTTTTTTTGGAAATTTTCTTTTTTTTTGAAAATCCTTTTTTTTTGAATTTTTTAGTTTGAAATTTTTTATGAGCACATAAGCACGAAACACAAAATTAAAATGAGTTAGGGACATTATTGTGACGGTTAAAATTTTGACTTTACCAGTAGCTCTTATGAAAGCTGTGCAAAAAATCAACGCACACGCAAAAATGATTTTCAAAGCGGGACGGAAGCTTGACCCTCAAAAGCTTTTTTTTTGAAAACGGTGATGCGGTGCACGTGGGATTTGTTAGACCACAATTTATCCCAGGCTTTCGTGTTAGGAGGCGATGCGGGAAATTTAGTGGTTTCCACCAATATACCAAATACCATTTTTATTAAAAGACTTAGTCCCAGTGAATGTCGCCCTTTGTGATGAGTATTTGCCATTTCGCGGGAAAAATTCGTTTTTGCGTTTCTTTTTGAAAAAGCAGATAAAGCTAGGAAAAACGAACGCCACGCCATTTTAATTTTGAGGGGCCAAAACTTTGAAAAAAGCCCGAGATCAAGAGATTTAGGTTCGGAGGTCATGTGCAACGTCGGGAAGGACGTTAGTGTGCACCCGACGCGCCTGCGCCGCTTGAGTCTTCCAAGCTGAAAATCGTTTGTGTGTGTGTGTGTGTGTGTGTTTTGGCCAAAATAAGTTGAAACTCAGAAAAAGTAAAAATTGGGATATCTTTTAAGACTTTAAACTGATCCCATGATTTTTGGAAGATTTTTTTGGATTGAGATTTGGTACTCAAAAGACCTTTTGAAGTTGAGAGCCATTTCTGCCAGAATGAAAAAAGGCAGTGGACCTT